>CM064519.1:21913187-22023187 GCA_032716605.1 Paralithodes platypus | reverse complement strand
GTTTTAATAAAGCCTTCGATCTAGTGAACCATACCATTTTCATTAAGAAACCACTACAAATTGGCCTCAGGGAGTGTCTTGCCTCCTGGTTGGCTGATTTCCTCCAATTCCGTTAGCAGACGGAGGCAGTACCTCCAGTTCACAGACAGTCACTTGAGGTTGGCCTCAAGGGATATAAATGGGGCCCCTCGGTTACTTAATATTCATCAATGACGCCCTTCACGACACAGAACTTGGTTGGAAATATGTTGATGATTCCACCATAGCCTCTTCCATCAGTAACGCTTCTCCAGACTACAGCACTCTCCAAGCCAACCTGGATGCACAAGATAATTATGTTACTATTAACCTCATTAACTTCAATGTTGCTTCTAAACCCCACCCACCCTCAAGCTTGGCAATCACACCCTCGAGATAGTTCAGTCCACTAAATTACTTGGTGTTCACCTTCAGCAAAAAACACTCTGGGATCAACATGTTAACTCCATAACTAGTGCTTCTTCACACTTCATATTCCATCTAAAGCGTCCAAAACGTATGTCATTATGTTCGTTGATACCTACTCAAAGTTCTTAAATCACGTGCCCAACCAAATAACATATATACTGCATTAGCGGTAGCAGAAGCTATGTTCGCACATGTATTCCCCTTATTCAGCCTGCCCCAATGCCTCAGATAATGAACATGAATTACCAGTATGTATTAAGTGTGGCAAAAGCTATCCAACTTATTCGGATACAAAATTACTACGTCCGCATACAGAATTCCCTTTGACCTCTCCTCTGCTAGCCTAACTCTGATCTTCTCTATCTCACCGAAACCTAAATGTCTGGGGCTACTGACAGCCCTTCTCTATATCCTCCTACTATCTCTATCCTTAGTTTCAAGCCAAAGGTGGATGTTGCGTATACGTGCATAACAAACTTGCTTGCTCTCGTGTTCCCAACTTAGATTCTTCTGTATCCTCTACTCTCTAGCTAAAGCATTCTTGTCACTCTCAAACTAAATATTTATGCACTGCATATTTCTCCCCAATTCTACTGACTATCCAAAATTCTTTGGCTATCTAACTTCTAAAGTGAAACACATTCTATTCATCTCTCCTTTCACAGAAATATCCATCTTAGGATATTGCAATGTTCACCACCACAGGCCCACTAATGTCACTCCTTTCATTTCACTGACCAACCTGGTGAACAAGCCTACATTTGTTCTATCCTAAATGAACTAGAGAAGTTAGTCCAGCACCCTACTCGTATTCCTGACCGCCTTGGAGATCTGTCCAACATGCTTTACGTATTTCTAACCTCTAATCCTTTTACTTATGCTGTAAATCTTTTCTCTCCGTTGGGCTCCTACGATCATAACCTTATCTCTGTTACCTATCCTATCTTTCCATTACGGCCAACCGATCCTCCCAGCAGGTGGCAGTTTGGCGCTGCCGACTGGGCAGTACTTCATTGATTTCCCATGAAATTATTTTTGCTTCCATGGCCGGGGACCCTCGGAATGCGCTGAGCGCATTACCGAGGTAATCCTTTTGGCCATGGAGGTAGACATTTAATTGGCTTTCTCTCAGTCTAATGCAAAAATCCTGTTTTATTCACACATGTTCTGCTACTGTCGCAATAAGAAAGAAACATACAATTGGTACCGTCGCCTTCAAACTCAAGAATCTCGCTCTTCTTATGTTTCTGGCCGTAATTAAGCCAAATTTGTTCTTCGACACACCAAAAACTATTTCATCAATAATAAATATTAGGAACTTTCCAACTCTAACTCTTCCCAAGCTTTCTGGCATCGTGATCGTGTACTCAGCCTTTAACTGTGTTGGCGGTGTAATGGTTTAGAATTTAACTTTAGATGCTTATGTTCTGGGTGTGGTGTCCCGAGTTTGAATCCCGGGAAGACCATATGCTTTCATTAATGTATTCAAGTACGTTGGGGTTTGTAATGAAGGATTAATATTAAGAACAGGGTTTTCCTTAATTTATATAGCTTCAGGAACTAATGTCTAGCGAGGCCGGTCCTTAGTGATTTTGGCTCCATTCGTTGTTCTTTCCTCTCACTAAAACATTAGGCTTTCCATAATGCAATTGGGTCTGAGTACATGATTACATTGATATCCAAAATTAAAAAATATATATTTATCGTGAACATGTACTCAACCTTTAACTGTGTTGGCGATGTAATGGTTTAGATGCTTATGTTCTTGGTGTGGTGTCCCGAGTTCGAATCCCAGGAGGACCATATGCTTTCATTGATATATAGAATTTTTTTTCTATGTGAATGAGGGAGACAAAAGGCATAACTGCCTACAGCGAGTGCCTCCCCCAGATTTGAAAGAGTGACAGGGCCAAAATCAAGGACGTTCGAGCTAACATGCCTGGACACACAGAGTTTGAAGCAATTTAAGTCATAGGAAGGGGGAAATACTTATTCTGGGAGTTCCAGAGCTCAGCAGTTGAATAGAAGAAAGTCTGAGAATAGTGTTTCACTCTTGGGTTGGAGAGTTGCACAGAGTAGGGGTGGGATTGTGTTGCAAGGCGGATACTACGTACCCTACATAGAGGAGGTGGTATACACTGGGAAAGCTCCGAGGAACACTGATTATTGTAGTAGCGATAGAATAGCGAGAGAGATGCAACATTGCGGCGAAGAGAGAGAGATTGCAGAGAGTTGGTGAGTTGACGGGAGTTAATGATACGAAAGGCTTTCCTTTCTACTTTGTCTAGGAGTGCGGTGTGAGAGGATCCTCCCCACACATGTGAACAATACTCAATACAAGGATGCACTGTGCCCCTGTACAGAGCAAGAAGCTGCGCAGGGGTAAAGAACCCCTTGAGGCGGTTGAGCACACCCAGCTTCTGGGAGGCTGCCTTAGCGAGTCTGGTAATATGATCTTTTCAAGTGAGGGCAGAAGAAAAAGAGACCCCAAGAACATTGAGAGAAGATGAAGGGTTGATTTTTGTATTGTTGAAGAATAAGGGATAGCCCTCTGGAGGTTCCTGACGGGTAGTAAGATGGATAAATTGAGTTTTGGAAGCATTAAATGCAACAAGGTTTTCTGTACCCCAATTGGAAATAGGAGCTAGATCAGAAGATAAGTATTTTATGGCTTCATTACGTTTTCTTTTGAGGGACTGCTGGCTGGGGCGTTCTGGAAAACTAATTGAGCGGTGTAAGGTAGAGTCGTCTGCATACCGGTATGAATGGATGGGACTGGATGTACAATTAAGAAGATCATTTATGAACATTAGAAAGAGAATAGTACATACGGGGTTTGTAATGAAGGATTAATGTTAAGAACAGGGTGTTCCTTAACTAAAATCTACCAAAAAAACCTCTTCCATCAATTTTACTTCCTCCTCTTTCCCTCCTGTTATTCACTCTGACAAAGTTGAACTCCTCGCTCAAACTTTCGCTAAAACTCCATCTTGGATGATTTTGGTGCTATTCTTCCCTCTCCATTCCCCTCTCACTTACTATAATAATAATGTATACACCACTATTGTCCAACACCATATGGCACCACAGACACTTTAGACTTGCGGGCGCCTCTGGCACCCAGGCCTGTGGAGGCAGCAAGTCCTTCAGTTCACACCAGACTCTCACATAACCAACCAGCGTCTCGGCGCTCCTGTACTCAACCCTAGCCAATAAAGGATTGAAGAGTACTGGTGTTATATCTCCATTCATCTTTATTATATGGCGCAGTGTATATCAGTATCTGAACCTACATGGAGAACCTGCACTACCTAGCTGAGGCTGCAGCTGCTGTGGAAGCCGGCTTGCCGCCATGCGGTCCCTACCCGGCTACATCTACCTCCCAACCGGTCGAGCCTTCATTGCCCGATGCCCTGTCTCCATACCCATCCATCATCTACTTGAATGAAAGGATCGACGCCCTCCAATCAAGTATCGCCACCTTTCTACAGCATCACCAGGACCAGCAGCATCTACAACTACAACATCGCCCCGCGACAGCTCCACCACCGCCCCGCCAGGATCTCCAGCCCCACCAGCCTCTACAACATCAGCCCCAGGCCAGTAATGTTACCCACCAGGCTGACCCATCCTTTGCCTCACACCCCACCAGTGATACACTTATTCATCCCTCTACACAGACACCCACACCTCATACATCTCCCCATGTCTCAGTGCCCCACCATATGCCAGTTACCCATGTCTCAGTGCCCCACCATATGCCAGCTACCCATGTCTCAGTGCCCCACCATATGCCAGTTACCCATGTCTCAGTGCCCCACCATATGCCAGTTATTCCCCACATGTCTTTATTACATATGAACATGACCAATCCCCTTACCCACCCTCTCAAGAGTGAACATCCCACACCCTCCCCAACTGACGGCCAGGCCCACACTGGTGTCGGTAGCGACGGTCGGTATTACGGCGGCCATTATGCCCCCCCTGGCTATCGTACGGCTGGCACCAACCCTCACGGCGCAGCCCCTTCTGCGCATGACGTCATCATACCACCACCACCTCAAGTCCCTTCCTACCCAGCCCAGCCACGCCCCGCCCCGCCCCGCCGGGCTGCCCCTACGCGGCCCCAGGCCGCTTTACATATGCCGGGACACGCCCTACGCAAATTCTGGGCTGATTGGGAGGTCTACAAGCGGCTCGTCCTTCTACCACCTCACGAGGCTACCATCGAGCTCTACCAGACGTGCGACCCTGCCCTTCAGAGCGCCATATTTGCTCACAATCAGGCGTTCTCCTCATTGCTAGAAATCGACCTAGCAACTCTCATCACACAACTCGTCCACCGACAACGGAACCGCGCAGCCGCTCGCCACCACTTCCGGTCTCTTCTCCAACAACCTACTGAACAGATCCGGGACTACGTCACACGTATTACGGAGGCCACTTTGGACTGTGGCTTTACCTGCCCCTGTTGCCACACTGATGTCTCTGACGAACACATACGGGACCAAGTGACTATCGGGATTAGTGATTCGTCCCTTCAGCAAGATGTTTTAACCCGCAGAGACCCAGCGTCGCACGTGTTGCGTCGGCAGTCTTTGATCACCAACTCCCAGCGACGCATCACGTGCGTCCGACATATAAAAAACACTTACGTGGCTCGTAAGATAGGAAATGGCGGGAGAATAGGAGGGGGAGGTACCGTAGTGTGTGTGGGAGCCGGGCCAGTAGGTGTGAGCGGGCCGAAACAGCCGCGCGGCTGGTGGTGGTGGGCTTAGTGGGGATAGTTTACACCCCTAGTTCACCGCCACTTTGAACCTTCATTACTCCGGTCGTATGGGAGCTAGAGGCTTGAGATTTATGTGAGATACTCCTTAGGATGTATGCCGTACAATGCCATACTCAGTTTTTACCCTAGTGCTCCCGGGCGGGTGGTCATGCGGGGGAGACGAACTATTGAAACCCCCCCCCGCCCCCCAAATGACCGAAATGAGTTTTTGTTTATTTTTGTCTTCATTTCTCACCATTCTCTTCCATTTTGGCTCAACAAATTTTTTTGAGGCTCCCACCCCCCAACCCCATACCGCGGCCCCCCCCAAAAAAAATGTCAGGTGATTTTTTTTTTTTTTGTTTTTTTTCATTTCTCATCCTTGTCTTCCATTTTAGCAAACAAAAAAAAAATAAGTGAAAATGGCTTGGGACTGGGGTGAACAAAATATTATAACTAGCCGGGGCTCAACGGGTTAACTAAAGACCGCACCCTACCTACCTTACAAGATGTTATCAACTACTGTGTGGGGTTCGAATCTGCGGCACTCGATCAGACGGCAATGCAACCGGGGGTACATGCTGTGAAATCACCATACCAGCGTCTCAAGAGTACTTACCCACGCCCCGCCCCGCCCCTATCCAGCCCCCCGCCCAACCCACTCAGCCCCCGTCGCCCGCCCCACCACCTCCCCACGTCGGCCCCACTTCATCTCCCACACGTTGCTCCGGGTGTGGCCTATCTTCACATTCACAAGCCCAACGATCTTCGAAGTGTCCTGCATGGGGCAAGACCTGCACGGCGTGTAATAAACCTAACCACTTTGCCAAGGTTTGTAAATCCACCTCTTCCTAGTGCAGTGGGTGCGGCCTATCCACACACTCTCGAGCCGAACGCCCATCCAAATGCCCTGCTTGGGGCAAGACCTGCCTGTCGTGCAACAAACTCAACCATTACTCCACAGTTTGTCACTCCACGCCCTCACCTTCATCCGCGGCTGTTATCATTGGTACTATCAAACAGGCTGTTAACAAACCACCACCCGCACGGCTCCCCTCCTTGCCCATTACCATTTCTACTGCCATGTCGCCCCACTCTCACCCCACCAGCGTCACGGCCCACCCTGACACGGGCGCCCAAGTATCTGTGGCTGGTTTGCAATTACTACGGGCACTGGGCCTCCAACGCCACCACCTACAGCCTACTCACCAACGGATCACAGCCGTGGGGGGTCACACTCTCCAGGTCCTGGGTTATATGCCGACTACCATTACCGCCACCGACGTTGCCGTTCCCTACTGATGATGATATTTTTATTATTCAGGCACAGTCACCGTTATTTATTAGCATTTCAGCTTGTAGGGCACTACATATCATCCCTCCCGACTTCCCCACACCTACCCCCTGCATGGCCGCCCACACAGCCCAACCACCACCCACCTTGACCAGGACCCCTCCACCACACCGGCCCACTTCCCTCCCCTTCCCACCTAACGACCTGCACCTGTCTGACCTTCGTGACTGGTTCTTGTCACAGTTTGCATCTTCAGCATTTAACACCACCAGCGGCCCACTCCCCACGATGTCTGGCCCTCCCATGCACATCCACATCAAGCCTGGCGCATCTCCACGTGCCGTGCACACCCCTGCCCCTATACCACATCATTGGAAGGCCCAGGTCAAAGCAGATCTCGACAGGGACGTCGCACTGGGCATTATTGAGCCTGTCCCCATCGGTACCCCTACTACCTGGTGTTCTAGGATGGTGGTGGTCGCCAAGAAAACTGGACAACCCCGCCGTACAGTTGACCTGCAGGCACTCGACCACGCCTGCCTTCGGGAGACACATCACACCCCGAGCCCATTCAACTTGGCCCAATCCATCCCTGCAGGCACTCGTAAGACGGTCCTAGACGCCTGGAATGGACACCATGCTGTTCTACTCGACGAATCCAGCAGGGAGGCTACGACTTTTATCACGGAATTTGGCCGTTACAGGTATATCAGGGCCCCTCAAGGTTACTTGGCAGCTGGCGACGCCTATACCCGACACTTCGACGCAATCATACAGGCTGTCCCTCGTAAGGTGAAGTGTGTCGACGACTCCCTTTTGTGGGACTCTTCAGTCGAGGAGGCATTTTGGCACACTTGATTACCTGGCCCTCTGTGCAACCAACGGTGTCACTTTCAACCCTGACAAGTTTACCTTCGCCGCCCCTTCAGTTGACTTCGCCGGACTCACCATCACAGACACTGGAATTAAGCCATGCACGTCCATGATTAAGGCCATCCGTGACTTTCCCACGCCCACAGACATCACGGGAGCCCGGTCGTGGTTTGGTCTCGTTGAACAGGTCGCCTGGGCCTTCAGCATCAAACCGGAAATGGCGCCCTTCCGGGAACTTGTGCAGTCCAAAACCCCCTTCCACTGGGATGAGGCACTCGACCGTATCTTTGCCACATCTAAGGACCACATCACACACCTGGTTGAGGAAGGGGTCTGCTCCTTCGAGATCGGCAGACCCACGTGCCTCGCCACAGACTGGAGCAAAACCGGCCTTGGCTTCCTCCTACTCCAACAACATTGTTCCTGCCCCACCTGTTGCAAGGTCGGTTGGAAACTTATCTTCGCCGGCTCCCGTTTTACCACACCTGCGGAGTCCCACTACGCACCCGTCGAAGGCGAGGCTTTAGCAGTGGCTGACGCCCTTGACAGATGCAGAATGTTTGTCCTGGGCTGCCCTTACCTCGTCGTCGTCGTGGACCACAGACCTCTACTGCACATCCTTAACGACCGGTCCCTTGACAACATACCAAACCCTCGCCTGTTCAAGATTAAGGAACGTACCCTACGATACCAGTTCATCATTCAACATACGCCTGGCAAATGGCACCGCGGCCCTGACGCTGTCTCCCGCTACCCGACCAGGCCCTCCGCGGACGCCCATGATGTGCATAGTGCGGCCGCCAGCGAGCTCGATATCCACTCAGTTGCCTTGGCCTCCCTCACCATGCTCGCCGCCATACCTGACCCAGTTGTATCATGGTCTGACCTTAAATCTGCCGGCCAACAAGACAGCGAGTATACCTCCCTTCTTCAGACTATCCCCGAGGGCTTCCCGGACTCCAGAGAGACGACCGCCCCACAACTACGACAGTTCTGGGGTGTTAGAGACCGCCTCACTTCCGTCGACGGGGTAGCCCTCATGGATCAACGACCAGTCATCCCCCATCATCTTCGGTCCAGAGTTCTCGAGGCCCTTCACTCAGCTCATCAGGGTATGACTGGCATGAAGGCCCGTGCACGGGCGAGTGTTTACTGGCCAGGTATTGACAAGGCCCTACGCAACTGCCTGGATACCTGCCACTACTGCCGCGTCCACGCCCCGTCCCAGCCGAAAGAGCCACTCATGTCATCTGACCCACCCCAATGGCCATACGACCAGGTAGCCGCCGATTTTTTTCAGCACCAGGGCAAACACTACCTGGTCTACGTCGATCGCTTCTCCAGCAATGTCCACATCTTCTACCTGCCACCAGGTAAATGTGATGCTCACCACCTCATCTCGGCGTGCCATACCCTCTTCACCCACTACGGAGCACCCCGGGTACTGGCGAGCGATGGTGGGCCCCAGTTCACAGCCGGGGACTTCCAAGAATTCCTGGCACATTGGGGTGTGTCCCAGCGGGTCAGCTCTGCGTTCTACCCTCAGTCTAATGGCCGCGCCGAGCTGGCTGTTAAAGCAGCCCGCCGCATCATCGCGGACTGTACATCCCCCACTGGCTCTCTAGACAACAACGCCGCAGCCCGCGCCCTCCTCCAATACAGGAACACACCCCTCTCGACCATTGACAAGTCATCAGCTCAACTTCTCTTCGGCAGGACCCTACGGGACCACGTCCCCTCCAATCCTGCACTTCTCCACCTCCACCCCCACTGGCTTCTCTCGGCCGAAGCTCGTGAGGCAGCCCTTTTTCACCGTAACGCTGCCCTAGCCACATACTATAATGCTTCAGCCCGGCCTTTATCACCACTCAACGTCGGTGACCGGGTCTCCGTCCAGAACCAGGGGGGCAACAACCCGACACGGTGGAACAAGACTGGCACTGTAGTGGAGGTGCATCCACACCGCCAGTATACCATCCGGGTGGATGGGTCGGGGCGAGCCACACTCCGCAACCGCCGCTTCCTACGACAGCTTCGTCTACCGCCCTCCACTCAACCTACACCGCCCGACTCCACCATCGCCTCGTCGGACGCCAATAGGGGGGGGGAGATATAATAATAATGTATACACCACTATTGTCCAACACCATATGGCACCACAGACACTTTAGACTTGCAGGCGCTTCTGGCACCCAGGCCTGTGGAGGCAGCAAGTCCTTCAGTTCACACCAGACTCTCACATAACCAACCAGCGTCTCGGCGCTCCTGTACTCAACCCTAGCCAATAAAGGATTGAAGAGTACTGGTGTTATATCTCCATTCATCTTTATTATACTTACTTATGCCTAATATCATAATCAATTCTAATGATGTACTTTCTGCCCTCTCTGAGCTAAATACTAAGAAGGCGTACAGACTATATGGTATTCCTCCTGTTGTACTCAAAAACTGTTCTGTGCTGACTACCTGGCTAGGCAAACTCTTTCTTTCATATCAGTCTTTCCTCTAACGTCTTTCCTTCTTGCTGGAAGTTTGCTCTCATTCAACCTGTCCCAAAGAAAGGCGACCACTCTCAACCCTCTATCGTCCAATTGCTATAATTTCTTGCATATCTAAAGTTTTTAAAACTATTCTGAATTCAAAATTTCTGAAGCATTTATCTTATAATCTTCCCATAATCTACTTTCAGATTGCCAGTTTAGTTTCCTTAAGGGCCGCTCTACTGGTTATGTTTATTTCCCTCCCCTCCTATTCATTCATATACTGATGGGTCCCTCCTACAGAACGGAAGAACAGGGGCTGCTTGCATTGCATTTGAATCTAGTTCTCCAATATTTACAGCCTCTCATCACCTTCCTAACTGGTCCAGCAGTACACATGATGAACTCTCGGCTATTAACTCGACACTGGATTACTTAACTACTAAGCAAATATCCGGTTTAGATATTTGTGACTCACAGGCAGCCCTTGCTATTATCCGTACCCACCCCAACATTCCTCACCCCTCACTACTTCCATACACGCAAACCTTCTTAATTTAAAAATTGCCTTCGTGTGGATACCTATTACCCGTTCATGTGGGATTTAACCCCCATGATCAGGTGGACAAAGTTGCATAAAACGCATGTCTTCACCCTAACCCTGAAGTGCAGTTTTCTTAATCCAAAGGACTTATTAAGACTCTAGCGTGATGAAGCATAGCAGTGCAGAAAGTGGGTCAATAAAACATTACGACATGTACCGAGGTGCTGGGCATCTGTATGACAAACATTCCACTGTCACTTGCGCTTGCGACATTGCTGTTGCCCGAATTCGTTTGGGCTACCAATATCAATGGTAAAAAGTTACCCAGCCACAAGCTGAAAGTGCCGAGTGCAAACTTTGCCATGCACCTAACTCAAGTACGGTACTGTATCACACTACATTATAGATTGTCCGATCATAACACACTTTCGACCTTCTGGTATTTTGTACAATACCTTTTGTAAATATCTTATTAATCATCCAACACTATTAGAAGATATTCTACTGGGTGTGCTCAACCGCCTCAAGGGGTTATTTACCCCTGAACAGCTTCTTGCTCTGTACAGGGGCATTGTGCGTCCTTGTATTGAGTATTTTTATATGTGTGGGGAGGATCCTCTCACACCACAATCCTAGACAAAGTAGAAGGGAAAGCCTTTCGTATCATTAACTACCGTCCACTCACCAAATCTCTGCAATCTCTCTTCGCCGCAATGTTGCATCTCTCTCGCTATTCTATCGCTACTACAATAATCAATGTTCCTCAGAGCTTTCCCAGTGTATACCACCTCCTCTGCATAGGGCACGTAGTAACCGTCTTGCAACACAATCCCACCCCCTACTCTGTGCAACCTCCAACCCAAGAGTGAAACGTTATTCTCAGTATTTCTTCTATTCAACTGCAGAGCTCTGGAACTCTCTCCCAGAATCAGTCTCTCCCTCTTGATTTGCCTTAATTGCTTCAAACTCTGTGTGTCCAGGCATTTTGGCCCTAACGTCCCTTGAATTTGGTCCTGTCACTCTTTCAACTCTGGGGGAGGTACTCGATACAGGCAGTTCTGCCTTCATCATTCCACCTTTCACATGGTTTATCTCTCCCTCTCTGTCCTTCCACCTCACTCTTGAACACTCTCTGTCATTCTCTCGCTTCCCATACGTTCCACATGGCAGAACCATCTCAAGGTGTTCCGTTTCACAGTTTCCAACACCTCTACATCCAGACCACACCTCTCTCATACTACCTCATTTGTCTGTCTATCCCTCCATATAACTCCGCACTCACATCTCAAGTAAATCATTTCCACACCTCTCACTCTTGGTTTGAGTCTCTCCACCAACGTCCATGCTTAGCTCCCGTAAGTCAATGCCAGGATTACCACACTGTCATGCAAGGACTTCTTTACTTCCATGCTGACCATCCTATTGCTTGTTACTGCTTTCAGCATTCCTACAACCCTCTTCCCATGTTGCACCCTCTCCCAAACTTCTTCATCCATACTCCCATCTTTATTCAATGCCCAAATACTTAAATGAGCTGATATTCTCCATAGCTTGACCGTTCAACCTTACCTGACACTCTGTAGCTACACCGCTTTCAAAGACCATAACTTTGCTCTTCCCCGCATTTATCATCTGATTCCGTTTTTCACACACTTTTCCAAACATATTTACCAAACCCTGCAACTCCCATTCACTATCGCTCATCAGAACTGTATTGTCGGCAAACAGCAGTACAGGCAACTTCCACTCATTTTCTTTCCTTATCAGAGGTAAACCAACATCCACTGCTCTTCCTTGTATTTATTTCATGACTCCATCCATATATATATTAAACAACCATGGGGACATCACACACCATTGATTTAACCCAACATTCAGATCAAAGAACTCACTCTGCTCATTCTCCACTCGCACTGACACCTTTGCATCCTCATACATGCTCTTCAATGCTTTCAGCAACTTGCCATCTACTCCGTATATTCTCAGTACTTTCCACATACCGGTACCATTTCTATCAACTCTGTTATAGGCCTTCTCCATGTTCATAAAGTCAGCATACAACTTTTATCGCTTCTCCAGATATTTCTCCACAACACATTTCAGGGCAAAAATCTGATCTACACATCCTCTTCCCTTCCTAAACCCGCCCTGCTCGTCACATCCATTTCTCCGTTCTCGCTCTTACTCTCTCGATCACTATCTTACTGTACTACGCTTAGAAGACATATTCCCCGGTGATTACCACACACTCCACTTTCCTCTTTACCTTTACATAGAGGGACTATTATGCCTGGCTTCCAGTCATCAGGCGCACTTCCCTTCTCCCATGCTAGTTTACACATTTTCCATACCCATTTGATCACTATCTCATCACCATACCTCAGCATTTCCCCACACACTCTATCTACTCCTGATGCTTTCCCCATCTTCACTCTTTTCATGGCTTCACACATTTCTGACCTCCTGATCCCCACCTCCTCCTCTTCTACTTCTCTTCTTCTCCCTCCCATATCCCATCCAACTATGTTTTCTGGTGTTTCATTCCTTATGTTTAACAATTTGTTGAAGTACTCCCTCTATCTCTCAACTCTCTGTTGCTTCTTAGTTAGCACTCGCCCATTCTTATCTTTCACACCCTTACTATTTCCCTTGCTACCCTCCCTAACTTTCTTGACTTCATTCTAGAACAGTTTCTTACACTCCCTTTTGCACTCAGATTCTTCTAAATTCCTCATTTGCTCTTCTCTTACTTTCCTTCACTACTCTCTTTTTCTCCAAATACCTCAGCAAGTAAAAACATAAGACAACGGGAGTCTGAAGAAACCTGATTGACCGACACCAGGCAAATCCCTTTTACACTTCACACCCAGCCCATTATGTCCCTGTGCCTGCCAAATGTTGTCTTGAAGCTCTATTATTCTTGATCCTACTATAACACTAGGTAGCCTATTCCACATATTGTATCTACAATTCTGTTAGCAAGCCAGTGATTACCTATATATTTTCTGAAGCGAAATCTATCTACTTGGAAACTAATTGTACGAGCTATTTCGCTATCATTGAAATTCAGTACATCTTCCATGTCCCCTTTAGAAATCCCACTTACTCACTTGAATATCACTAATTCCCTCTAACTTTCTAGGTAAAGGAAAGTACAAAGTCTAGAGCCATTGTATTACATCTCTTCAGTATAGCGTAGATCTGGAATCTGGACTTTATTTTTTTTGTTTATGTGAGTGAGGGAGACAAAAGACAGAACTGCCTGTATCGAGTGCCTCCCCCAGAGTTGAAAGAGTGACAGGGCCAAAATCAAGGGATGTTTGAGCCAAAATGAGGCGGGTCGAGATTTCGTATTTGTTATTTTGGAAAAAGTTAGTGTAGTATGTAAGGGGTTTGTAGTATAATGTATTGATAGGAGAAGGTGTTTTGGAGGGCAGGCTGGGGTTGCCCTCAATATTGATGAGACACTGATAGGATCAGCTAGGGAGGCCAGTGTAATGTTAAGGAAAATGGTTCAATGTGACCGCATGTGCTGGACTGTCCAGTCTCAAGTGTTCATTGCTACAAGTGAAAACAGGCAATGGCTGGCTGACAGTTTTTTTTTCTTCAGAGGGCTGTTGGAGCGACAGTTGGAGGAAAACAAAAACAATGGCTGCATTTTCTTGCTCGTGAACAACAAGGAACCGCACAGGACCTTGTTCTAGCATTGGACCATCTGATGGCTGAAGTGGACGATAGTTCTCATGAAGATCCGCAGCAGTGTGCAGATCTCAGCTCAGCGAGTTATTGAACATTTCAAGTACCAGTGATACCCTTAGCATAACTGTTTAACAAATTGAGAAGTGCGAACCAACTGAACAGTATACTGCATAATTTGGGGAAGTGATATTTGTAACACCGGAGCCGGGAAAGGACAAATTTGATGCCAGCCAACCTCCATTGCAAGAAGAGGACCAGAGGTGCAGCCCCTTTATGGAAAAGGATGGCTACCGAGCCGTTTGCCAAATCACAAATCAAAACGGTTACGAAATTTATCTTCCAATGTTGCTAAAAAAAAGTTACCAATCCTAAGTCACATGGTAGTGGCCATGAAATCAGCTGCATCATCCAGTTGCCTATATATGAGCATGAGCTAGTAGCCTACATATGTGTTAATTTTCACAAATAATTCGTTGAGGGGGGCTTTGCCCCGCTCACCCCCCATGACTTATTGTCATCATCATATTACCAGAAGGGGGCAAATAACCTAACAGCTGGCTTTGATAATTTCGTAAAAAATAAAAAATAAATCAAATGAGACGCGAGCATAACTGCGAGCGTATAACTTATGTAAACAAACAACGCACACATCTGCTAGTACAACCCTTACCAACTTCTGTTAACCCATCAAATATGTACTTGCATTTTAATATAGGCTGGGCTATCATTAAATATGTCATATAGGCCTAGCTAGGTATAGGCTAAGCTAGGGTGATTCTGTAGAAAAGTGCCACCGATTTTCGAGAATTTCTTTGATAGACAAATTTCACGATTCATTCTTCCGCTATGTAGAGGATATGACTGCCAGAGGTAATATTATTATTATTTTTGACAGATTCATAATACATAGGCATACCGGTAATCTAATTTATTAATTTCATTCACAACACTAAACACCTCTCAATTAAATTAATTAAAGCATATGTTCCACTCGGGATTTGAACCTGGGTTACCACATGCAGATCTTAAGCACTCAAACCATTACACCACCAAGACAGTTAAAGGTTAAGTGCATGACTACGATATTGTATTCATTTATCGAATACTGGATATCAATCTAATCATCTACTCAAACCCAACTGCACACTGAATAGCCTAATGTTTTAAGTGAAAGGAAAGCACATTTTATGGGGCACAGATCTCTAAGGACCGACTTCGCTATTAAATGTACCTGAACCTTTAGGAATAATCTAATTTATAAATTTAACTCACAACACCAAATGCCTCCCATTGAAATTAATGAAATCATAATAATGATCCAACAGAGATTCGAGCCTTGGTTACCACATACAAATCTTAAACACTCAAACCATTACACCATCAAGACAGTTAACGGTTAAGTACAGGACTACGATTTTATATCAATTTATCGAATACTGGATATCAATCTAATCATGTACTTAAACCCAACTGCAAACTGAATAGTTTTAAGTGATAAATCAGTTATGTGTTTTTTTCATCTGAAATTGGCTAACCCATCCTGCAGAATTACCATAACCTAGCCTAAATGGGTTTCGATATTATGCAATATGTGGTAGTGCTACTTATAAGATGACCTTGGGTGTAGGCCTAGCTATTAGTTTGGGGTGCTGAATTAGTTACAAGACCATTTAAGATAGTATTGAATTTGTTCCTGTTGGTGCATTGTTGGTATGCCATACACAGCCCAAGGACTTTTATTTGTCATAATAGAACATTTGTGGAGTATGTGTTTGCTACTTTTAATGGGGATTTTCTTTATACAATTATTTTGTTAGCACACATGTTTATCATAAAAACGCCATTTGTTGGCGTGGGGAGCAAAAGAGCTTCTTGCTGAGTGATATTGTACTTATATATGTGCATCATACGACTGACAAGTTAAGGTTAAAGTAAAATGGTGTTATATAGAAGCGCCTAAAAGCAAACGTGCAGGCAACTTACCACTTTCATAATGAGCACCAACGCAAGCCTGGGGAATCATATAGCCTACAGTAGCCAAAGTTAGCAGAAATTCTTTCTCAACTTGATCTGGGAAATGCTAGTTGAAATATGGTTGTTCGTAACACAAACTGTGATAGATATATCTATATTCGAGAGAGGGTCGCAGAAATTTAAGAGTATGTTAACAGTTATATAGTTTTGTTTGTTTTTATCTCTTAGATCAATACATGAAGCTGCATTGACTTTATTTTGCTAGATAAGTCGCCTATTTGCACGCTTGCACTCCTTATTGACGTCATCAGTATCATCACACAGTTTTCTCTTACTTTCTATTCGACGTTGATATTTCTCTTCTTTTACTTCAGTCACCTCAATATCTTTCTTTTCCCTGTTATCAGTTTCTCCTTCGTCAGCAGGCCATCCTAGTGTTATACAAGGTTTGGGGGAGCTTGCTACCGCTTCGCTTATAAATCGTATTTTATCAAGAAAATAAGATTTTTTTTGTTTTTGTTCGGTCATTATGATCTCATCAACCTCTTCTCCCCGACCATGACCATGTCGAGTAAAGTATATTCTTTTCAAGTACTTCAAGACATTTAAGCCAATAATAGGAATAGTATCGGTATCATTTAAGTATGCTTCTCCACGTGCACTTTCGGAGGTTCCATGCATTGGTAAGAAAGTTATTTCTACCTCGGGTACATATTTATTATGATATTCTATTCCATCGTCACACAATGTCAGTGTTTTTGATGGATTATTAATCAATGTACTTTTGATATTGCTATTTTTTTCAATTGTGGTTGACATAAATATATGTGTACTTCCAGTATCAAGACGCGCCTCAACAGGAATGCCATCAACACATACCAAGTCTCGAGTACTAACAGTCGGGATAGCTTTAGCATAAAAATCCTGCAACAAGAGGTAGGGAGATATTTTGTTCATGTCAAGCACACATCTGCGAGCCATGAGAACATCATTTCCTATGATGCACAAACCTTCAGATAAATTTTTTGATACCGACATAAATGTATCAAGAATAAAACCATTTTCACATGTAACCGAACAATAACCAATTATACCCACAAGACTCTTATAGGGTTCTACTTTAAGTTTATGAAATCTACTTTTAAGATTTAGTTTATCTACAAGCATGGGGGAAATGGCTGAGCAAGGCATACCTGAATCAAGAAGAAAATGCAATTCAATGCCATTAATTTTTCCTACCAAGATGAGGGCACTGTCTTCCCTCCAGTGTAGCTTGATACAAACCATGATGAAGTTAGGCTAAGTAAATAAGTTTACTTTGAAGAGATAGGCTATGTATTGTTGCTCAATAAAAGTCCAAGTACTAACAATTCCAATAATCTGCAACCTTTGATGTGTACTTACCCCTGTCCAATGCTGTTATGTAGGTTTTAAATTCGATAAAAAACGAGAACACTGGCAGTGCGCTACACGACCTATTCAAAAGGCAGTATTTTATTATTTTACCTACAGATATACCACTTGCAACGTACCACGGTGTTACAGAAAACACTGATGAAGAAAGCGAGCACCTATAAAGCTAAGCTACGCCAGATAAAGTAATGTTATTACATAAAATTACCAGACGTTACTCACAGACTGTAAGACACAGAATTCGCAATCCAACAACCCGCAATATTTTACAAAATGTCGACATTAAAGAAAATAATAATACATAGCTATCATCGTTGTATGTTACTTTAGAAATTATTAATACATATATTAAAAAACAATAACAAATATATATACTTAAGCTAGTTAATAATATTGAAGTTAGTTAAATTATATTTGTCTTCTTGAGTACTACTGTTAAAGGTTTGTTTCGTCAGGTGAAGGTATTGAAAGATAAGCCTTTACAACGGTTTTGTGTAGTTTGTAATATTTTCAAGGGCTGGCCTTTGCTATAAATTATAGATTAAATCAACACTTGGTTTGTCATAAGCTACCAATTACACAAACTATCAGTAGGCTAATATAATGTAATATGAAATATACCAAATATACCACAGGCACACACTTATTTCTTTTAATGTCTAAGAGCAGACAACCTAGCAAAGGCGTTATACTATATATATGTTCTTATATTCTTATGTTCTTATATATTGTTAGAACCACTGGACTATTATCATAGTATTGTTATTAAAGCTAATGACTTATTATATTGCGCTGATATCATGTAGATGTTAAACTTCAAATCTGACATGTATTCCTTAGTCATACTGTAGGCCTATATATTTAAGTTGATCTTATATTGAGTTCTGATGTATATTAGTATGTTTTTTTTTTTTTTTTTTTTTTTTTTTTTTTTTTTTTGAGACAATGAACGGAGGAAGGAAAAACACAGATAAAACAAAAAGGTCCATGTGCCTAAAGGCATCCTCCATTCATAAAATGTTTGTAACAACTGGATTTAAACATTTGTAGATTGTAAGTTTGTGGAAAGCAATTCGAGGGAAGTGAATTCCAAAGAGTAGTAGCTCTGGGGATAAATGAATTCTGATAAGCAGAAGTTCTGCATTGTGGAGGAGAAAGTGTAAATTAATGGGCGCTCTCAGTGCTAAGAAAGATTCATTATCGTGTCTAGAGATAGCTTATGTATAAATTGACCATATGATTAGGTTATTGTAGATTATAGGCCTATGTTGTGTGTCTTACTAAGGAATGCCTCCAGCTGAGTGCAGGATTGCCAGTTTGTCGCCTGAGTTTCGTCTGGCAAGATTCAAATTTGAATGTAATTTTTTGCTTTGTATGAATTTATGGGATTTGGTACTTAACTTATGACCATTTATATAGATGAAATAGGTTACCATATTGTTAATCCTGGGTGGCTTTTTATCCGAGATAATTTCTAAGTTGGGTTAATGCATGTTAAGATTCTGTTTGCCTGATTTGCCAGACACCGCTTGGGTGTACATAAGCCACTAAACAGCCTAGCCAGGTTAAGGAAAATTTCAGACAGTAGTTGTCGGCTCTTCATACGGGAAGGCTGTTGGTCTCTCTCTCTCTCTGCCCTGGTTTTACATACCAAGATGTTGGGACACCTCTACTGATTGTTTTACCTTAGTGTTGTGATATATATTTCAAATTCTGCATGTCGGAATGGATACACAGAGATAAGACAGGTATATAATTGAGGGGTCAATCATTCAATCAGCCTTGAGTTTTATTATGTTGATAAGAGATATATCATATGTTTCATAGCATGTATACTCCTTGTTTCATATGACTTTTGTATGTTATGTTCATTAAGCAAGTGTGGACAAATATTATTATTATTATTGATAGTGTTATGATTGTCACGATTGTGTGATGTTTTAAGTTTATATATATTTAGCATGGTACACGACATTTACCTAGGACTTGTGGGCACAACATTAATACTTTGGTAACATAGAGGAAAGGAATCCCTATGGTGTGATAGTAGGCTACATTGGCCATGAGTGTTGATTGTGTCCTACAAACATTTTAATATTAGGCTATGTGTGACATTTATTATTTAAAAGGAATAGCCTACTCCATTAAATTCATGTTGCTTTTGAAACACTTAAAATATTGCAGTACTATAAATCACTCATTTTAATTTATAACTCCTTCAGAGATTAATGTATTTAGACATAATAATCTGCGTCCTGTAAGAATCCTAAATTAATAAGATTTATTCTATAACTTTGAAATTGTGTTTGATATAGTCCCAGTAGTATATAGGCTAGTTTGTAGCAAATATTTAAGTAATAACATTCATTATGAGGGTTTTAGCGTCCGACACCTGTGCTTTTACCACTCTACAGCTGCTTAGTACAGCATATAGCTAGTTGCAGGTAGGTTAATTGGTATTCTCTTGGGTTAACGTTACCTACTTGGCCGTGACAATAGGCCTATATATATATATATATATATATATATATATATAGATATATATATATATATATATATATATATATATATATATATATATATATATATATATATATATATATATATATATATATATATATATAGGGCCTATAGTCTATTTTTTTCCAGCTGAGGGTAAATTGCCATGTTTTTATCTATTCGGCTATAAGGTAGATTTTGTAGTGAAATATGATGTTAATTGTGAAAACTTGGCATTATACGACACACAGCCATAGTAGTTTTATATATTTCCATTAATTATTGAGAAATCAGCTACTAAGGGATTCAGTTTACCATCATCTGGAAAAAAATACAGTATAGTTAGAACAAAATGGCAACATTTATAGGCTATTCCTTTTAGCATTGATAACTATAATTTATAGTTTGCTTCTAAAAGCCCGTTTTAATTTTACTAGCCTGTATATTTTGAAATTTAATTTACAAAATGTTTACGGTACCTTCAACAGTTATAACTGCATTTCATAGTGAGCAATGCCTGTTGAAACCCCAAAACTGCATCTCATAAAAACCCAAAGAGGTTGAATATGCTCAAACATTGAGATCTTTCGGGTGAACCCATATACAGTACAGTATGAAGGTCTTTGCTTTTAATAATTACTCTATAAGAATAAACGCAACATAGGTTAATGCATGACGTTTACAATATATAATATTGTACAGTTACTATTGAAATCTGCTCTTGTTTCAAGGTTGACCTATGGCACTCATCTAGTGGTGGTGCTCACACTTGGTTAAAGGCCTTGCCAGTTAATATCAGTGATACAATAGGCTACTTATTCTTAAACATAATCGCTGTTTAGGAACGTTTGGTGTATATTTTGAAGTATAGTTCTGTTTACAGGAATAGGTAAAGTAATAGTTAATTATGTTACAATTCCAATGTAATCTATTATTATTACTTAGCCTCTTGAATACCCTATTATATATTATAGCCTATTACTAGTATATATTAACCCATGTCTACCCAGTACAGCCTTCTGCAGGGTCCCCAAAAGAACTGAACCAAGTTGTAAATAATTTTACATAATCATGCTTAGCTATATATTTATGCCTACGGTGTTGGGTACATACGTGAATTAATTGTAATATTTCCCTATACAGTACTTAAATATATGAATGATGTCTTGCCCTATTTTTAGCATTTACCAATATAAACATGTAACTATTAGATTCTGGAAAGCTAAGTAAGATTAATAAGTGACATTCATTATTTTGGCAACATTCACCGAAACCTTGTAAGCTACGGCACTTAATATCAAGTACCTACACATGTACAGTATAGTGCAATATCAAGCTATATAAGAATAATGTATTTGTTATAACTTACCAGTAGGCCTCTAACTATGCGAGAAGGATTGCACCTATTGGCGCTCTCATTTATAGCCTCTAAACTTGTCAATTCTCAGTATAAAAGTTTCTTTTTTGCTGTTGAAGTTTAATGAAGGGTTTAAATTAATTTTGGTGTTTATTATATTTATCATATGAGTGTTTAAATTCGTTTACAGACTCAGATTTTATTACATTGTCGGGCAAATTAT
Organism: Paralithodes platypus; assembly: GCA_032716605.1. Lineage (NCBI taxonomy): Eukaryota > Metazoa > Arthropoda > Malacostraca > Decapoda > Lithodidae > Paralithodes > Paralithodes platypus. Next base: position 22,001,616 of record CM064519.1, on the reverse strand, counting down.
TCCAGGGGTCAACTACTCTTTGTGAAAAGATGTTTTGTCTGATATTAGTATGGCACTGTTTTTTTGAAGATTTTATGGTCGTGGCCTCGTAGATGGTTTGGATTCAATTGGAAGAATTGGGATCTGTCAACATTCTCTATTCCTTTTACAAGTTTGAATGTTTCAATCAGATCACCTCTCTTTCAGTGCATACATCATCTTTTACTAACAAATTGTGGAACATTGGTAGATTGCAGGCAGTCTATTCATATCACAAAATAATCCCTGTGTGTTTTGCCAGCGTTCTTCGCAGACAAAAACACTCAGGACTATTTTGTGGTGTGCAATCTAGCAACGGAAAGCATCTATTTCAACCGGAGCTCACTGTGAAGCAAGACCTTACCAACAAGTGGTTGCTTTGTTTTATACAAATTGAATCAATTGATTGTGAAAGCGAACAGAACATGACAGGGCTATTAATATTACCCTTTTACTTCTATTTTGTGGTGTGCAATCTAGCAACGGAAAGCATCTATTTCAACCGGAGCTCACTGTGAAGCAAGACCTTCCCAACAAGTGATTGCTCTGTTTTTATACAAATTGAAACAATTGATTGCTAAATTGCGAACAGAACATGACAGGGCTATTAATATTACCCTTTTACTTCCAAATATTTTCGCCGGTAGATTGCTTCTAAGTTCTCTGTAGGCTATTATTTGGTTGGCTACTACTTCAAGTAGTTCTCAGTCACCGAGTTGTAGATTTCTGGAACTCGTCAAAGGCGATAGTTAACAGCACTTCTATAAATGTGTTTAAAAGGAGACTGGATGATCAGATGGATGAAAAGGGATTGCGAGCAGGCCTACATTTGTTTAATAGGAGATTGCATGATCACAAGGATGAAGAGATAATAGGCTACATTACAGTATTCCCCAGTAAACACATGGCTCGTGGGGTGCCACTCGCCTACCCGTACTTGGTATGTAGCTCACATATATGAAAAGAGTACTAACAATATAGAGGACATGTGTATGTACTGTACAGTATTGCATTACTGCTGCACCATGTGTAGATTATGTACTGCAATGTTAGTTTGAGACCCAGTTATTGTGGACGAGTTTATTTGGAGATGCATGTGCGTGTTTGAGTCGCATAGGTTGTGACAGACGATATAGAACTTACATAGTAATAGATCATATTTAAACATTGGATATATTTAGGTATATTATAATAGGTTATAAGAGTATCATAGCAAGTACTTATGAATATATTTTTGTGTGGAATAGTTATTTTCTATGGCGAGATGCTATTTAGACGGTAGCATACATATCGAGGTAGGCCTATAGCCTATCATCGTAGGTTGTAAGAGAACACAAGTTATATATATATATATATATATATATATATATATATTGTGTGTGTGTGTGTGTAAAGTGTGAGAGCCCTTGTGAATAAGTTGGGTGTTTTCTTATTGGTCCATGAAGGTAAGCATTGCATAGTTGAAGCTGACGAAAGGTTAATAGGACTTGACTGCAACCTCTACCTATATATTTAAATAACCTAGAGTTAGGCAGGCTCTAATGGGAGTAATTTCTAAAATAGAGTAGCCTACTGCTCTAGCTACAAGAAATGTTTCATCCTGGCTTAGCCTTTTTCATTTAAAGGTGGTGGTGCATGGGTTGAGATAAACGTGGCATAATAATCGCCAACATGCACATAATTATCTTGCAAAATGCAATGGCACTGAAATCATTATTAACAATGGTATACAGAATTTTGTGGATCGTCTACACCAGACCTGTGACGTCCTAGGAGTGTAAGTTCACTTTCTACTTCCATCCAGTCCAGGATGAGGATACTCCTGTGATGGCACTATGATGTCACAGGTCCGGTGTAGACGATCCACAAAATCCTTTATACCATTGTTAATAATTATTTCAGTGCCATTGCATTTTGCAAGATTGTTATGTGCAAGTTAGCTATTATTATTCCACGTTTATCTCAACCCATGCACCACCACCTTTAACCCTTTTGCTGCGGGTGACGTCCTGGAACGTCCTGGCAAGTTACAGTAATTTCCAGGCTTTAAAAGCCTGTAAAAACCGTAAAAATAGAGCGTCAGTGGGCGGGAGCGTGAGGGGCCCACCTCCGACCCTCAGAGCACCGAGCGGCTCACTGAGGTTGACTGTGTCTTGCGCGGGTCTCTCTGTGTCTCCCAGCAGTGTAGCCAAGCGAGCGAGTGTTACATAATAGCGGGTTTCCCGCGTTTCACTGGCACCACTGCGGGTGAACCAGACCACGTACGGGGCCCGTTCTGGTGTCATTTTGAAGCTATTCTCGACTAGTTTTCGGCAGAATACACTTCATTTAATGCAGATACTTGATTTATCATTCAGGAGTGCCTGAATATGCCCTAAATAGCCCAAAAATGGCCACAGCCAAAGGGTTAAGGAAAGGAGTTGTCCACTTCTAAGATCTTGTGAGCCTATAGTTTCGGATGTTTTAAGTATAAAAGGGAAGTGATAATTTGTACGGTAAAAGATGTACAGTAAATAAGGTATTTTTTACGATTGGCTGTCATATCCACCTACAATTTAGTTATTATTCTTATTGTTTACTTTATAATTTTCTTAATTACAAGATAAATTTTATCAAATTACAAAAATATATCCTTATTTGCATTGTAATAAGCAATGTTGATACCTTAGTCAATTTAATCGTGCTTTTGGTGAGGGCATCGTAAATTAATTATTATCATTCCACTTGTCAAATTACACTGCATGAACAGAAAGCTATGTTGGGAAACACTGTGATTGGTTAACCCTTTAAGAACCAGCGATGTGTGCTATAAATTGTACTAGCTATATTTTGACGATATTATGCATTTTTTTTTTTTTTTTTTTTGTTAAAGACAATGAACGGAGGAAGGAAAAACACAGATAAAACAAAAAGGTCCATGTGCCTAAAGGCATCCTCCATTCATAAAATGTTTGTAACAATTGGATTTAAACATTTGTAGATTATAAGTTTGTGGAAAGCAATTCGAGGGAAGTGAATTCCAAAGAGTAGTAGTTCTAGGGATAAATTAATTTTGATAAGCAGAAGTTCTGCATTGTGGAGGAGAAAGTGTAAATTCATGGGCGCTCTCAGCTGCCCTAGTTCTACGGGGAAAGATGTGGAGAGGCGGCACAATTGAAGCAAGTTCCTCGGAACAATTGCTGTGAAAATATCTGTAGAATAATGCAAGGGATGCAACGTTTCTTTGTATGGATAATGTAAGAAGGTCCTGTGTGATTGCAGGGTTATTGATTAATCTAATAGCTTTATTTTGAATTTTGTCCAACTGCCTCAATGCAACCACTCCACTTCCACTCCACAGAGGTGAACAGTAATCCATCTGAGAACGCACATGACTTTTATATATTACGGCCAACTGCTCGTCAGTGAAGAATTCTCGAACTCTGTACAGTTTTTTTTAGAGGCATTCTTAGCAATGCTTCTAACATTATGTGTCCAGCTCAAGTTAGTAGTTAATGTTACACCGAGAATGTCAATACTAGGGGAAGTGGGAATATTTACATAATTAAAAAATATATGGGAGTCAGTGAGATTCAGTCGGTTAGAAAATTGAATGTACTTGGTTTTCTGCATTAAAGGAAACTAGATTCTTTTGTCCCCATTCTTCAATTCTAGAAAGGTCCTGGTTCAGAGAAATTGCAGTGCTTATTTTTGAATTTATAAGATCGGGTTGGGTGAAAGAATTGGTAAATGTGAAGGAACTGTGGAGTGTTGAGTCATCTGCGTAGGAATGTATTGGATTATGAGTGGTAGATATGAGATCATTGATATGAATGAGGAACAGAGTTGGGGCCAAAACTGATCCCTGGGGAACACCAGCATTTATTGAGTGAAATTGAGAATAAAGGCCATCTACCATTACACATATTTTTCTGTTATGAAGATAAGAAGAAATTAGTGGAACTAATGATGCAAGGCCGTAGTGTGACATCTTCGACAATAAGGATTGATGCCAGACTCTATCAAATGCCTTTGATATATCCAGTGCTATTGTATGTGTTTCACCATGTTGGTCTGTAGCTTGGTTGATTTGATGCGCAAGAAGGCAAAGAATGTCTGCAGTTGATCGACATCGTCTAAAACCATATTGCCTATCACTGATTAATTTATTATTCTCAAGATGCTTAATTATGTGATTATTTAATATAATTTCAAAGACTTTACCAATAGTGGAAGTTATAGCTATTGGTCTGTAGTTTGATGGATCTGAAGAGGCACCTTTTTTAGGAACTGGATGGATATTTGCTTCTTTCCAGGGTACTGGGAAGCATGAATTATGAGTACATAAACGGATTTTTTTTGCCAATACAGGAGCGAGCACCAAGGAGCAATTCTTAACCTCTGAAGTGCGCATGGGGGTAATTGGAAACGTCCCCCTGTGCTGACGTATTTGAGGTGTTTCCGTCACTAAAATATTCATTGTGCCATTAATAGCATTAATACTTATCCATATGCGCCTATTATGGGTTGATTATAAAGGTATTAACCTGAAACAACAATAAAACGAGTGAAAACAGCGTTTGGATGGTCAAAATCGGAGATATAGCCCGCGAGTTGTATAATGTATGGGTGAGGCAAACTGCTTTCCCGCCAATTTCCCCCAAGGCCACTGAGACACAGTCGATCGATACTCTCTCTCTCTCTCTTGCACTCGCTTGCCATCAGTGATGACAACACCCTGCTTGCAACTCGCTAATGTTAGCACGAAAATATACCTCAGAATAAGGGAATAACAGGGAAAATAGGTGATAACTGAAGGAGAGGAGGAAAGTGGGGAAGGAGGGGAGGTAGAGGACTGAGATTTTGCATGGCCCAGGGGCCAAAAAAAAAAAAAAAGAAAAGAAAAAAAAAATTTCGATGTCAAAAGTTGATTTTTTTTTCTCACTCACTCATAAGAGTCTCCCCGCAGTCCGCCGGGGGAACTCTTAAGAGTCTCCCTGCAGTTCCCGGGTTAAGTACTATTGGAGGAATTTCATCTGGACCAGGAGCCTTATCTACTGAGCTTAGGAAGGATCTGTGGTAGTTAGAGGTTTGATTGAGATATATTGAAGCCTTATTATTGCCAGAGATACTTCCTAAGCTGAATAAAATCGTCAAATAGAACTTTGCCAGGTTACTATAGAAAGAACGTCCCTGATACTGTATGGGGAAAGTGCACAAGCAAGCTACGGGTGACCTCATTCCTCACTCACGGGACTTTTCAAGTATTATTTAATTTGGTCCCGTTAACTATATGCTATCTGCAGTATTGCTTCTACATTTGTGGTGGATAAATGACAGCCAATCATAAACAAAACAACTTTATATTTCATGATGTCTGTATAGATTAACACCTTTATTTATTTATAGCCTATACTTGGTAACTTGTTCTTATAAAAATAAATACCTAAATAATAATAATAATAATAAAATATTTAAAAAAAAATGCAAAGTATGAATAGTTCCTATGGGTAGTGCAGTAGGCCTACTCTACTATGGATGATACTCCCGTTAAAGGCTGCTTTTCAGTAACCTATTAAACAGGGTCCAGAGAATATAGGGTCAACCCACGGCTGAGAGAAAACGCGTCGTCTTGTGCGCATGACGTCAGTTTCATCACAGTGGGAACAGAGGGAGGTCGTGGGAGGTCGGTCAGTTCATTCACTTTGAGAACTCGATCACGAACATACGAGGTGAAGCAAATCGAGTGTTTATTTTGCTTGTGCGTGGTATAATAATTTACTGGAAATGTGACTGCTAAGATATTTTAATATTTTAATTTCTCTGGACCCTGCTATTAAATATATGGTTGCAGCGAAACCGTCCAACCCGATAAATCAAGAAACACTTTTCACCTCAACTTAGTTCATAAACATTTATAACAAAATCCTAAAAAGCTGATCACACTAATCGTCAAAATATCTTCTTTAGTAACACCTTTCCATGAATACTCACGTGCAGAACTAGTTTACAACCTCAACCTGTATAATAATACCGTATTGTCCATAATGTCCCTTATAATCTAGCTTGACACTAATCTTTATCAATGTACCTATTTGCTCTACAACTTACATATAATTGTATACATGGTCACTTTACAACTCCTCCATGAATAAAGAATCTCATTTACGAGGCTAGGTAGTTATTTGTATTGGTGCCTGTTACTTAAAAACCTTCTTTAATTAAATTTGGAGTGGTATTGATGTTAAGAATGATCTTATGAATAAGGTCAATAGGTTCAAAAATATTTTGTAACGAGGTCGGTCCTATGTGATCTGTTCCCCATAAAATGTTCTTCCTCTCGCTTAAGAATTAGGTTATTCATAGTGCAGTTGGGTACAGTACATGATTAGATTAATATCCAGTATTCGATAAATGGATATCTATCATGGTCATGTACTGTACTTATAGCCGTCTTGGTGTAATGGTTAGAGCGTGTAAGTTTTGCATGGGTTATCCTAGGTTCGAATCCTGGGAGAAGCACATACTTTTATTTATTTCATTTGGAGTGTTATTGGTGTTAAGAACAATGTTAAAAATAACCTATGACACTACAATTCCTATTTGAATAAAGACTCCTTATTTACCAGGCTAGGTATGGGCTAGTAGCCTAATTACCTGTATTGGTTCCTCTTACTAAAACTTTATAAGCTAGGACACTATAACTCATCTTATTTGGCATATAGTGAAAGATTGCACTCTCAATCTTTCACTACATATCACTTTGTTGCATATTTCTCATGTATTTACCGTTATTACAACGATCAGAGTTCTTCAGAGCTCTCTCATTGTATACCACCTCCCTTAACCCGGGAACTGCCGGAAGACTCTTAAGAGTTCCCCTGGCGGACTGCGGGAAGACTTAAGAGTCAGGGGGGAAAAAAATCAATTTAAAACACCAATTTTTTTTTTTTTTTTTGCCCCTGGGCCATGCCAAATATTACTCCTCCACCTCCCCTCCTTCCCCAGTTTCCTCCCCTCCTTCAGTTATCACCTATTTTCCCTGTTATTCCCTTTTCCTGTAGTCTATTTTTGTGCTAACATTAGCGAGTTGGTAGCAGGGCATTGCCATCACTGTTAGCAAGCGAGTGCAAGAGAGAGAGAGAGAGTATCGATCGACAGTCTCTCTCCAGAGCTGGAGGAAAGTGGTGGGCTGGGAGGTTGCCTCAGCCATACATTGTGTAACTCCCGGTCTGTATCGCCGATTTTGACCATCCAAACGCTGTTTCCACTTGTTTTATTGTTGTAACAGGTTAATACCTTTATAATCAACCTATAATAGGCGCATATGGATAAGTATTAATGCTATTTATGGTAAAATGAATATTTTAGTGATGGGAACAGCTCAAATACGTCAGCACAGGAGTGTGGTGTCTCATACCCCCCATGCGCACTTCAGAGGTTAAGGCTTAAAGGCCCCCATAGACGCTCCGGCCGACATATCAGGTTCCGTTCTAAGCGGGCATCACACTGGGCCAAATTCTCGCCATTCTCCGATCTCCAGTCTCCGTTTCCGGTCAGTAGCGTCGGCAAATTCTATCACACACGCCAAGCGTCCTGGCTGCGTGAGTCTCCGACACAACAATAACAATGTCCGACCTTAGCCTATATTGGTCCGTTTCACCTATACTGTAATGTATAGTAATATGGATTTACATCTACAATTATAATGCAATATGACTCAATCTACTACACATTAGTGTAATTTTTTTTAAATTTGAAGCTTATATGAGGAAATTTATATTTTGAACTTCTCAGAGGTTTTCGAATCTTTTCGATTCATACCAATCGCCGTGGCGTAGGCTATAGAACAGTGGTTATTTACTAGCTGCAAGTGATGTAGCTATGTTAGCATTAATTCACCTTGAAAATTGTTTGTTTACCAGCAACCCTTCTCACAATCAAAACACTCAATTTTGTAGCAAAATATATATTTCGATCGTTATATTGTGGTGTTTCACTTAAACTGTAGAATAATATGGATTGATATTGACAAACTTTGTGTAATAGGACCCAATCTATACGTTCATGTTGCTATGTTTTGCGTTTGAAGCTTATATAAGTAGGTATGAAGAAGTTGTTCGCAAAATACAGGCTATAGCCTGACGGAGCCCCTGTCGTTACCTCGGCACTAAGCGATCGTTTATATTGTGCTGTTTCACCAATAATTTAGAGTAATATGGATTTATATCGACAATTATATTTCAATATGACTCAATCTACAAGTTTGCGTTATTATTTTTTATATTTGGAGCATATATGAGGAAATATTTTGAACTTTTCGGAGGTTTTAGAATGCCTGGTATAATCCTGTGTATGCGGGTAGACTTGTATTTATCTCAATAATTTGATAACGTTACTTTATATTTTTACATTTTACATTCATAAATAGTCCACTAATATACTAGGTTAGGTTAGGCTAGGTTAAATATATTGTTCAATTATTCTTAGTAAATAGGCATCTGAAAAACAGTTCCTCCTGCTACACAACCGAATGTTTTCGTTTCATACCAATCGCCGTGGCGTAGGTATAGGAAGTGGTTATTTAGCTGCAAGTGGTGTAGCTATTTTATCATTAATTCACTTAGTTTATGTCTATCCGCAGCCCTTCTCATGATCAAAACACACAATTATGTAGCAAAATATATATTTCGAAGTCATATACTTGAGATATCAATGAGATTAAATGAGAGCTGTAAAGAGGCTGACAATCTACCGCCGTCAAAAGATGGAGCTTCCCACCCAGTGCGGGAAGCATCCTAGCTCCGTCAAATGGTGAGATTTGTGCTGGAGACTGGCGGTAGCTCCATTTTTTGCGGTAGAATGGCGAGAATTGGCCCAGTGTGATACCCCCTTTACTCAGATTTCAGCGTCGCCCATACACATTCCAATCTACTTCAGTTCTGCCGAGACGCTGTACTGTGTGGACACGGCCTCTCCACTCAGTGACGAGGATTTAAATTTAGCTCTTGGAGCAGTCGCTGTGGCTTTCATTGTAGCAAATGTGATTTGCAGCTTAGAATGGTATCCTATCTTGATGGAGCTCGAATTCGCAGCTTCCTGTAGAAGTACACACGTTACTCATCCTCCACGCAGGCTCACTGATTCCTGAAGATAATACGAAAACATATAAAGGAGTAGTTTTACTCAACTTGTGAAAGGCGCTATGTTACTAATGTTACTAACACCAACCGCGGATGGCTGCCGACCCTCCACGGCCGGAGACAAGATCAACGACCAGTGGAGGACAACCGGATGCCGGCCGCGGGGAGCAGTTTCGGGAGCCAAACCGTCACAACCATCCCCTGCCCCCTCCCTGGGGGCACGGGTCCTTGGAGCGGCTTCGGTCGCACCGGGAATTTCCACACCTCTCACACCACACACACACATCACACAGTTTTTCCTACACCGAGAAATGACTCTCCGGCTGTCATTTCTCGAAGACTTCTTCTAGCCGGAGACATTGAGAGCAACCCAGGACCCACGTACACATACATATGTCCAACTTGCTCAAAACCCATCACTTCGAGTCGCCACACTAAGGGTTCAGTTCTCTGCAATTCATGCAGGAACTGGACCCACTTCACCTGTACAACACTTGCCTCCAAGAAACACTACACGAACACCTGGACCTGTTCCTCATGCCCCTCCCTCTCCCAGTCAAATCCCTCGCCTAAAACCCGTCCACCTCTCCTCCCCAACCCACCTAGCCTTCCCATATCATCCACTCCCCCCCCCTAAAACCTGTCCACCTCTCCTCCCTAACCCACCTAACCTTCCCATACCATCCACATCCTCAACTCAACACACCACACCCCATCCTAATCCATTCCAACCCCCATCTCCTGCTCCCCAATCCCCCCCCCCACCTCACCCACCCCCACAACCCCCACCCCCCCCCCCCCCCCCCTCCCCCCCCCCCCCCCCCCCACCTCACCCCTACCCCATCCTCGTGCAGCAGCACCCAACATACATCGTGCACATAACATTAACATTCTTCAATTGAACATAGATGGCATCAACACAAAGAAACACGAACTCTCACACTTCATCAAACAACACAACATACACATTGCCATCTTACAAGAAACAAAACTCCGCACAACACAAAAAACACCCACATTTCATAATTTCACCACCATCAGACAAGACCGGGCTGTCGGCGGGGGCGGTGGACTCATCACCCTGGTACACAAAGAAATATCATACATAGTAACCAGTGTTCAAACCATATCCCTCCTCCCCCCAAATGATAACACAACAGAAATACAATCAATTAAAATATGCACTGGCAATAACTCCAACATAACCATCATAAACACATACATCCCTCCCCAAACATCCCCTACAGTACCAAATAAATACAGACCACACTTACAACACATCACAAACACCCCACACACCCCATACATCATCCTGGGTGGTGACTTCAACGCCAAGACGTTGGCCTGGTTTGTCGACAACCCCGACACAGGCAGACGGCTGGAACTACAAAACCAAACCGATAACCTCATCATCCTTAACGACATCCATCAACATACCCATATTCCTCACCAAGCCCTCTATAACCCATCATCTCCAGACATCACCTTTTGCTCCCCAGAACTCGCCCCCACAACATCCTGGAGGGTGGTCAGAACCTTAGGCTCTGACCACCTCCCGATCATTATCACCACCAAAACCAGACTCACCCCAGCTAGCCACAAACACACATACACCAATTATAAAAGAGCTAACTGGGAAGCATTCACAAATGAGACAGAACAACACTTCACAACTCTAAACAGTACACCCATCACTAACATCAACAATGCTGTACACATACTCAATAAAACTATCCAAAACGCTGACAAGAAACACATTCTAAGAGGTAACAGAAAAAGACACAACCCCAACTTCACACCAGAAATTCAAAACCTCATCAGACAATGCAACATACTGAAACACTCCCCAGCACCCTACACACAAGACATCACACAACAAATTCAAGCACTCAACACCCAAACTAACAACAAAATACAAGAACAACAAAAACTAAATTGGAATAACTTCCTACAAACACTTGATCACAAAACAAACCCCAAAAAACTCTACAAAACACTAAACAGCATCACATTTTCCAACAGCAACACAACACAATCACATGCTGCAATCACAACAACAGACTCTACTCCTTCATGTAAACAACAAGCAAACACTCATCAATCACTTCTCACATGTCAGCCACCTAAAACCTCACAAAGACGACCGACGTGTCATCCGACGTAAGAGACAATTCCCCACAGACCCTGACTATACACCCTTCACCAATCACCAGACAAAGCATATCATCAAAAATCTCAAGCACTCACCCACCTGTGGCCTAGACAACATAAGCAACATACACCTCAGACACCTGGGACCACAAGGCATACAAGCACTCACTAACATATCAAACTACAGCTATTCACACAACACAATACCAGACATTTGGAAGCATGGTATCATCATCACATTCCCCAAACCCAACAAAGACCCCACGCTACCCTCCTCGCACCGCCCCATCACACTCCTTTGCTCCCCCTCCAAAGTCGTGGAACGCCTAGTATTACAACTAATTACACCTGACCTACCCCTAGCTCCAACACAACATGGCTTTAGGCCACTGCACTCCACAAACACTTCTCACAGACCTTACACAAAGAGCTTTTGACGGCATCAACTCAGCTAGACCACCACACAGATCACTATTAGCCACACTCGACATTAGTAAAGCCTTCGATGCTATCCCCCGCCACAACCTAACAAACAAAATCTACAACACAAACATGCACAACAACACAAAAAGGTGGCTGGCCAACTTCCTAGCAGGCAGATGTGCACACGTATCTTTTGCCGGTCAGTCATCTAAAATCAGAAACTTTCCAAACGGAGTCCCACAAGGATCCGTCCTATCGCCCGCACTCTTCAATCTGTACATGCACGATATAACTACACCCAATACGCCCCAAATAAACTTAGCCTCCTATGCAGATGACATAACACTCACATGCACACACCATGACCCAAAAAGAGCAACAGATCTCCTTCAACCCTATCTCAACACACTACATGGCTGGTGCACTACAAACAGACTTAATCTAGCCCCAGCCAAATCCACCGCAACCCTGCTCACAAGCTGGACAGGAGAACACGAATACATCCCTCAACTCACCATAAACAACACACCCCTAACACATACACACACACCCAAAATCCTAGGAGTAACATATGATACTCATATGACATTCAAACAGCACACCACAAACATTAAAAAGAAACTGACACCCAGACTTAACGCCCTCAGGTCACTTGTTCACACACAATTTGGACACAACAAAGAAACTACCACCACAGTATATAAACAATACATAAGATCAGTGATGGAATACGCAAGCCCAGCCTGGGCTTCTAACCTAGCTGAAACACATAAGACCTTACAGACTATTCAAAACAAAGCCCTGAAGATCATTACAGGCTGCACAGCTACTGCACCCACAGATCCCCTACATCAAGAAACCAAAATCCTCAAAGTCAAAGACCATCTGGACATGAGAGGCACTCAATTCCTGGCAGCAGCCTCCACAAACTAAGACCACCCACTAAACTACATGGCAACACACCCACAGACACCAAGAAATATCAAAACAACACCCAGCACACGGTATCACACACAATTATCGTCCTCTCTCCCTCCCTGCCCACCCCGAACCAACTTCCAGAAGCACATCCATACTCATATCTCTCACCGATCCATCCACTCACTCCCAGACAACACGCAGCTGCATGCACAACCTCCCGAAATCCATCCTTCCGAATCCTCCCTTCCTCGCGAGGACAGAGTCCACCTGGCCAGGCTGAGATGCGGACACCATCCAGCTCTCCTGAGCTATCAGAAGAGACTGGATGACTCCGTTGTCGACGCCTGCCCGGGATGTAACACAGCACCTCATACCATTAAACACATCATAGAAGACTGCATTTCACACAGCCACTTACGCCAACAGCACAATCTACACTCAATGAGAGCTCTGTGGGAAAGCCCGATCGTGGCCATGGCCTTCCTCAGGGACTCGGGGCTGTTCGGCCAGGCAGCTTAGGGAACAACAACAACAACAACAACACCAACAATCTCTGTTCAAAATGTATTATTTGCCCAGGACACAGTTCAATGCCTGACACAGGAGTTAACAGGGTTAGGAACAAACTAAGCAGAGAAATCAGCGAAATTGAATTATTTCCACAATAATGTAGAGATATATCAGAATAACCCAAAGAAGACTGTGGAGGCGTTTAAGATCAACATGCTATAGTAGTAATACAAAGGATTCATCTAAAATTAATATTGCTCTCAAAATAAATTATCAAGTTTGCTTTGCCATGAAAAACATCAAATTTCGACCTATTTCAACTTCTTCACCTCCATCGCAAACCCACTTGCACAGAGCCTACCGCAACCACTCGATGAATACACTACAACCAATGCCACCTTTCAATATTTCTATGGGGACAGGCATAATAATGGAGATTTGAAGTTTGGGAATGCCCTCGTACTTCAGCCTTCTATTATTAAAGGTGCAGCCTATTAAAGACTCAATATTAGTGATGGAAATGCCAACTACTAATAACGATCCCTCAATAGGGAAAAGAACTCCTCAGACTAGTGGGAATAGGAAATGCCTTCGGTCACCAACTGAATGGGAGGGTAATTTTAGGACTTGGTAAGTTGGAATGCCATTTCTTACTAAGCCCTGAAATTGCTTACTCTGATCAGTTTCTTCCAGCATAGTGACGACTTAGTCTGATATGTACAGGGATGGATGTATGGGAGCATAAAGGTCACAAGTGCGGTCGGGGTCAATCTGGGAGATTAGCGAGGCCCCTCTAGAAACTGGTATGCAAGGATTTTGACCCATGTGGGTAAGAAGGGCATAAATGCTTACTACTTTGATGAATGTAGGAGTCCTTTTCACCCTGGCTGAACACTAGCTTCCTTTTCTGTTTTGGTGATGAACAATAAGAGATTTTAATATTCTTCCCGGGTGTAATAGGACATTCAGTACTAATAGTGGCAACTCGGGCTTATCTGCTGGCGGCTAGTACTGGTGTAGAAAAATGTTCCTTGTTCATTTGACGGATGCTGGGGACACGTCTTGTTTCCTTGTGCGTGTGTTTCCGGGTGACTATTTCCTCCTTTTCCGCTGTCTTTGAACTTCTCTTTCTCTCTTGCTTTGTTGTTGGTTGAGTCTGGTATGGAATTTTGGGAATACGGGGCATGTTGAAGATCGTGGTATCTCTGGTTTCTTTATGGGGTTTTTCTGTTTGTTTTATTTTTATCTCCCACAACTCGATACACTTTCTTCGTTGTCCGTCATTTTGCTGTCTTGTTATTATACGTGTGATTTCTTTATGCGTATATTCTGTGGTTTTCGTTTCTTCTGGCTTTCCCGTCTTCTGGTTCCTCTTCTTTTCTTGTTCTATGGGTCGTTGATTCTGGTGAGGCACTTTTGAAACATTGAACAGGTGATATTCTTGAGTTGTAGAGCTTGTTCTCTTCTCTTTTGTTTTCCTTTCGTTTCCCCTGGGCTGGTACATTTTCTTTGGTGTCCTTCATTTGTTCTGTCTTGTTCTCCTTCCTTGTTGAACTGCTCTGTCCTCCTGTTTTTGCTGTGGTATGGAAGTATTTCTTTTGTGTGTTTCCTAACGTCTTCCGTTGTTGGTGTGTGGATGTCTGCTTATTTTTCGCTATTTCATATATATACAGTATACTATATATATATATATATATATATATATATACAGTATACTATATATATATATATATTGAACTTTAGATGAGTGATTTATGAAGTGAGCCTTGTAGCGGCCTCGTTTTCTGTGATTACTCCCCATCTATGCCACTCCTTTCTATGTCTCTCCTTCCATGTCTCTCCTTTCTATACCTCCTTTCTATGTTTCTCCTATGTCTCTCCTTTCTATACCTCCTTTCCATGTCTCTCCTTTCTATACCTCCTTTCTATGTCTCTCCTATGCCACTCCTTTCTATGTCTCTCCTTCTATGCCTCTCATTTCTATGTCTCCTTTCTATGCCTCTCATTTCTATGTCTCTCCTTTCTATGCCTCTCTTTCCTATGTCACTCGCTTCTATGCCTCCTTGCTATGCCTCCTGTCTATGCCACTCCTTTATATGTCAAACCTGTCTAAGCCTCCTTTCTATGCCTCTCCTATGCCACTCCTTTCTCTGCCACTCCTTTCTATGCCTCTCCTTTCTATGCCACTCTTTCCATGCCTCTCCTTTCTATGTCTCTCCTTTCTATGCCTCCCTTTTCTATGTCTCCTTTCTATGCCTCTCTTTTCAGTAATCGGTCCACTTCTATGCCTCTCCTTCTTCTTGTATCCCTCTGTTCCTCCTTCCTTCACCTGCCTCACCTCCCACCTGGCTCCATTAGTTAATTGCTTGATCCAGGTAAACACCACAGGACCCCCGCCACACACACACACACACACACATACATATACTGTACATACACACAAAAAACATACACACACTCATAAGAAAAAAAAAACCACACACACTAACACAACACACACACACACACACACACACCTACACACAAAGACATACGCACACACACAAACATACACATACCGGTACACAAAAAACAAACAAAAATCTTTCATTCCCCCCCCCCCCCTCCCCCTCCCGACCGTATTTGTGTTTAGGACATTTATTATTATAAATACCACAAAACAGCTTCGATGTATTGGAGTGGCATATTTTTAAAATGCTTTAGGAATGCTCCATAAAAGTTACAAAATATTTGTATTTTTGGCATATTTTTAAAATTAAATACTGTTGGCTAAAAATTATGAAAAAAAAAAAACTAAAGTGACCAAACTTGGTGAATATGTATAAAATACATATAAAACCACATTATAAACGAACACAAATATAAATAAATACAAAAAATTGGGCCAAAAACCTGTAAATCGGACCCTCACCCTTTGCCCTACCCTTAAGTAACACCCTGTTCTTAAGATTAATCATCAATTACAAACCCCAATGCACTTGAATAAACTAATGAAAGCATATGGTCATCCCGGGATTCGAACTCGGGACACCACACCCAAAACATAAGCATCTAAAGTTCTAAACCATTACACCACCAACACAGTTATTCCCAAATGTTTATTATGGGTATGGAGATAATTTGAATGTCAAGAGCAACACACACACACACACACATACACAAGTAACAAACACACATTAACACACACACACACACACACACACAAGTAACACACACACATGAACACACATACACACACAAACACAAGTAACAAACACACATTAACATACACACACATACACAAGTAACAAACACACACACACACACACATACACAAGTAACAAACACACATTAACACACACACAAGTAACAAACACACATTAACTCACACATTAACACACACACACACAAGCAACAAACACACATTAACACACACACACATACACAAGTAACAAAACACATTAACACACACACACACAAACAAACAAACACATTAACACACTCACACAAACAAACAAACACACATTAACACACTCACACAAACAAACAAACACATTAACACACACACAAACAAACAAACACATTAACACTCACACACACTCACACAAACAAACAAACACACATTAACACACACACACACACACACACAAACAAACACACATTAACACACACACACACAAACAAACAAACACACATTAACACACACACAAACACACATTAACACACACACACACAAACAAACACACATTAACACACACTCACACACACAAACAAACACACAGTAACACACACACACACACACAAACAAACACACATTAACACACACACACAAACAAACACACATTAACACACTCACACAAACAAACAAACACACATTAATTAACACACACACTCACAAACAAACACACATTAACACACATACAAGTAACAAACACACATTAACACACACACAAACAAACACACATTAACACACACACCACACATACAACCAATAAACACACATTAACACACACAACACAGACGCAACAAGCAACACACAAACTTTAAAACACACTACACAGACGCACCAAGCTTATATTAATACACACAGCATACACAAACAACATACACACATAAACACACACACAAAAGCAACGTTCACACATTACCACACACACACACACGAGCAATATACACACATTAACACACACTACACAGACGCAACAAGCACATATTATCACACATCGCACACACACAGGCAACATACACACATTACCCCCCCCCCACACACAAGCAGCAAACAAACTTTAAAACACAATACACAAATGCAAAACAAAAACACATACACACACACCTCACATGCAATCAATGACATACACAGACGCAATAAACACACATTAACTAACACACACAAGCAACAAACACATTTTAGCACACACACTACACATACGTAACAAACACATTAACACACAACACACAGACGCAACACTGACACTAACACAACACAAATCTTGGGAATGTTGACCTGACTTTTCCTCTCTCTCTCTCTTTTGTGTGTTTTTCCGTTCATCCCCATTCTTCCATTTATGCACTATAATGAATTCTGTTTTTGTTCATCCTACACCTATTACCTATCCTCCTCCCCCTCATTTACCTTCTGCTTCTCTTCTTCCTCATCTCCTCTCCCTTCTCATCATCTCCTCTCCCTTCTCATCTTCTCTTCCTCCACTTTCTCATCACCATTTCCATTACCCACATCTCACACTACCATTCTCCCCCCTCCCCCCTTCCTCCCTCCTCTCCATTACCCTACCGTACCCTCTCTTCCATGATCTCTGTTTTCTATATCCCATGCCTCCCCTACTATAATATATCCCCTCTCCCTGTGTATGTCTACTCTGTTCTAGTAGTAGTCAATTAATCAATCAATCAATATTCTTTATTTTATGATATACAGATAACCATATATTACATATCACCCCACATGCAATCTATTATAATAGTGAGAAATCAGTAAATATTGCAGGTGATATCAAATACATATAGAATACGTAGTAGTAGTAGTAGTAGTAGTAGTACAACATTTTCATAATATAATTACTGACGCTTTTCTATCATACTTACATTTACTTTCCCTGACTCTATCATATGTTCACTGTTCTATGTCATGTTTACCTTTCTAGCCCCGCCCCTCTTTATAATGTTTGCTCATGTATTTCCAGCCTCTTTCTCTACCATGTTCAGTTTTCTATGCCCTGTTTCATTCTCTCTTGTTTACTTTCCTGTGCCTTGCTTCTTGATGTATTGTTTATATTTATGTTCCCTGCCTCTTCCTATTGTTTTCACTGTTGTATTTCCTGCCTCTGTCTTATCATATTTACGATTCTATGTTCTGCCTCTTTCTAGCATGTTTATTTTTCGTTGTCTGGCCTCTTTCTATAATGTGTACTTTTCAATGTCCTGCCTTTTCCCATCTTGTTTACTTTTCAATCCCCTGATATCTAACTATTATATTGACTGTTTTGCGTACAATATTATATTTTCTTTCCTCTGCAACCCTCCATTACTTTTCTGTGTTAGCCATCTGCCTCTAAACATCATGTCTCCCTTTCCCTGGCATCATTCTGTATATATTGGTTTCTGTTGTTTTTTTGTTTTATATATTTGATAATTTTATATAATTATTTATTTATATATTTGTTCTTCTTTTCAGAATACAGGACACAAAATGCAAAGCTGCCTGAAACAAGTAAGGCAGGGAGCCAAATTCAAGGTGCGTTAGAGTCAAAGTGTCTGTATACACGGAGCTTGAAGCAGTATATGTCATAGGTTGAGGGAAAGACAGATTGATGGTGAGAGTTCCAGAGCTTTACTTGTTGAGTAGAAGAATGACTGGGAAAATCGGTTCACTCCTGGGTTAGAGAGTTGTACAGAATAGAGGTGAGAGTGTGCTGAAAGGCAGGGCCCCATACTTTCCGTAATAGGGAGGAGGTATACTCTGAGAAAGCTCTGAAGAACACTGATTATTGTAATAGCGGTAGCTGATAAAGCTGAGAGAGATGCGACATTGCAGTGTGTAGAGAGATATTGTAGGGAACTAGTAAGAGGAAGTGAGTTGATGAGGCGGAATGGTTTTGACTTTATTCTTTTGAAAACTGCGGTATGGGTGGAACCTCTCCACACATGCGAACAATACTCGATACAAGGGTGCACTGTGCCCCTGTACAGAGCAAGAAACTGTGCAGGGGTGAAAAACCCTCTGAAACGGTTGAGCACACCTAACTTCTAGTAAGTTGTTTTTGGCAAGTGTGGTATTATGATCTTTCCAAGAAAGGTCAGGAGTAAAAGAATCCCCAAGAATACTGAGAGAAGATGAAGGGCTGATATGTAAATTGTTGAAGAATAAGGGAAAGTCGTGTGGAAGATCGTGACGTGTAGATAGAAGGAAAAATTGGGGTTTGGAAACATTGAAAGTAGCCTATCAAGATATTCTCTGCCCCAATCGGAGATAATTGATAGATTAGACAAAAAGATAGGCGTGCCATGGGCTCATCACGTGAATTTTTGAGGAATTGTCTCTTGTTTATATCTCCTTTTGTAACATGTATTTTCTTTGGCATCCTATATTTAATCTGTTTTTTAAGGTATCACCATTATTATGCTTACATATTTTTTTTACTTCCCTATTCTGATTACGCTATTGTCATTCGCTGTATGTTTTCGATTTTTCTTTTCTGTTAAGAGGGGATGGATCGTTTATCTTTTCTGTTAAGAGGGGATGGATCGTTTATCTTTTCTGTTAAGAGGGGATGGATCGTTTATCTTTTCTGTTAAGAGGGGATGGATCGTTTATCTTTTCTGTTAAGAGGGGATGGATCGTTTATCTTTTCTGTTAAGAGGGATGGATCGTTTATCTTTTCTGTTAAGAGGGGATGGATCGTTTATCTTTTCTGTTAAGAGGGGATGGATCGTTTATCTTTTCTGTTAAGAGGGGATGGATCGTTTATCTTTTCTGTTAAGAGGGGATGGATCGTTTATCTTTTCTGTTAAGGGGATGGATCGTTTATCTTTTCTGTTAAGAGGGGATGGATCGTTTATCTTTTCTGTTAAGAGGGGATGGATCGTTTATCTTTTCTGTTAAGAGGGGATGGATCGTTTATCTTTTCTGTTAAGAGGATGGATCGTTTATCTTTTCTGTTAAGAGGGGATGGATCGTTTATCTTTTCTGTTAAGAGGGGATGGATCGTTTATCTTTTCTGTTAAGAGGGGATGGATCGTTTATCTTTTCTGTTAAGAGGGGATGGATCGTTTATCTTTTCTGTTAAGAGGGGATGGATCGTTTATCTTTTCTGTTAAGAGGGGATGGATCGTTTATCTTTTCTGTTAAGAGGGGATGGATCGTTTATCTTTTCTGTTAAGAGGGGATGGATCGTTTATCTTTTCTGTTAAGAGGGGATGGATCGTTTATCTTTTCTGTTAAGAGGGGATGGATCGTTTATCTTTTCTGTTAAGAGGGGATGGATCGTTTATCTTTTCTGTTCAGAGGGGATGGATCGTTTATCTTTTCTGTTAAGAGGGGATGGATCGTTTATCTTTTCTGTTAAGAGGGGATGGATCGTTTATCTTTTCCCCCTTCTTTTTCATGTTTACCCTCATTAGTTTTCAGATTTTATGACGTTCGGCACATTAGTTTGGCGATTTTGAGACCTTTCACCCCATTTCCTTGTCAATATTAAGACCTTTCGTGCAATTTAGGTGTCGATTTTTTCCTGGCGAGCGAAAGCGAGCCTGTATTTTTAGGAGGAATCGGCCTTCGGCCGGGACATTTATCTCCCGAAAAATGTACAAATTTATGTTGAAAGGGGGTCTAGGGGTGTTTTTTTTTTTAAGCTTGATGGAGGTCTAGCGGGGAAACCAAAACATAGATAAACAAATAACTATATAGACCAGAAACTAACCACTACCCCCTTAACCCTTCCATTGTTCCCCTCCTTTCCCCCTGTTCCCTGAGCCTATCCCCTATCCTACCTCCCTAGTCCTGTCCTCATTCTCCCAGCCCATATCCCTTATTCTAGCTTCTTAATTCTTCGCTGCTGACCGTAACTATTACTATTTCCTCTCTCTCTCTCTCTCTCTCTCTCTCTCTCTCTCTCTCTCTCTCTCTCTCTCTCTCTCTCTCTCTCTCTCTCTCTCTCTCTCTCTCTCTCTCTCTTCCTATCCCTGTTTATATCCTTGTTTCCTCGTCTGTCCCCTATCCCACTCCACCCCATCCCTGTTGCCTCCCCTAACTTAGCCTCCCCTCTCCCCTGTAGCTCTCTCCCAAGTGTTCTCTCCCCCTCTCACAGGCTCTTTATACACACCTTATTCCCCACTCCCTCAGTCCACCCTGTGTGTTAGGCCCATTTTTTTTTTTTTTTTTTTTTTTAACCCTATCTATCTATCTATCTATTGCCTGACGCCGCGATCCCCGAAGGGGTGGCCACGAACGAACCGCCCCCATGCACCTCTGTCCCCAGTCAGTCGACGCCCCTCCCCCCAACCAGCACCGCCTTCGTTCATGTAGTTCCTCACTCCATCCTTCCACCTCATATTCGGTCTACCTCTCCCCCTCTGTCCCTCCACCTCGCTCTCGTACACCCTCTTAGTCATTCTCTCGCTTTCCATATGTTCCATATGGCCGAACCATCTCAAGTTGTTCCTTTTCACACTTTCCAGCACATCTACCTCCACACCACACCTCCTTCTTAATTCCTCATTAGTCTGTCTATCCCTCCATGTAACTCCGCACGCACTCCTTAAGTAATTCATTTCCACTGCTCTCACTCTTGGTCTGAGTCTCTCAACCAACGTCCATGCTTCGCTTCCGTAAGTCAGTGTCGGGATTACCACACTGTCATGCAAGGACTTCTTCACTTCCATACTGACCACCCTATTTCTTGTTACTGCTTTTAGCGTTCCTACAACCCTCTTCCCCTGTTGTACCCTCTCCCGCACCTCTTCATCCATAGTCCCATCTTTACTCAACACACTGCCCAGATACTTAAAAGAGTTGACGATCTCCATAGCCTGACCGTTCAGCTTCACCTCACACTCTGTGACTTCACCCCTTTCGAAGACCATAACCTTGCTCTTCCCCGTATTTACCTTCAAATTCCGTTTTTTCGCACACTGTTCCAAACTCATTTACCAGACCCTGCAACTCCCATTCATTATCACTCATCAGAACTGTATCATCCGCAAACAGCAGTATAGGTAGCTTCCACTCAATTCCCTCCCTTTTCAGCGATACACCAACATCCACTGCTCTTGATAGTATTTCTTTCATAACTCCATCCATATATACAGTAAACAACCACGGGGACATCACACACCCCTGTTTCAAACCAACATTCAGGTCAAAGAACTCGCTCTGCTCACTCTCCACACGTACTGCCGCCTTTGCACCCTCATACATGCTCTTCACTGCTTTCAGCAACTTGCCCTCTACTCCGTATATTCTAAGTACTTTCCACAAACCTTCTCTATCCACTCTGTCATAGGCCTTCTCCAAGTCCATAAAGGCAACATACACCTTTTGTTTCTTCTCCACAACACAATTCAGGGTAAAAATCTGATCTACACATCCTCTTCCCTTCCTAAAACCTCCCTGCTCGTCGCCTATCCATTTCTCCGTTCTCACTCTCACTCTCTCAATCACTACCCTACTGTATACCTTCCCTACTACGCTTAGAAGACATATTCCTCGGTGGTTACCACACACTCCTCTTTCCCCTTTGCCCTTATATAGGGGGACTATTATGCCAGTCTTCCAGTCATCGGGTGCACTGCCCTTCTCCCATGCTAGTTTGCACATTTTCCATACCCATTCTATCACTATCTCACCACCATACCTCAACATTTCCCCACACACTCCATCTGTTCCTGGTGCTTTCCCCAACTTCACTCTTTTCATGGCTTCCCACACTTCTGACCTCCTGATCCCCACCTCCTCCTCCACTACTTCTCTTCTTCTCCCTCCCATACCATATCCAGCTATGTTTGCTGGCTCTTCATTCCTTTCATTTAGAAACTCACTGAAGTACTCCTTCCATCTTTCGACTCTCTCTTGCTTCTCGGCTAGCATTCTCCCATTCTTATCTTTCACACCCTTACTGTTTCCCTTGCTACCTTCCCTAACTTTCTTGACTTCTTTCCAGAACAGTTTCTTACTCTCCCTCCATTTTACACTCAGATTCCTTCCAAATTCCTCATCTACTCTTCTCTTACTTTCCTTCACTACTCTCTTCACCACCCTCTTACTCTCCACGTACCTCGCTCGTTTCTGTCTCTCGGAATCTTCATTCCCTCTACTACCCAACCACTCTCTAACCCTTTTTTTAACCCTTTCTTCCTTATTTGGGTTTCCGCACGTACTTCTCGTTTCTGCGTGTGTCTGTATTCTCTCTCTCTCTCTCTCTCTCTCTCTCTCTCTCTCTCTCTCTCTCTCTCTCTCTCTCTCTCTCTCTCTCTCTCTCTCTCTCGTACACATGCACACAAATATCGGTCAGTTAGCTTTAAAAATCTATAAATTAATGATTCCCAACATGGATTCCGGGGACACCAATCATGTATACCAATTTGCTGGAATTTTCCATGAAATATTGCATGAGTATGACAAATTAGAACCACAGATATCCTTCACTTAGATTATCAAAAAGGTTTTCGAAAAAGTGCCTCATTGTACGCTAATGTCAAAAACAAAAAGTGAATGCACCCAGAGCCAGAGGTAACAAATTGGATAGAAAGTTGGATAACACACAGAGAGCATGAGTTTTACTAATTGTTGTTTCTTCTGATTGGACTCCTGTCACTTTGACATTTCCACAGGGATCTGTGCTTGGCCCACTGCTGTTTATCATATTTCATTGATGTAAATATTGGTCTGCTGCATGTGATCTTCACGTTTACATACTGTATGTAATTGAACTCAGAGGGAATGTGAATATTCCAAAAGGGTTTGATCTTAACCCCTACTGTACCAGAGGGTATTACCATAAATGTACCCTCCAGTACCAAGCAATGTGGCCAAAATGGCTTCAGAGTTGAGAGAGAACACCTTTCCACCTCAAAAGATGGAGGAATACTGACCCTCCGAGCCTGTGGGAGCTTGGATATAAGCTGAAAAGTGTTGCCAAGGTCTCTCGGCCGTGCGTACAAGTCATGGTACCAGGTACCGATCGATACGGGTATTCCAAGGACCGCATATTATGGACGAACGTAGTCTGTCGCTGGGACTGACGAGTGACTTTTTTACTGTCGGCCAACGTACGTTGCGGGACAGTAGGTGTTAATAGACTGTTTGAAGAGTTTGAGACATGGCAAATGCCACTTAACCTCGATACTTTTAAGTTGATAAGTATTGGCCATGTGAATCCTTTTCAAACTATTCACTATTGGAAAAATAATTTGGGATTGACTGACTTGGAAAAGGATTTTGGAGATCTGCTTAGCAATGACTCAAAGGTTTTCAAGCAGTGCACTAAAGTAGAGATGAAAACCCAAATATTGGTAGGGTACATTAAGAAAGACAATTTCAATACAGAAATAAGATGTTCTCATACAATGGTTTCACACGGCCTCTTCTAGAATATGCTGTTCTTTTTTGGTATCCATTAGTAAGGAAGGATATAAAGCGGCTAGATAGAGTCCAAGCTAGGACTAAAAAGCTTATTCCATCGATTAGAAAACTGAGCTGTAAATGTACTCGATAGATTTGACAATGTGGATTATATCAAATTGTTAGCTTCTATATGAACACAATACGCAATCATAAGTGGGGGCAGGCGATAGCTCGGTGGATGGCGTGATGGACTGTGAATCAAACAACCACAGATCGAGTCCTCGCCACACGCCTGTTTTTTTTTTTTTTTCTGAGGTGATCTGATCATTACCGCTGTTCTATATATATCCTGGTTACACTGAGATGTCAAGATATCCCCTATATCGCCACCAACTCATAGCGAAGAAGACGACCGACCATATTCAAATATGCTGTGAATGACGGTATTGCTGCTCTCTCCATTTCACATGACGTGTATTAATAAGGTGTCGTCATCTAATGTGGCAGAAAGTAAGCAACCAACACATTGAAGCTCCACTGTCATCATCTATTGCGACACTTATGAAGCACCCCAACATATTGAAGCTTCACTAGATAATCTCAGGCCTTTTAAGAGTTACAGGCTACTGACAGCCAACAGTCCCAAGGTTGAGACATAGAAAAAGGAGCTGGAAATTAGAGTTCAAGAGGTTCAACAAACGTATATGATAACTTTTTTTTCACATAAAAAAGCTGTTTTACCTGGAACAAACTTCCCTCGGAAGTTCTTAACAGTTTTTAAGTATACTAATTCAAGAAGATAGTAGATAGTCTTTTGCATACTCTGCAATGAGTGTGGTATATAGTCTACAATTCTTTTCACCTGAGTATCTCCCCGGAATGGATCGCAAGGTCCTCGAGATAATAACTATCCATTCTCTCTCTCTCTCTCTCTCTCATTTATTATTATTACCGGTATTATAATCAAAATGTTCTTTCCTTACATATCACTGACAATACCCCTCATCCTAAATCAATATATTGCTC
Organism: Paralithodes platypus; assembly: GCA_032716605.1. Taxonomy (NCBI): domain Eukaryota; kingdom Metazoa; phylum Arthropoda; class Malacostraca; order Decapoda; family Lithodidae; genus Paralithodes; species Paralithodes platypus. The sequence continues at coordinate 21,975,888 of CM064519.1, read as the reverse complement.
ATTTTCATAGATAAATTGTATCTGGTGTAACTCGTCTGAATACCTGCTGCCTGGTGATTTGTTGTGGTTGTTTGTTAAGTCGGCGGCCATTTTGGTGTCACGTGGCTGATTTGTCGGCCCGCTCGCTCGTACGGTAATGTGGGGCTGACTTAGTGGCCTTTTTAGCGCCCGGGATACTGCTTTATTTATCAAGGGATTTTAATTTAGTTGGGGTGTTTTCGCTTTTATTTTTATTTTTATTTTTATTTTTTTAAAGTTTTAAAGTTGCTTTATTTATCAGGGGATTTGAATTTAGTTGGGGTTTTCGGGTTTTTTGTTTTGTTTTTTAAGTTGGTGTACTATTTATCAAGGGATTTGGGTTTAGTTGGCTGGTTTTCGTATTTATTAATTTGTGTTTTATTATTATTACTATTATTGTTTTTAAAGTTCCTGATGTACTGCCTTATTTATCAAGAGATTTAGGTTTAGTTGGCTGGTTTTCTTGTTTATTTTGTTTTATTATTATTATTATTACTATTATTGTTTTTAAAGTTCCTGGTGTACTGCCTTATTTATCAATGGATTTGGGTTTTGTTGGCTGGTTTTCGCGTTTATTTTGTTGTGTTTTTATTATTATTACTATTATTGTTTTTAAGGTTCCTGATGTACTGCCTTATTTATCAAGGGATTTGAGTTTAGTTGGCTGGTTTGCGCGTTTTTTTTTTGTTTTTTTTTCCTGGTGTATCTGGCCTGGAGGTGGATATATTCCAGCCTGTAGTGTACTTCCACTATAAGGGATAGTATCTGGCCTGGAGAGGAATATATTCCAACCTGTAATGTACAGTACACTCGGATTCCATAGTCTCTAGCCCACTCATAAATATTCGTGGACAAAATATAGAGCAAATTGGCTGTAAATTTCCACATCTATTCCTTGACTGACTCTTCCCAAATGGTAGAAATATTAGCTCGATTACTCTAGTCGTTTTTGAGTTACAGAGGTTAGAGTTCATGATTTCTCGCCTACTTACAGCGAATAGACTATAGGCCGCATTACTCCAGGGGTATACTGTACACTGGCCTATAGTCTATTCAATATAATCAGGCAAAAAAATCTAGACCACTTAACCTAAATAACACATAAACGACTAGAGTACTCTAGCTATTATTTCTACCATTTGGGAAGAGTCAGCCAGGGACTAGATGTGCACATTTTACAGCCCATTTGCTCCAGCCCACTTTGAGTTACAGAAGTTAGGGGTCAGGATTTCCGGCCACCCTATATTTAAGGGGAGGCAGACCGTTTTTCTGGACCCCCTTCTCCCTAATGTTTAGCCCCACTAGTTTTGATATTATAAGACGTTCGGCCCATTAGTTTGGCGATTTTAACACCTTTCGCCCCATTTCGTTGTCAATTTTAAGACCTTTCGTGCCATTTAGGTGTCTATTTTTTCCTGGCGAGCGATAGCGAGCCTGCAATTTTAACTCTTTGGCTGCGGGGTGTTTTGGGCTATTTAGGGCATAGTCAGGCACTCCTGAATGATGAATCAAGCATCTGCATTAAATGAACTGTATTCTGCCGAAAACTAGGCGAAAATCGTTTCAAAATGAGACCAGAACGGGCCTCGTACGTGGTCTGGTTCACCCGCAGCGGTGCCATAGAAACGCGGGAAACCCGCTGTTTGTTAGCACTCGCTCGCTTGGCAACACTGTTGTGAGAGGCAATGAGAGACCCGCGCGAGACACAGTCTACCTCAGTGGGCCGCTCGCTGCTCTGAGGAACGGAGGTGGGCCCCTCACGCTCCCGCCCACTGACACTCGATTTTTAAGTTTTTTACAGGTTTTTGAAGCCTGGAAATTGCTGTAAATTGCCAAGACGTTCCAGAACGTCAGCCGCAGCGAAAGGGTTAAGAGGAACCGGCCTTTGGTGGGGAAAATTTTCTACCGAAAAATTTACAAATTTATCTTGAAGGGGGGTCTAGGGGGTGTTTTTCTAAGCTTGATGGAGGTCTAGGTCTAGGGAGGAAACTAAAAAAATATATGAATAAATAAATTAATAGAGCAAACAAACGGCCAGTCTCCCCTTAATGAACTATAGACCATTTGAACCCTGGGTATAAAGGGGTCAGGGGGAGGAGGGGGGGGGGGGGGGGGGGGACATACTTTCACCTAAGGGGCTGGTTTTTTTTTCTTTTTTTTTCTTTTTTCTTTTTTCTTTTTTTTACCATCTCCCTTATGTTTGGCCACATTAACTTTGAGATTTTAAGATGTTCGCCTCATTAGTTTGGCGATTTTAAGACCTATGTAAATTTTAAGACGCTTAGTGTCAGTTAGGTGTTTTTATTACCGAAAAATGTACGAATATATCTGGAAAGGGGGTCTTGGGGGTGTTTTTGTAAGCTTGATGTATGGGTCCAGGGAGCAAACTAAAACCCTCCCCTTCATCTGGCCTGCTACACCGGTCCTGCAGTTGGTGCTTCAGGCTGGTGATGATAAGCTCACATTATATAGTGGCTATATTTTTAGATGTGTGATATAGGAAGTTGTCTATATTAACTCATTTAGATGTGTGATATAGGAAGTTGTCTATATTAACTCATTTAGATGTGTGATATAGGAAGTTGTCTATATTAACTCATTTAGATGTGTGATATAGGAAGTTGTCTATATTAACTCATTTAGATGTGTGATATAGGAAGTTGTCTATATTAACTCATTTAGATGTGTGATATAGGAAGTTGTCTATATTAACTCATTTAGATGTGTGATATAGGAAGTTGTCTATATTAACTCATTTAGATGTGTGATATAGGAAGTTGTCTATATTAACTCATTTAGATGTGTGATATAGGAAGTTGTCTATATTAACTCATTTAGATGTGTGATATAGGAAGTTGTCTATATTAACTCATTTAGATGTGTGATATAGGAAGTTGTCTATATTAACTCATTTAGATGTGTGATATAGGAAGTTGTCTATATTAACTCATTTAGATGTGTGATATAGGAAGTTGTCTATATTAACTCATTTAGATGTGTGATATAGGAAGTTGTCTATATTAACTCATTTTACCTATGTTGAAAAGGAGGAAATTCTGGCATTATTTACAGTTTCATTGTATTCACTATCAAATGTGTTTATGTGAACCATATGATACTATATGTGTATTCATGCATTAGTGTGTGTAACTGTATCGTGTGTATGTATGTAACTATTTGTAGACACCTGTGTTCATAAATAACATTGTGTACGCCATACTTTTACGCATCTGTACAACTGTATGTGTGTGACCTTAACGGGGGGGTCACCGTTTTTTTTTATTTTTTATCTTTCTCTCCTTTTCTCTCTTTCCCTGGCTTGTATCCATTCGGCCCCATTCAGCCAACTGTTTTAAAACGTTTATCCCCATCCAGGTGTCGATTTATTCCTGGCGAGCGATAGCGAGCCAGCATTGTATGGAGAAATCCGGCTTCGCCGGAGACATTTTTCTATCGAAAAATGTACAAATTTAGCTTGCTGTCAAAACAAAAATATATATATATATATGCTGGCTCGCTACCGCTCGCCAGGAAAATATTGAAGCGAGGTGGGCTCCCTTAAGAAATAGTAGTGCATTTGTATATACAGTACGTATAAGATGAGAATGTAATAACAAACACGTAAATAAGTAAACATTATAACTCGTTATGTGTATACAATATATACATGTGTGTGTGTGTGTGTGTGTGTGTGTGTGTGTGTGTGTGTGTGTGTGTGTGTGTGTGTGTGTGTGCGTGTGTGCGCGCGCGCGCAGCTTGTAACAAGGTGTGTGCGTGTGTCAAGAAATAAAGTGCATCTGTACGCTCCCGCAAGATGGTGTGAATATGAATACAGACACGTAAATAAACTAACAAGTTCATTTATGCATATGTGTGAATGTCCGGAGAGCGTGTGTGTATGCTCAAGCGTTGTTGTGTATATGTGAGTACTGTACCTGTGTTTGTGTTTGCGAGTCTCAGAGTGTGTGTGTTTGCTATTGTATGTGTTTGTGCAAATAAGTGTGTTAATGTTTGTGTGTGAATCCATGTGCGCGTATGTGCATATAAGTGTGTATTTCTGTACAGTGTGTGAAAGGAAGTCCTCACGCAGGTGTAGATGTGTATATTCAGAGAAATGCGTGTATATATTTACGCCTCCATCTATGTATCAATACCTAACTTTGAAATGTGTATGTAGGGTAATACAGAACAAGGACCACTGTATGAGTTGTAAGAGAGGAGAATTCATTTGTATCCGGCATGATGAAGTACGAGATATCACGGCACAAATGCTGGACGAGGTGTGCCATGATATCAAAATCGAACCTGACCTTGAGCCTATGGACGGACAGTATTTGGTCCACAACATTGCAAATGCTTTTAATGAAGCAAGAGTGTATGTAAGTGTTCGATTCTTTGGACGAGGGAACAGCGTCTTTTTTTTCGACATCAATTCTTCAACCCGAGAGTACAGACATATCGCGAACAAGGACTCAAGGCGACATATTTGAGAAATATAATTAAGATGAAACGAGCTTATGAAGAATATATTTTGAACAGGGATCACGGGGGCTTCAATCCACTGGTGTTCTCGTCGTTGGGAGGAAAATTTCCCGGCCGAAGGCAGGTTCCTCTTAGAATTACAGGCTCGCAATCGCTCGCCGGAAAAAAAATCGACACCTAAGTTGCACGAAAGGTCTTAAAATTGACAACGAAATGGGGCGAAAGGTGTTAAAATCGACAAAATAATGGGCCGACCGTCTTAAAATCTCAAAACTAATGGGGCTAAAGACGCGGAAGAAAAGGGTCCAGAAAAGCGACCCATCTCCCCTTAAGGGGAGGTATTTACTTTGTTCCCTAGACCTCCATCAAGCTTAAAATTACACCCCCTTGAGTCCCTTTCAAGATAAATTTGTAAATTTTTCGGTAGAAAAATGTCCCGGCCGAAGGTCGGTTCCTCTTAAATTACAGGCTCGCTATCGCTCGCCAGGATAAAATCAACACCTGAATGGCACGAACGGTCTTAATATGGGGTGGAAGTTCTTAAAATCGCTAAACTAATGGGGCAAACGTTTTATAATATCAAAAGCAATGGGGCTAAACATGAGGGAGAAGGGGGTCAAGAAAAACATCCCTTAAGTGGATATCTCCCCTTAAGCTAGTGTCTTCTGTACCAGGTTAGGTGAACAAATATCAGAGAAGAATCCCCATTCGAGAAGCCAAGTCACAACATGGATGAGAGGCCGACTCTACTTCTTTCTACACACGTCTATACTCCTGTGTCTGAAGCCGGTATCACACGAGAGCATTTATGGTCAACATTCGATGATAAATATTTTCCTGGCAACATTTCCGGAATATTTTGCACTGGTAATGGAAACTAGACTGTTGCTAGATGAATGTAGGTGACCAAAATATTCTAAATGTTGACCTCATAAGCTGCCAGATCAGTGTTGAGGATGAATGTTGAGTGAAAAAGCGCTCGTGTGATACCGGCTTGAGGGGAACAAGGTCCTCACCATTGAAGAGGACAATGGTGAGGGACCTAGACTTTGAGATGGCTGAGGCAGAGGGCCGCATTGGTGAGCAGCTTAGTTGAGTTTAGAGAGGTAAAATAAAATGTGAGAGAACATAGCTTATCTATGTAGGACACCTTTTTGTAAGTTTCATATAAATAAATGAAGACGTAATATATTAACAATTCTTAACATAATATATACAAATAAAATATAAAAACATGAAACATGCTTACCTTACTGAAGTATTTGTGGACATGCATTAATGTAAGTTACGGTCGCTCTTCTGTAAACCTAAATGGCTTACTTAAGAATGGCCAATGGGTGGGACCTTCTATTAAAAAAAGTGTGTGTGTTTACGTCTCTATGTGTGCGTATGTGCATGTAGAGATGTGTGTGTGTATGTTTACACTTTCGTCTGTGTATGAGTATGTGTGTGTGCACTTACATCTCAATATATAATTATGTACAGTATGTACATGTATAGAAGTGTGTGTATTCAGATAAATGTCTATGTATGTTTACGATTCCATGTGTGTATTTGTGTACGTTTTCGTCTCCATGTGTGTTTGTGAAATGCGTGTGTACGTTTACACCTCCGTCTGTGTATGTGTGTGTGTGTTTACGTTTCCATGTGTGCGTATGTGTAATAAGAGAAGTGTGTGTGTGTGTGTGCGTATGTGTGTGTAGGAGTGCATTATCAGGGGCTGTAAGTTACCAGCGTGTAATGTCCTCATTTGCATCCTGCCCCCCTCTAGCCCCTCCCCCCCCCTCCCCGTCCTTTTACTTCTTAGACGCCTCTCTCTCTCTCTCTCTCTCTCTCTCTCTCTCTCTCTCTCTCTCTCTCTCTCTCTCTCTCTCTCTCTCTCTCTCTCTCTCTCTCTCTCTCTCTCTCAACAAATATATTTCTCTATATATCTATCGTTTTATCATTGTTGGTTTTCCTTGATACTTTTTCTCTCTCCATTTCTTTGACAATACCCTCCATTATTCATACTCCCTCTCTCCACTTCCTTTCCCCTTTTCTGGCATCTCTCCAGTTCTACTTTTTATTTTTTGAATTACTTTAACTTTACTTCTCATTTCTAGTACATGCTCTTTAATTCCTTCAATACTAATTGTAGTAGATTATTGCAATTGTGTGAATTGCACCGGTGATTATAGCAATCATTGGGAATATTTGTATTTTTCCATATTTTCAACGAAAAGAGACCAAGACATACAATCGGTTCTCATAGCTTTCTAATCGATGGAATTAGTTTTGTAGCCCAAGCTTGGATTTTCCTAGTCACTCTATATTGTTCCTGATTTCTGGACACCAGAACTGAACAACATATTCTAGGGGAGGCCGTATCAGAGCATTGTAAAATGTGGGAACTATCTCTTTCTTTTATGCGCTCTCTTCTGTAGGGCCTCCACTGGTGTCACATAAAGTGCTGCACGTTATTACCAGCAGAAGGGTGTCACAAGAAGTGCACCAGATAGCGGGAGGTGACAAGAATACCCTCAGCCAAGTTGGGTGTCACGAGAAGAGCACCAGACAAGTGGGAGGTCATTAGAAGTGCCTTAGAAAAGCGATGTGTCACAAGAAGTGCACCAGACAAGCGGTGCGTCACGAGAAGTGCACCAGACAAGCGGTGCGTCACGAGAAGTGCACCAGACAAGCGGTGCGTCACGAGAAGTGCACCAGACAAGCGGTGCGTCACGAGAAGGGCACCAGACAAGCGGTGCGTCACGAGAAGTGCACCAGACAAGCGGTGCATCACGAGAAGGGCACCAGACAAGCGGTGCGTCACGAGAAGTGCACCAGACAAGCGGTGCGTCACGAGAAGGGCACCAGACAAGCGGTGCGTCACGAGAAGGGCACCAGACAAGCGGTGCGTCACGAGAAGTGCACCAGACAAGCGGTGCATCACGAGAAGGGCACCAGACAAGCGGTGCGTCACGAGAAGGGCACCAGACAAGCGGTGCGTCACGAGAAGGGCACCAGACAAGCGGTGCGTCACGAGAAGGGCACCAGACAAGCGGTGCGTCACGAGAAGGGCACCAGACAAGCGGTGCGTCACGAGAAGGGCACCAGACAAGCGGTGCATCACGAGAAGGGCACCAGACAAGCGGTGCGTCACGAGAAGTGCACCAGACAAGCGGTGCGTCACGAGAAGGGCACCAGACAAGCGGTGCGTCACGAGAAGGGCACCAGACAAGCGGTGCATCACGAGAAGGGCACCAGACAAGCGGTGCGTCACGAGAAGGGCACCAGACAAGCGGTGCGTCACGAGAAGTGCACCAGACAAGCGGTGCGTCACGAGAAGGGCACCAGACAAGCGGTGCGTCACGAGAAGGGCACCAGACAAGAGGTGCGTCACGAGAAGGGCACCAGACAAGCGGTGCATCACGAGAAGGGCACCAGACAAGCGGTGCATCACGAGAAGGGCACCAGACAAGCGGTGCGTCACGAGAAGGGCACCAGACAAGCGGTGCGTCACGAGAAGGGCACCAGACAAGCGGTGCGTCACGAGAAGGGCACCAGACAAGCGGTGCGTCACGAGAAGGGCACCAGACAAGCGGTGCGTCACGAGAAGGGCAGTATATTAATAATTATTTTCTTTCTTTAATATCAACAAAATATTATTTAAGGCTAAGCTATTTTACTCGCTCACAAACAAACATCCATATACACCTACTTCCCAGGGGGCAACCCACGTGAAGTTACGTATATTTTGTTCATATTCATAGAATACCAAACTACTGGTGCTTTGTCCATACACATCTAACTTATGGGGCTTACTCTAGGCTAAGCTTTGCCTAAACATTGCTCATATCTGTAAATCATCGTCACAGGTAGGTGAACAAAGCTCCAGGTGAGTTTGTGGTACCAATTTGAAGCATTAGCACCAAACAACAGCGCTACTTCGTGTTTTCCCTAACGAGAAAATATAGGTGAATATTACGATAAAGCTTATATATGTACAATACGGTAGGAGTTGGAAGGTACACGTATTAGCAAGAACTTGATAGATAGCAACCATGTGTGATGTCTGGGTGATAGAGAGACCAATGAGAGCCGAGTTGATAGAGGGACTTGGATTAGAGAAGATGTGATGTTTCCTATTAAACCGTGGTGGTTTGGCCATGTGGAGAGAATGATTGTGGATGGTTGCATGAACCGCCTTAGAAGTATCATGGAACTTAAGGGGGCCCACCTCGTTTTTATTCTCCCTCTCTCTTTGGCTTGTATTCATTCGGCCCCATTCAGCCTACTGTTTTAAGACGTTTATCCCCATCCAGGTATCGATTTTATCCTGGCGAGCGGTAGCGAACCAGCATATTTTTGTATAATGTTTTTGACAGCAGGCTAAATTTGTAAATTTTTCGATAGCAAAATGTCTCCGGCGAAGCCGGATTTCTCCATACAATGCTGGCTCGCTATCGATCGCCAGGAATATATCGATACCTAGTTGGGGACAAACTTCTTAAACCAGTAGGCTGAATGGGCCCGAATGGATACAAGCCAGAGAAAGAGAGAAAAGTAGAGAAAAAAAGCAGGTGACCCCCCTTAAGGTGAACGGCTGCCATCACGTGACCAAGGTATACCTATGCTAAACATGAATGAATTTGAGAGTGAAGGTGGTGTCACACGAGCTATTTTTCCGTCAATTTTGTCAATCAATTGTAGTATGGTAACTTCATAAATTAAGTTTAACCCCTTCAGCACGATGACGTGATGTCATATTCTGGTTACTGCTTCACGATTTTCTTTAACTTGTAATTTTACCTTAAGGACTGAAGGGGTTAAATACGATCTCAGTAAACCCTCTAAATAACATAGCTCCTTTTTAAACTGCCTACTATCGTGTAATTTTAGCCCGAATCAAAGTTAAATAGCCGTCAATGTGCTGAAGGGGATAATCAAAATTCAGGCACTTAACATATCTGCCCTTCAGTATAGTAGCCGATTTCAATACGAAAGAGCCCGGAAATATTGCGATAAAATACTGCAGCAATCTCTGTGTGTTACCCATGAGCCTGGTACACAGGGGCTACCACATTATTCAAGTCACTACCTTCTATTTTTCTAGATGGGTTGTCACAGGAGGTCAGAAGGTCGTTGTTAGGAGGAGGCTGTAGGTAGGCACTAGCCAAACAGGTCGGTACTCCCGGGGAGTGCTAGGTTGTTGATAAGGACAGCTGGAACTCCTGTTTCACCACTTGGCCTCCCTGGCTGATCCTTTCCGTGCCTCACCAGTATTTAGGGCAACCCCAGCCTTATCCACATAATTAAAAACATGTCCACTTGATCTAGGTTACAATTTCTACTACGATGACTATTTGTTTTCGGACGATGGAGTTCATCTGAACCAGGTGGGAGCAGCACGTTTTGGGCGTTTTCTCAACGATGCGGTGAAGGATTTTCGGAGAAGAAATCGACTCAGCACAGGACAACCAGGAAGGAGGACCGAAGACAGCGAGGGCGACAACCTGCGAAGGAATTAAATGCTAATCTGTCAAGAACCGCGAATTTGGATAAAGCTCCACCAACACGACCCAAATTCAAAACCGCCAGGGATAACGACCGAGGACCGATGTCAGCCATGAATGTAAATGTAGATCCGACCAGAACCAAAAATTTGATTAAAGAACGTTCTGCGAGTTCTAAAACCGCAACTTTAAAGGTTTTCTATGCAAACGCTCGTAGCATACGCAATAAATTTTCAGATTTAGAGGAACTAGTGTTTACTGAAAATTATGATGTGATTGGTATAACAGAATCTTGGCTCAATACAGTAGATAGAGACTTTTTAGCAGCGTATTCACTTCCCGGTTATGTAATGTTTGAGAAAAGTCGAATAAATAAAAATGGAGGTGGCGTTTTATTTTATATCAAAGAAAGTCTTAACCCGACCCTCTTGTCAAAACCTCAAATTGTGAACGTCGACACTTCTTTTGTGCTAATAAAGAATAATAAAGGTACAAAAATAATACTTGCATTAATATACAGACCTCCAGCTCAATCAGTGCAAACTGACCGAGAAATTTATGAACAAATTGCAGATGTAAGTAACTCACAAGATACCGTATTTATTGGCGACTTTAATTTACCTGTGACCAAGTGGGGCAATACTCTTTTACTTCACACTCCGGACATGACTTGTATACGAACTTGCAAGAGAGTTCGCTTTATCAATTTGTTCGAACACCGACCCGTGGTAATAACGTTCTTGACATTGTACTTGCAGCAAAAGAAGAATTAATAGAGAATTTGAATGTTGGTGATGAATTCAGTAACAGCGACCATCGTAAGATAACTTTCACTTTAAAAGTGAAAACCAAAACCAAATAGTAGCATCGAAAAAGTCCCTAATTTCAAGAAAGCAAACTTTCATAACCTTAGAGCTATGTTTAAAGAAACTGACTGGAGCTTTTTAATTAACAATAACGACATAAATACATCTTGGAAGTTATTCGAAACCACTTACCTAAAAGCAGTGCAAGACTGCATACCATCGAAAATACGGCGTCCAGGCCATAATAATAAGCCCAAATGGTGGAATAAAGATATTTCAAACTGCCTGCTTGCTAAAAAATTTTTTGCTAACGATTGATTAAAATCCTCACAAAATGACGAAGAACGGGTGAAATTTGTAGAGCTACGACGCAAAGCCAAAAAGTTAATTAAGCAAAGTAAAAAGACCCTAGAGTTACATATTGCGAATCAAAGTAAAACAAACCCGAAAGAATTCTATAGTTATATCAGAAAGAAAAAACTAGTTACTTCAACTGTTGGACCGTTAGTCGATGAAAATGGAGAATACACCAAAGACGAAGTACAAATGAGTAATGCCCTCAATACCTTCTTTGCATCAGTTTTTACAACAGAAGACCTCAGTGATATCCCTACACCATCGCCGATTCAGATTGATAATTCAAATGTTCTAAGCAATATCACCGTTACAGAGAGAGAAGTATTGAATTGTTAAGATAAACTCAAGGTAAATAAAACGCCTGGACCTGATACAATCTCGCCTAGAGTTCTAAAGGAAGCTAAGGATGAGCTTTCCAAACCACTGACATTACTATTCAATAAATCCTTGCAGTCTGGAACTATGCCTGATCAGTGGAAGATAGCCAACGTAACACCGATATTCAAAAAAGGCAGCAAATCCCTACCCAGTAATTATCGTCCAATTAGCTTAACCTCAGTTGTATGTAAAATGCTAGAAACGGTCATACGAGACAGACTCGTAAATCACTTGGAGGAAAATAACATACTTAAAGATACTCAACACGGCTTTCGTAAAAAACGTTCATGTTTAACAAACCTCTTAGACTTCTTCCATGATATCCTCAACCTCTACGATGAGAGTAAAGCTGTAGATATTATATACCTTGATTTTCAAAAGGCCTTTGACAAAGTTCCCCACAAACGTTTACTGCTAAAACTAAAAGCGCATGGAATACAAGACGGTGTGTTGAAATGGATAGAAAATTGGCTCAGCGACAGAAAGCAAAGAGTAGTCATAAACGGTAAGGCATCTAAATGGACCAATGTAAGTAGCGGGGTACCCCAGGGATCGGTACTAGGACCAATTCTCTTTCTAATTTACATCAACGACATAGATGAGGGTCTCACCTGTACAATCTCAAAATTTGCTGACGATACAAAAATTGCAAATAGCGTACTCTCAAAAGATCAAGTTGACGATATGCAACACAATCTAGATAAATTGTCACATTGGGCCCAAATTTGGCAAATGAGTTTCAATGCTGATAAATGTAAAGTACTACATATCGGATACCTAAATGAGAAAGCAAACTATTCGATGAATGGCACTCGGCTTAAGAATGTAAACAGAGAAACCGATCTGGGAGTAACAATATCGAGTAACCTAAAACCGAGTCAACAATGTTCAGAAGTTGTTAAGAAGGCAAACAAAATAATTGTCTTTATAGGCAGGTCATTTGAGCATAAATCCAAGACGTTATCCTAACCCTTTACAATTCCTTAGTCCGCCCTCTTCTGGAATACTGCGTTCAATGCTGGTGCCCTTATTACCAAAAAAGACATAAACAAGCTAGAACGAGTTCAACGTAGAGTTACCAAAATGATACCTAGCCTAAAGAACAAACCATACGAAGAGCGTCTTAGAGAATTAAATCTATTTCCTTTAACCCAGCGCAGATTAAGAGGTGACTTAATTCAAGTGTTCAAAATCATCAAAGGCATTGACAATATGAACTGTAGTAAGTACTTCACTATCGACCAATCTAATTACATGCGGGGAAACGGTTGCAAAATTATTGGTAAATCTTTTAACTCACACGAATCTAAGAATTTCTTCTTCAATCGAGTTGTCAACTTGTGGAATGGGCTTCCCCGAGACGTTATAGACTGCAGCACCGTTGATTCATTTAAACTCCGCTTAGACATATATCTCGCTTCAAACCCGCGACTGACTGCGTTTGTAAATGAATAACTTTATTTTATCCCCCCTCAGTTACTAACCCATATGTCCCCTACTAACTTCCTAGTTCTGCCACGGACATTAGTTCCAGGGCAGTAGTTCCCTTTCCAGTGTTCCCTTACCCACTCTAAACCACTGTTTGGACACTTGATCCTCAGTGTATTGGAGGACAAGCAGCCTAGAAGGGTCACTAGACCTGTTGTTGCTTGATTTCCTTTGTACTCCTTTGTACTATGTCCTGCTATGAAAAATGTCCCCCCCATTCACCTGTCAGCCACTCACTTATTGTTTACCTTTTGTCGCCTTCATGCACATCACAAATGAAAAAAAAAAAATAAAAAATAAAGAAATATACTATAGATCAAAATCAAGCTGTATCGTTATTTAATTAGCCAGCATTCTCCTTGCACCAATTGACTAGGGCCACTGTTTTAGGCTTTACATATTTGACAAGGCCATCCATACACAAACATTTCCAACAATATGGGTAACATGACGCACCCCTGGTTCACTGGCACCGCTCGCTCTCATATTAATAACTTTATCAGCTTTCAACCAGTTGTCCATGGTGGAGGGATTTATTAATGGCTACAAATATAGTGTATTAGTTATGGAAGAGGCACAGTAGGGCTCTTTCCCACAAGTTTTATTCCACAATATTTATTTATTATTATTTTAGTTTCCTCCCTAGACCTTCATCAAGCTTAGAAGAAAACCCCTAAGACACCCTTTTGAGGTAAATTTGTGCATTTTTGGTAGAAATATACCAATGTTAATAGTTCTGTTTAGTTGATGATACCAATATTAATAGGTGTGTTTACTTCATGATACAAATGTAATTAATTAGGCTTAATTGATACCAGTGTAAATAATTCTGTTTAACTGATACAAATGTAAATAATTCTGTTTATTTGATGACCCTTGTTAGTTACTGATACCTATGCAGAGACTCTTGTTAGTTACTGATATCTATGATGACCCTTGTTAGTTACTGATACCTATGCAGAGACTTGTTAGTTACTGATACCTATGCAGAGACTCTTTGTTAGTTACTGATACCTATGATGACCCTTGTTAGTTACTGATACCTATGCAGAGACTCTTGTTAGTTACTGATACCTATGCAGAGACTTGTTAGTTACTGATACCTATGCAGAGACTCTTGTTAGTTACTGATACCTATGCAGAGACCCTTGTTAGTTACTGATACCTATGCAGAGACCCTTGTTAGTTACTGATACCTATGCAGAGACCCTTGTTAGTTACTGATACCTATGCAGAGACTCTTGTTAGTTACTGATACCTATGCAGAGACCCTTGTTAGTTACTGATACCTATGCAGAGACTCTTGTTAGTTACTGATACCTATGCAGAGACCCTTGTTAGTTACTGATACCTATGCAGAGACTCTTGTTAGTTACTGATACCTATGCAGAGACTCTTGTTAGTTACTGATACCTATGCAGAGACCCTTGTTAGTTACTGATACCTATGCAGAGACCCTTGTTAGTTACTGATACCTATGCAGAGACCCTTGTTAGTTACTGATACCTATGCAGAGACTCTTGTTAGTTACTGATACCTATGATGACCCTTGTTAGTTTTTTTTTTTTTTTTATATTCCAACTACTCCCTCTCGGGCATAGGCTGATAGCCTTTACACTCAACCGCTGAACACGGTGAGGCCCGTGAGGTCTTGCTCCAGTCTAGGGAGTGAGACATGCAAAGCTTCACGGCTCGAAGCAACTCCATCTCTGAAACCGCCTCACCTATGTGCTTCACAGTCTCACCCCCAGAGACTCGGACCCTCACTCTCAGAACGCCACCTATTGAGCAATTAACTCACTTGGCATTGCCCCCCTGTAGCATATTTTTGAATATGGGAATATTCATACAATGCTATTTAATCAGGGAACAATGAGGGTATTTTGTTTGGCATTTCGGTGTGCTGTGGTAATGCACTGATACTAGGTACAGCACAAATTCCATCCCAATAATATCTCCCCATTGACATATTGGGATTCGAACCTGGGTCCATTGGATTACCAGTCCAGTGGCAAGACCACTCCACCACACCTCCCCTAGTTACTGATAGCTATGCAGAGACTCTTGTTAGTTACCCGCAGTATGAGCCATTTCTATATGTGACATACTGTATATGGAAACGTCGACCGTAACGAAAGAGTTAAGTTCTACCGCAACAAAAGAGTTGAGAGTCTTTGATACAATCAAAATGCTCGCGAAATATACATAATATTTCTAGCTTTTTTACATACAATGAGCAAATGCATAGCTAGCTAAAACTTATTGAAGAATCTGTAATTCTATGTTGTAACTTGGCAAAGCAACATGGATAGTATCTGGAATCTGATACAATTTACGGAGCCGTTACACTCCGTTAGAGTATCATAAGATCTTGGTAATATGTCTAATTTATATTTAAAATACAGAATGTAATATAGTTTGTCACAATTGGTGTAAATTAAATGGGTCTCGAAAGACGAGACTTAACAATTATCCTGAAGTCAAAGAAGGAAAGGGAATTCGTTTCCCAGGAGTCTTGGGACACGGACTCTTCTTCCTCTTTTTCACGGGCTTGGTAGTCGGGGCATTCAGTCTTATCTTAGCTTATCTATTCTCCTTGGGAAACTTATCTTGTTCCTCTTCTTCTTCTTCTTCTCCTTTTTTTTACTTCCGGGGATACGTTTGTATACTAGCTGCCATTGGCGTGCCAGGTGTTGGTGTATTGGCTTCTCCTAGCATGCCAGGTGTTGGGACTGCTACTGGCATGCCCTGTGTATACAGGTGAACTGGCTGCTACTGCCATGCACTGGGTGGGTATACTGGAAGCAACTGGCGTGCCAGAAAGGGAAAGAGTAACTGCTACAAGTGTGTCACTTGTTTTGGCTGGTACTGGCATACCAAGGGAAGGAGTGACTGCTTAGGCATAATGCTTGTTTCGGCTGCTATTTGCGGGCCAAGGGAATGGGGAAAAGTGATTGCTACAGGCGGGTCATTTATCTTAACCACAACTGGCGTGCCAAGCAAAGAGAGAGTGAATGCAACTGGCGTGCCACAAGAACAACTGACTGCAACTGGCTGCCAGATGGGTTGTTGTTCAGGGAAAAGTGTAGGTAGAAATTTTGTTCTCCTTCCTCTCTGGTCAGTTGAGGGCAAGAAGGGCTGACCTGGGCTGCTGCTGGGTGATGTTGGGTACCTTCTCCATTAATTAATCTGCCTACCTGTTATATATAATATAATAAAACATATAGTACCTATATGAGTAAAATGGTTAATCAAGATCATTTTGCCGCTTTTCATTCATAAGTCTTTCTTAAGGGTTGAAGTTTCCTAAGATATGGGCAAGTTTAGACATTGGGAGATTAGGAGCATGTGGGTAAAAGCTGACTTTAATACAGTGGCAACATTAATGGTAGCCAGTTTATTACAGTGGCACCTCTAATTGGAAAACTCCAATGCAAGTGGGGACTTTTAATGAAGTGGTGCCTTTAATGGAGTGGCGAATATAATGCAGTGGCAAATTTAGTGGAGTAGCAAATTTAATGGAGTGGCGACCTCATATATTGTGGCGATTTTAATACAGTGGCAACTTTAATGCAGTGGCAACTTTGCTGGAGTGGAAACTTTAATGCAGTGGCGACATTAATACAGTGGCGACTGTAATACAGTGGCAAGTTTACTGGAATGGTGACTTTAGAGCAGTGGCAACATTAATGCAGTGGTGACTTTAATGTATTGGCAACTATAATGGAGTGGCGAAATTAATGCAATTACGATTTTAATGAAGTGGTAACTTTAATGCAGTGACAAATTTACTGCAATGGTGACTTTCATGCAATCGCGACTTTAATGCAGTGTCGACTTTTCTTGTGTGGACTTAATATAGTGGCTCTGGTTCCAGACGGAGGCAAAAAAGAGTCATCGTAGTGAGGAGACTAAGGGATGATAGTTTTATATATTATATATATATATATATATTTTTTTTTTTTTTTTTTTTTTTTTTCCATATAATTATTTGTTTTTACTCTTATAAAACAAAAAAATAATGTTTTTATTATTATTATTATTATTATTATTATTATTATTATTATTTTCTCCCTAAACCTCCATCATACTTTATATAATACTCCCAAGACCTTACTTTCGACCGTCCAAAGGCCGGTTCCTCTTTAATTGCAGGTTCGCTATCGCTTGCAAGGAAAAATTCGACACCTAAATGCTACGAAAGGTCTTAACATTGATAAAGAAATGGAGCGAAAAATCTTAAAATAGCCAAACTAATGGGGTAAACGTCTTAATATCTCAAAACTAATGGGGAGAGAGAATGGGGTCCAGAAATAAACCTTAAGGGGGGTGACATGTTTTTGTTCTGTCCTTTACTGTTTTAA
This sequence comes from Paralithodes platypus, assembly GCA_032716605.1. NCBI lineage: Eukaryota > Metazoa > Arthropoda > Malacostraca > Decapoda > Lithodidae > Paralithodes > Paralithodes platypus. The sequence continues at coordinate 21,958,503 of CM064519.1, read as the reverse complement.
GACTTTTATCCCCATCTAGGTGTCGATTTCTTCCTGGCGAGCGATAGCGAGCCAGCATTATATGGAGAGATCCGGGAAATTTTTCTATCGAAAAATGTACAAATTTAGCCTGCTGTCAAAAACATTTTAAAAATATGCTGGCTCCCTACCGCTCACCAGTAAAAAATTGACACCTGGATGGGGATAAACGTCTTAAAACAGTAGGCTGAATGAGGCCAAATGGATACAAGCCAGAGAAAGATAGAAACGGACAGAACAAAAACAGGTCACCCCCCTTAAAGGCCTAGTGACACACGGATTCAACGCCACAGTCTACACAAGCAGCCAAACTTTTATGGAGATTCCCCACCACCACCACCACCCATCTCCACCACCACCACCCATCTCCACCACCACCACCACCACCACCCATCTCCACCACCACCACCACCACCATCTCCACCACCACCACCACCACCCATATCCACCACCACCACCACCACCACCACCACCACCACTACTCATCTCCCTCATTTGCATATCGACTATATAGAATGAAGCCTTTTGTCCCTGCCTCTCGGGTGGTGCAAGCAAGGTCTTTATAGAGGAAGAATTTCAATATCGTTAGTTAACCCTTCCAGTACCGGTAACTTCCTTTTCATTATATTCTGGTAGGAATTAGACGATTGTATTCACCTGATAAAGGACGCCTATCAATTAAGGGGGGTGACCTGCTTTTTGTTATTTCTGTCCTTTTCTCTCTTTCCCTGGCTTGTATCCATTCGGCCCCATTCAGCCAACTATTTTAAGACGTGTATCCCCATCTAGGTGTCGATTTCTTCCTGGCGAGCGATAGCGAGCCAGCATTATATGAAGAAATCCGGCTTCGCCGGAGACATTTTTCTATCGAAAAATGTACAAATTTAGCCTGCTGTCTAACAAAATTAAAAAATATGCTGGCTCGCTACCGCTCACCAGTAAGAAATTGACACCTGGATGGAGATAAACGTCTTAAAACAGTAGGCTGAATGGGGCCAAATGGATACAAGCCAGAGAAAGATAGAAAAGGACAGAACAAAAAGAGGTCACCCCCCTATCTCAATTGATCCTCTTAGCCACCATTTGTTTTTTCTAAGCTTCATAAACTCGCTTAAATGTAGCTGGAATCAAATAAAAGAGACGTCTCTGGTACTGTACGGGTTAACCCTTTCCATGCCATGATGCAATTCCTTCTGTATGGAAGTTGGAACTGTAGACATCAATATCTAACAGAATTACCAGCAAATATACGGTTGTGGTGCATTTATATATTCATAAATTCCAATTCAACATACTTTTTATCCAGCAGAAGCCTACATTATTATTGCATTTCTTATTAATATTCTTGTTTACGGCTCCAACTTCCTCATAGCCTGAAACTCGCAAATGGTGAATTTCTTCCTTTTACTGTTAACCCTTTCAGTACGGTACCGGTAACGCTTTTTATGTTCGATATCATTAGACGAATAGACTCAGTTTAGGAAGAACCTCAAGGAATCAAAGGAGTAAAACCCACAGGTATTTCAATTTACTCTCAAACTCCCTTTGGTAATTTCTTAACTGAGTTCAATCGTTTAATGATAGCCAGGATATAATGCAGAAATGCGTATCAGTAATGATGGGGGTTAACAGACGTCAGCTAACATAACGTTTGTAGATTAGTTATACTGTACATCCATACATGTAATGATTCGTCGTCCTTTTCCATTATATTATAATGGCTCAGACAGGGTTGCCTTTCAGCAGTTGGACTTGTTACAATAAATTCCTGTCATAACACTGCCCCACCATGTCATCCCTGTGGCTAATGCTGGCATAGTCCTAACATTGCCACAAAAAAGCTCAGCAAAATACAATTGCAGTATCTGCACTACACCAACGTCAACAGTGCTAAACAAGACAGTGCCATAACATGACTTCATTGTGTAGGAAGATCGTAGGTCCATACTTATACCATACTTATACCATACTTATACCATACCACCTTTTAATCGCCTTGTACAACACGTAGTAGGATACGTGGCTCATACTCATTTTCCTATCATAACTGAACTGGTGAAGACCCCCTTTGTCCCTCAGGAAGGTAAGCCTATATGAGAACAAATGTAGCTACTGGGAGAATTAAACAACTATATTGTAACCATTTAAATCTAAAAATAACAAAAATAAAATAAAATCTCCAGGATAAATAGGCTTTCCCCCAAACACCGAAGACAGGCAGTAAAGAAGGTCTCGATCGAGCATATGTGTTATTGCCTCCACACATTTTGAAAATATCATATATCAACTTTTTGACAAATTACATCGATAATTTACTTCGTTATGTCTAACATTGAATTATTTCATTCAGGTTGAAAGGGAGATCTCATATAATGAAAGGTCAAAATAGAAGGCTAAGACGCCGCTAGAGTAACTCCAATAATTATATATTTGTGTAATGTATAATTGATATGAATAGGTGATTGTATTTTAATAGGATTAACCCCTCGTTGAGGAGAAGAGGGACGACAGTTGTGATATATAACAGACAATCTTATAATATAACTCCGTAAATTACCAGTGAAACTAACTTAGGCTCCCAAGTTTCAAGAGTCTCCAACTTTCCGAGAGAGGAAGAGGAAAATCCAACATAAAGGCCTTGATATTTATTTTCAGTTCGTCTCTCTTAAGGGGGTAATGCTTGATTTTTGGTCTATGTATTTATTTATTAACCTATTTTTGAGTTTCCTTACTAGACCTCCATCAAGCTTAAAACAACACCCCCTTTCAAGATAAATATGTACATTTTTCGGTAGAAAAATGTCCCGGCCAAAGGCCGATTTCTCCTGAAATTACTGGCTCGCTATCGCTCGCCAGGAAAAATCGACACCTAAATGGCACGAAAAGTCTTAATATTGATAAAGAAATGGGGCGAAAAGTATCAAAATTGTCAAACTAATGGAACGCACGTCTTAGAATCTTAAAACTAATATGCTAAACATGAGGGATGATGGGGGTCCAGGAGAAGCGACTGCCACCCCCTTAACTTGCCTTGGGGAATGTTTTTGTCCTAACGAAGTTAATTGAAATATAAATAGTTTTGTTCCCCGTGTGAGAGGGCTGGAGAGTGATACAGTGAGAGGGACTCGTGACAATAATTCTGATGAGTTGGGGCCAGAGCAATTGGGACTGTAATCACCTTCTCAATAATGGTGTTTATTAATTTATTATTTAATTAACGCTAAGTCTGCTCTCTCTCTCTCTCTCTCTCTCTCTCTCTATATATATATATATATATATATATATATATATATATATATATATATATATATATATATATTAGACTTGAGATTTCCTACAATTCTGAGATTTGGGAGAGACCAATTCGAACTATAATGACCTATTCAACAATTGTCTATGTTTATCCATTATTTCATTACTGTTAAATCCGTTCCCCCCCCCCCCCCCACTCATTAAGGGTCTACTTTACCTATTGTTTAATTGCGTTGAATTTGTTCATCCAATTATACAATTGTTTATAAAAATGTAATGTTATTAGGCCTTAATGATTCCGTAACTCTTTGCATACTTGGAAAATGGAACAATTTTCACAAGTTTGGAGAGAGCAATTGAAAATAATGACCTAATTATCAATGTTAATAATAACTTACTTGTCAGTAGTGTTGCATGCGTTAGTTTTAATTAACAGTGGTATGCAAATATTTGATGTTGTTATTGTTAAAGCACTTTGCAATTTGTCATAATGAAATATATTTTGTTTGCTTGTTATAATTATGTTCAGTGCTAAATAATGTAGTCAGTTTTTACAGATTAATTTAGACTTGGGATATATGACAATACTGATGTGTTTGGGACGATCATTTGGAAACATAATGCGCAACTGCAGAATGAGCTCTATTTACCCCTTCAGCACCATGACGCCTTTTATCTCTGATTTTGACTACAATTAGATGATTTTATGCAGTTCACGAAGGACCTACGTTACTACGAGAGTTTATTGAGGTCGTATTTTCTCATTCGAGTCGTTTTTTTTTTTTTTTTTTTTCTTCTATATTCCAACTACTCCCTCTCGGGCATAGGCTGATAGCCTTTACACTCTACCGCTGAACACGGTGAGGCCCGTGAGGTCTTGCTCCAGTCTAGGGAGTGAGACATGCAAAGCTTCACGGCTCGAAGCAACTCCATCTCTGAAGCCGCCTCGCCTCTGCGCTTCACAGTCTTACTCCCCACACTCCGACCCTCACTCTCAGAATGCCACCTATTGAGCAATTAACTCACTAGGCATTGCCCCCCTGTAGCATATATTTTAATATGGGAATATTCATACAATGCTATTTAATCAGGGAACAATGAGGGTATTTATTTGGCATTTCGGTGCTGTGGTAATGCACTGAAACTAGGTACAGCACAAATTCCATCCCAATAATATCTTCCCATTGACATATTGGGATTCGAACCCGGGTCCATTGGATTACCAGTCCAGTGGCAAGACCACTCCGCTACAAAGTGAAGAAAATCGTCTAATGGTAACCAGAATATGGTGCAAAGTACGTCATGGTGCTGAAGGGGTTAATCTCATTCTGTATTCGTTCAAAATCCGGCTGTAAATTATTCGAGGTACATTATAGACTTTCTAAAATTCATATCCTTTAGGGTGAGAATAAATGGCAATATAATACTTTAGTAAGTAATGGGCTCTTTTACGACTCATGTTTTATTACACCTGATTTTAAAAGCAAAATATAATATTCCTTCAACTAATGAAATGGTCCTTAATACTGCATATATAGTTGTGTAATGATCCATTAATGGTCCTTAATACTGCATATATAGTTGTGTAATGATCCATTAATGGTCCTTAATACTGCATATATAGTTGTGTAATGATCCATTAATGGTCCTTAATACTGCATATATAGTTGTGTAATGATCCATTAATGGTCCTTAATACTGCATATATAGTTGTGTAATGATCCATTAATGGTCCTTAATACTGCATATATAGTTGTGTAATGATCCTTAAAGGGATAGTGGCTGTTTTTGGTCTTTTAATTCATGTATTGTTTATTTACTTCGCTAGATCTCCCTCAAACTTATACAAACACCCCCTAGACCCCCCCCCCCTCCCTCTTGATAAATTTGTAAAAAAAATTGGTAGAAAAATTTCCCGGCCAAAAGCCGGTTTATCTTATAATTACGGAAGGTCCCTATCGCTCGTCAGGAAAGAATCGACACCTAAATGGCACGATAGGCCTTTAAATTGACCACGAAATGGAGCTAAAGGTGTTAAAATCGCCAAACTAATGGGACACACGTCTTAAAATTTTAAAACTAATGGGGCTAAACACGAGGGAGAAAGGGGTCCAGAAAAACTACCCTTGTCCCCTTAAAAACCTCTAGAGGAAATGCTAGTCGTTAAATTATTTAACTTCCTAGACCACTCCAAATTAAATATATATTCCCAACGTGGTTTCAGGCAACACAAGTCATGCCATTTAAGCCGGTATCACACGAGCGCTTTTTCCCTCAACATTTATCCTCAACACTGGTCTGGTAGCTTATGAGGTCAACATTTAGAATATTTCAGTCACTTTAATTCATCGATCACCAGTCTAGTTTCCGATACCAGTGCAAAATATTCTAGAAATGTTGCCAGGAAAATCGAATGTTGACTATAAAAGCTCTCTTGTGATACCGGCTTTACCAACTTGATGGATTATTACATGACACAAACATTGAGTATGGTAAAAATTAGCCATGATCATCTTTAAGGGGGGTGACCTGTTTTTTTTTGTTCCTCTCTGGGTTGCATTCATTCGGCCCCATTCAATCTACTGTTTTAAGACGTTTTTCCCCATCCAGGTGTCGATTTATACCTGGCGATCGATAGCGAACAACCATATTTTGGATAATGAGTTAAACAGCTGGCTAAATTTTTACAGGTTTTGATAGAACATTTTTTCCGGCGAAGCCGGATTTCTTCATAAAATACCGACTCGCTGTCGCTCAATAGGAAAATATCAACACCTGGATGAGGATAAATGTCTTAAAACAGTAGGCTGAATGGGGCCGAATAGATACAACCAAGAAAGAAAGAAAAGCAGGTCACCTCCCTTAACTTAGATTTCCCCCAAAAATTGACGAAGTGCCTCACTGTAGGCTACTGTCAAAAGTGAGTGTATTAGGCATCTGAATAGAGGCAAGTTGACTATCAGGTGTACAGTTGGCCAAATAAGTCGTGTCGCCGCTGTCATTACGTTTTGCTCCCTGTATGTTGTATTAATGTCTGTCGGATGTTAAATAGGGTGTGTCAAGATAGAAACATGTTTGTATATCTCACTCGAAACAATGAAGTAATAATAATACTAATAATACTAATAATAATAATAATAATAATAATAATAATAATAATAATATTTATTCAGTTAGCAATTTACAAAGTTGGTACCACATAGTATGTTATAAATATGACATGTACCAGCTTTGCATAATACCAACTAAGGATAGCCCAATAAGGCCGTTAGGCGTATTTCCATTGGGGTCCTTGTGGGATTAGGTTAGCTGGGGAAAAGGGGAGAATAAAATAAATAGATACTTTAGAGAAAGTATTTCTAGGGGGTTATTATAAGATACCTTACATCCTATGGTAAATATCAGTAATCCGTAATCAGTAATAATTTCAGTTTGGTTTGCCTATCTCTTATGTCGTATTTAGTAGTAGACATAAGCTTGGTGCTCCCTTCTCGCAGCTGTCCGGTTCAGGTGTTCCTTCAGGCTACGTCTGAAGGAATACAGTGTTCTCTTTTCACGGACTGACTGGGGTAGGTCGTTCCAGTCTTTGATGGCAGTGAAGAAGAATGTTTGCTTACCCTGTCCTTGGATTCTCGGGACCTTAAAATTAAACATCCTGTTTCTTGTATTATGTCCACTCCTCTCATTTGCTTTAACAAAATCACTCTTAAGATACTCTGGAGCTCTGTCATAGAAAATTTTGAAGGCATTAGTGAGCCTGATTTGTTTGGCCCTGTCAGAGACATTGAGCATACCTAGTGACTGAAGTTGTTCCTGGCCAACATGTGATCTGGGTCCTAGGTTCAGCATGAACCTAACCATTTTATTTTGAGTGACCTGAAGTTTGTGCTGTGCTGATTTAGATGATGCAGAGTACCAGGATGACACAGAATAGTCAAAATGACATTGAACAAGCGCTTGGCAAAGGGTCTTTTTGGTCGCCGCTAGCAAGCATCCCACCTGTCTATACAGGTATCTATACAGTAATGCTTAGATAGTGCTGATACCAATTATTGATCGAAATATACCTGGTGCCGAGACATCACTTATTTGGCGACTGTACATCAACGAGCTGTGGCGTTTCTTAGGATTGCACTACTGTTAAATTTTTGATTTTTCACAGGGATCTGTCATTGGTCCATTGTAGTTTTCATATATACTGTATACTGTATGTGTAGTACGGTAGACCAAATAAGTCTTGTCGCCGCTGTCATTACGTTTTGCTCGCTATTTGCTGTAGGAACATGTTTGTATATCTCACTCGGAGCAATGAATAACAACTTAGATAGTACTGATACCAATTATTGATCGAAATATACTTGTTGCCGCGTCATCACTTATTTAGCCGACTGTACATGTAAATACCTGACTCTGAAGAGGTTTTGGGTGTTCTAGTTATCAGAAACCTAAAGATACCTATGCAGTACATTGAAGTATACGAGAAAAAATACCATTAATTATTAAGCTATATAGCGAGACAGTTTCAATACACGAGTAAGGGGAGATGGGTAATTTTTCTAGTCACCCTTCTCCCTCATGTTTAGCCCCAGTAGTTTTGAGATTTGAAGTTGTTTGTTCCATTGGTTTGTCGATTTTAAGACCTTTCGTCCCATTTCTTTATCGATATCAAGACTTTTCGTGCCATTTAGGTGTCGAATTTTCCTGGCGAGCGATAGCGAGCCTTGAGCGAGCCTGTAATTTTAAGAGGAACCGGTCTTCGACCAGGAAATGTTTCTATCGAAAATGTACAAATTTATCTTGAAAGGGGGGGGGGGGGTATTTGCTTAAGCTAGCTGGAGTTCTAGGGAGGAAACTACAATAAATATTGAAAGATAAATAAACAGGCAAGTAAATCCCATTTTGTTATTCAGTACTAGTTTCCAGAATTCAGGACATATACCGAGCGATTAGAAAGAATCCCATCGAAACAAATTCCATCGATTAGGAGGCTGAGCTCTGAGGACCTGTTGAAAGCTCTCGGTTTCCTTTCATTTGAGACATGTAAGGTGTGAGGACCCATTTTTGCAGCATATGGGCTACTAAATGAGTTTGACAATATTTTAAAACAATATTATAACAAGATATTTTTCTTAAAGATAAATACAACACGTAAGCTCGTTTGTAACTTAGATATGACAAAGTTTAAAGGGAGATGGGCCGGGTTTTTTTTTTATTAATTCCTTTATTCCTTTATTTGTTAGTTTCCTCGCTAGACCTCCATCAAGCTTAGAAAAACACCCTCTAGACCCCCCTTCAGGATAAATGTGTACATTTTTCGGTAGAAAGATGTCGCGGTCGAAGGCCGGATCCTCTTAAAATCGACACCTAAATGGCACGAAAGGTCTTAAAAATTGACAACGAAATGAGGCAAAAGGTGTTAAAATCGCTAAATTAATGGACCGAACGTCTTATTATCTCAAAGCAAATGGGGCTTAACACGAAGGAGAAAAGGGACCAGAAAAACTACCCATCGCCCCTAAAAAGTGATACGTGAGGACATTTTCTCACATACAAGATCTGTTCTACCTGGAATTTACTTCTCTTGAAAATAATACAATTATTTTCAGTAGAGCAGCTTACGAAAATAGTATAAAGTATTTTGCATAGGGTATCTTTCAATATTTTTATTTTATTTTAAAATATCTCCCAGAAATTGACCACAAGGCCTTTGACACGCTAACTATTCCTTGTAACTCCTTCATCCACCCACTAATGACAATCGAGAATTCCATGAAAAATGAATAATCAATACGCGGTATATAATATTAATTGTTATGTAAATGAGTGATTTAATTGATACCGTACTCATTATAACACTTTAATTGGGGTAATATACGAGGCCATAATTAACCTTAATGGGATAATGCCAGACTGAGGTGCCACATATAACTCATAATTAACCCTTCCGGAACTTTAGAAGGGTTTGGGTTTCATTCAGAATAACGTTAAAATATTATAGCCCACCTGACGCCAGATCGTTATATGCAGCTTAAGGGTGGTGTGTGTGTGTGTGTGTGGGTGGGGTGGGGGGTTCTGCACCCCCTTCTCCCTCATGCTAAGCCCCATTAGTATTGAGATTTTATGACTCGCCCGATTAGCTTAGCGAGACCTCACGGGCTTCACCGTTGAATGCATGGTATAAAGACTAGTCTCTTTACCATGGTTAAATGTACGGTTGAATGTACAGGCTCTCAGCCTATGCCCGAGAGGGAGTAGTTGGAATGTAGAAAACAAATATTAGGTGTTGATTATATTCCCGACGAGCGATAATGAGCCTGCAATTTAGCAGGAACCGGGGCTTTTTTCTACCCAAAAAATGCACAAGTTTATCTCGAAGTTATGTTTATTTGTGTTTTTATTATTTTTTTGTTTAGCTTGATGGAAGTCTAGGGATGAAGCTCTTAATAAAAAAGTTAATAAGGCTGAAGATCTTAATGAAAAAGTTAATAATATTAATAATAAGAAACGCAAAATGTCGTATTCGGCTTCACATTTATTCAGGATGGACCTTTCAGTCAAGTCACGCTAATACCATTCAATGAGTCGATAATATATATTTTCAATTATCTTGTTCACACCTGTGCCGAGTTCATTGTAGTCCAGGTACCGCCAGACGATTGTAGTTAGCTTAGCAATGACCAGCCTAACTTACATTCTCTGCTAATTACGGGAGCCCACCTCGCTTTTGTTTCTTTCTCTCCCTCTCTCTTTGGCTTGTATCCATTCGGCCCCATTCAGCCTACTGTTTTAAGATGTTTACCCTCATCCAGGTGTCAATATTTTCCTGGCGAGCGGTAGCGAGCCAGCATATATATATTTTTGTTTTGACAGCAAGCTAAATTTGTAAATTTTTCGATAGAAAAATGTCTCCGGCGAAGCCGGATTTCTCCATACAATATTGGCTCGCTATCGCTCGCCAGGAAGAAATCGACACCTGGATAGGGATAAACATCTTAAAACAGTTGGTTGAATGGGGCCGAATGGATACAAGCCAGGGAAAGAAAGAAAAGGAGAGAAAGATAAACAAAAGCTGGTGACTCCCCTTAAGTTTATGTAATGCCATCAATCAATCAACTCTGCAGCAAACTCCAAGTTAGGGCCAGTTGATGAGTGATCGTCAGTACACATCCTGCGGTAAAGCCAGTGTTACACCACCACTTGTTCCGCCAATGAGTGATCGTCAGTACATATCCTGCGGTAAAGCCAGTGTTACACCACCACTTGTTCCGCCAATGAGTGATCGTCAGTACATATCCTGCGGTAAAGCCAGTGTTACACCACCACTTGTTCCGCCAATGAGTGATCGTCAGTACATATCCTGCGGTAAAGCCAGTGTTACACCACCACTTGTTCCGCCAATGAGTGATCGTCAGTACATATCCTGCGGTAAAGCCAGTGTTACACCACCACTTGTTCCGACAATGAGTGATCCTCAGTACATATCCTGCGGTAAAGCCAGTGTTACACCACCACTTGTTCCGACAATGAGTGATCGTCAGTACATATCCTGCGGTAAAGCCAGTGTTACACCACCACTTGTTCCGACAATGAGTGATCGTCAGTACATATCCTGCGGTAAAGCCAGTGTTACACCACCACTTGTTCCGACAATGAGTGATCGTCAGTACATATCCTGCGGTAAAGCCAGTGTTACACCACCACTTGTTCCGCCAATGAGTGATCGTCAGTACATATCCTGCGGTAATGCCAGTGTTACACCACCACTTGTTCCGCCAATGAGTGATCGTCAGTACATATCCTGCGGTAAAGCCAGTGTTACACCACCACTTGTTCCGACAATGAGTGATCGTCAGTACATATCCTGCGGTAAAGCCATTGTTACACCACCACTTGTTCCGACAATTTTCGACGAGCAAGTTTTTTTCGTAATATTTTTAGGCTCTGTCCCATTGAATTCAGAAACTAGACTTAACCCCTTCTGTACAGGCGACGTCTTTATTATTTGATTTCAGCTATATTTAGACGATTTTATTAAGCTTAGGAAGGATATATGGTAGCTTAATAGATGAATTGAGACAGTACGAAGCTTTTCATTGAGTAGACATCCTTCCTAAGCTGAACAAAATCGTCTAATAGTTGCCAAAATATAATGAAAAGTACATCACCTGTACAGAAGGGGTTAAGTGTCCATAATCATCTACCCTTATAATGGTATGTTGTAGTCTATTTGCTGTAAGTTGGCGAGAAATAATGACCGTTATGATCTGTAACTCAAAAATGGCTAGAGCAAATTGGCTTTACATTTCCACGTCTATTCCTTGACTGACTCTTCCCAAATGGTAGACATATTAGCTCGATTACTCTAGTCGTTTTTGAGTTACGGAGGCTAGAGTTCATGATTTCTCGCCTATTTACAGGGAATAGACTATAATAATAAACCCGTCTAATATTGGGATAGAGGTGAATCACTATAAATAAATACTCAACAAACACATACACCCTTTTCATACCCTTGATTTTGTCTACACACTCAATGTCTGAGGCTATTACCGCTGACGACAGACGATTTTAAGGAGGGTTAAATGCTTTTTTCTCTTTCTCTCCTTTTCTCTGGCTTGTATCCATTCAGCTAACTGTTTTAAGACGTTTATCCCCATCCAGGTGTCGATTTCTTCCTGGCGAGCGATAGCGAGCCAGCATTGTATGGAGAAATCCGGCTTCGCCGTAGAAATTTTTCTATCGAAAAATGTACAAATTTAGCTTGCTGTCAAAACAAAAATACATATTTGCTGGCTTGCTACCGCTCGCCAGGAAAATATTGACTCCTGGATGGGGGTAAACGTCTTCAAACAGTAGGCTGAATGGGACCAAATGGGTACAAGTCAAACAGAGAGGGAGAGAAAGATAAAATAAGCGAGGTGGGCCCTCTTAACACTAGCTGATCTAACTTCTTGGGGGTTATGGTGGTGGTGTTTGTCATCATTTGTTATGGTTTTGGTAGTTGGTGGCATTTTCAGGCAATTTATACTAACTTTGCCAGCTTTGCCTTTGTCTCTAATTTCCTTTCTGACCGTACCATAGCTGCAGTTGTGGACGGCCATCGCTCACTTCCTCAACTTATTAACTCCGGTGTTCCTCAGGGTTCTGTCCTGTTTCCAGTTATTTGAATACTATTAATTAATGATATCAACTGTACCTCTTGCTAATTCTACCCACTCATATGCTGATGACTCTACCTTATACTATTCAACTAGTTTTCCACAACCCAGCATGCAATCACTCCAAAACGCATATATCGAGGCCATAGCACGCCTAGCGAGTGCAAGATATATATATATATATATATATATATATATATATATATATATATACCTGTATATATATATATATAGGCTATATATATATATATATTAAATTGTGGACCCAGTAGAGTATAAGTACAATTATAATACAGTGGATTAAAAGAGCCTACTACGGTTAGTAAAAATAAATAAATAAAAAAATAAACACATGATGTTAACAAGATAAATCTATACACAATTAAAAGTTCTGTTCAGTTCCTTGAGGAACCCGCAAAGGGCGGGCAACTTGGTGTGGGTGGGTTGGGGAAACTAAATAATTGATAAATAAAGTACTTATATCTACCGAAGTAAACAATAAAACTGTATTCAGATACGTATATTATTAGCACAACTACTGTATCTCCTGCATATGACACAACTTGATATATCTTAACCTAACCCATAATCAATTTATGTAAAATTATACAAGTATTTGGCTGCTAATAATTATTACGCATGCTATAGGTTTTGTACATTAAGTACATACAGTAGGTGAATGCTTCTCATATAATAGACCAACGAATTTCAACAACAAAATAATAGCCATCTAGTACATACCGGTAGATTGAGAGATAGATATTATATTTATTTACATTAAGTTATTGAAATTAATGTAGTGGCGTACAAGTACAATAACAAATATAATTCCAAGGTAGAGTAACAGAATGTCAAAACAAATAGTTTTCATTAAATGTACGTGTGTGTGTTGTGTGTTTTTTTTTTGGGGGGGGGAGAGGTACTACAAAGTAATACTCAGTGTTATATAATTATATTCTAGAGATGTTATGGCCAGTATATTTCATCCAGATTTTAAGAAAGGCTTTTCTTAAAGGTCAAAACACAAATTCAGTCATAATAATGAACAGTAAACCTATTTTAGTCTGAATAGTCAGGACAATGCAAACACATTATCTAAAAGTTGGCTACCGTCAGTGGAAGAAAATTAACAGATACAATATTTGGAATTATAAAGAATAATAATCGAAAATTCATAAAGTACTAACCACTATAATGAAAATACTAATTGTATGAAGTATGTGATGCTGGGAGTAAACCATCCAGCGACGCCTTCCCTCTGGTGGCGAGTCTTGGCGCTAACTTTACTGACCCAGAGACGGCTTCTCATGCTCAGTTTCCCTGGAGCACTAGTGTGGGTAGGTTGTTACTCGCGCTCCTCTCTCGCATCTCTCCACGCGTCCCTCCCTCGCTAGAACACCCGTAGCTTTGGCATCTTCCGCCTACACATTGAAGTTGTGATTCATACCGCGTATGTGCTGATAATGTGAAGTGATGACCTAAGGAGAAAGTGGTTGTGTGTCATACATAAGAGTTATTACCGAAACATTTTCGGGTACATTTTTTTTTTAATTAGGCTACTAAGTCTAAGTTTACTAAAGTTGTGTTTGCAAATGAGTACATGTTAAGGTATGTAGCAACAAAGTATAATTAACAAGTGTTACTTATGATGTTGAATGTCTAACAAGCAGTTATCTAACGTGTGGGTGAGGGCAAACTCTTTAGGAGGCCGGGAGCCATCAGACGGTGAAGACGACACCAGTGTAGACAACAGCGCCGCCACTACCATTATGAGACGTGCTGGGGAGTCTCCGGTCCGGGTGTTGGAGACTAACATAGACTTTCCTCCGCTGTCCCTCAACGGAGACATCAACAAGGGCGGACCCAACGGTAACAAACGCGGCTCTGTCCAGTACCATCACCACCACATGGCCGATCATGATGCAGAGTCCGCCGCCCCCACTGATACCATGCTCACACATGTCAAGTACCCAATACCGGACGAAGACGAAGATGATATCACCAAGGGAAAACCCGGGAAGCTGCAGAAAGTCGCCCACAGCCACGGCCTGACCAAGAAAGGGCTCCTGCTGCTTCTCCTGACGGGGGCCCTGTGTCTGCTCCTGCTGGGGGCGCTGCTGGTGATGGCTGTGCTGTGGCCCCGGGACCTAGACAGGAGCTCCATGAACGTCTGCCTCACACCGGACTGTCTCCGCGCTTCTGCTCAGGTCTGTGCTGTTCCTCGTTTTATTTGTTCTGCTCCAACGTCAACGACAGTGCAAATCACCGTCTTCTAATAATCACCATTAAACAACTATTCCAAGGCCGCCTATTACATTTAACTCTTTAAACCACCATGGCAATGATTTAAAAGCCGCCATTATTATCTTCCCACCTGGCCTTTAAATCACTACCATACCGGTACAGCCAGTTAGGCTATACCAACGTTGCCATTGCAATTTATTCGCTATAGGCCTACGCCATCTATCTTAAAAATACTCATAACCACCCTAGCCAAATACCTAATATTTCTAGACAGAGCAATATGGATTTAACCCTTTCGGTATTAGGACGCATTTTTAACTATTCAGGCGGTTTTTATTCAGATTTGGAAGGCCTATACTAGGAATCGGAGGTAAATTATATTTCATCAAACCCTCGGCCATAGGCTACAATAGTCCTTCATAAACTTGCACATTGTCATTGCATGAAGGTACACAGGTTAATTTATCCTATAGGGCAGGTGGCGACAGTGATGCAATGAGTTTTAGTGTTGTTGACATTTAGGCCTATAGTGTTTTGTATAGGCCTACAGTAGCTTACTGGCGTGATACATACTGAGACCCTTTAATGACAAAACGAAAACAATATGTGAACCAACAATAATAATGAGTTTCTCGATAACCTACTGTATGCCTACCTACAACTTTATAAGAAATTAGTCTCATGGTGTATGTGACAGAAATTGTTTGCCGGTGTGTTTGTATGAGAAACTACGAGTGAGAGTGAGGGGGGGGGGGGGGGGGGGGGTAAAGTGTGTGTTTGTGTGTGGGGAGTAGGGGGGGGGGGGGTAATTATAACTATATCTATGCCTTATTAGTAGATTTGGTCAATATACAGGAGGCGCTACAATATAGGTAGAAAAATTATAATGGTAGTTTTGGGTTCCTATCATCATATGCTTCATTTCTATATACTTTTTATCCCCGGGAAACAAAAAAAAAAATCTTGGGATTTTTTGTTTTGGTCATTAGCCTAACCTAACCTAATAGCCCCCAAATACATTTAGGTTAGGTTAGGTTTTTTGGTTAGGTTAATAAAAAATAAATAAAACAAAAATCCAATAAACAAATAAAAAACCCAAGATTTTTTTTTTCCCCCCGGGGATAACAAGTATATAGAAATGAAGCATATGATGATAGGAACCCAAAACTACCATTAGCATATTGCTACCTATATTGTAGCGCCTCCTGGCTCCTGTATATTGACCGTAGATTTAACTCCGTATCTCTTGTATGTATATGACTGAAAGGTATGTATATGTATGCACGGTATGTACTGTATATGTATGCCCGGTATGTATCAGGAATGCGAGTCATTTCGAGCGAATTCCTGATCGAGCGGATGCACAGTCGAGCGAATTTGTTCCTATTCGAGCGAATGTCTGTTCGACCGATCAAAATTTATGTTTTATATACACGTAATATTAAGGTTAATTACCATAATGTTAAGCTAGGTTTTATAAACTAATAGCCTATAAACCAAATAATCTTGACCAACCCGATTCGTGAACACACATGTGTGTTGTCTTGATTACTGTAGTATCGATCGGTCTCAGGTGGCTGAGGTGGGGGTCTAAATTTATAATATACCCGGCCGAGTTCATATAATATCTGCTATGGATTAACGAAAGTTGAGTGAAATTTTGATTAGCCTAATATATATAAAACGGTACACTTTGAACCATATGTGCACTACATTATCCTACAGGATTGAGGTCAGAATATGCTAAGCCATTCAACCAGCAACATGTCCCAGAATAAACCTACTTCTACAGTTCCTAACCACCCGTGTACCTTTTGCCAGAAAGATGTTCGGGCATAAAGAGTAGGATCAGTAAATTTGCTGATGATACTAAAATGGGTAGGATAATATTCAGCTAGCGACAGGGAATGTCTTCAAAAGGATCTCTATCATTTGCATGAGTGGTCCATAAATTGGCAGAGGAGTTTCAATGTAGACAAATGTAAGGTATTAAGTAATGGACATCGTAATTTAGAAGCGAAATCGTTACTGCATTTATGTTTTGCATCGATATTTACAGCTCTGCCTTCTTATAGCCTGAAACTCGCAAGGGGTCAATTGGCAGCACAGATTATGTGTACCTGCCGTTATCGTAAATAAAATTGACTTCCATAACAAGTCGTGTACCCATAACAGTGCATATTATACTGTACTTCAATTTAACTAGAAAAACCTATATCAAGTGCATACTTTAATTGAACTATAAACAAAATCGAGATAATTATAGGGAATAGACTCGCAGCGTTATTATACATAATGTATTAGGGAAAGTGAAGCTCTATGGAATCCTTATAATATACTCACATAGACAGTGTGCCAAAATTCGCCCATTTTCTTCGTGATCCCGAACCTAACATCTGAACAAATATTGATACTGAAATTGGCGGAAAAACTAAATAGGCCTAAGATGGTCACCAATTTTCCCATGGATTTTTTTATTTTTCCCTGTTAGTTTTCATCAATATATAGTGTTTGGAAATAATTACAACCCTCGGCGAAACCGTTTTCCCCATTATACAACGATCTTAAGACACGCCGACCGATAGTGGGGAGGGCTATGAAGTACAGGGAAAATGAGGGGTTAAATGCGTAAAACGGCGCTTAAAACGTATTTTAGCAAAACTTGGCTCGGGTTTTAAGGTATTTCTAGGCCTAAAACCCAATATTTCGAAAACCCGAGCCAAGTTTTGGCCAAAGCTGGCTCGGAGTTTGAGTTTGTAGACAACAAAATGACAGTAACCTCATTTAGAAATTTGGCTCAGGTTTCCCGAAATTGCAAAGCCATAAAACCCGAATTTTGGAAAACCCGAGCCAAGTTTTGGCAAAACTTGGCTCGGATTTTGGGAATTTTAAGAGTAAACAATTACAGTAACCTAATTTAGAATTTTGGCTCATGTTTCCCTAAATTGCAAACCCCAAAAAGCATAATTTTGGAAAACCCGAGCCAATTTTTGGAAACTTGGATCGTATTTTGAGAATCGAAAAAGACTAACTAAACGTCGGAAATCGGCTCATGATTTCCCTAATTGCAAAGCCATATAGCCTAACCAGATTTATCGAAAACGTAGCACTTATTTAAATCATAAATATCCAGTACATAGACCTAGTACATTGGATACAAGCCTAATCCACACCTAACGCCTACAATGTGTCCGTAGTAGGCTACCTAGTAGGCCTACGTGGGATACAACATGGCGGTTGGGCCGGCGGCCATTTAGTAGCCTACCGGTATTCGGCCGTATCTGTAAATACGAATGCGAGTCACTTCGAGCGAATTCCTGATCGAGCGGATGCACAATCTAACCTAATTAACCTAACCTAACTTAACCTAACCTAACTTAACAACCTAACTTAACCTAACCTAACCTAACCTCACCTCCATTGTGGTGTTTCCGAGAATAATCCAATGATGACGTCAAATTAGCTTGCCGCAAATCAACTGTGGAACACTTGGAAATGTGTTTAGCAGTTATTTACCGATATATTTGTGGAAAATAGAGTGAATTAAGGGGCTGGAATATAACATTGACTTCATGTGAAGTGCGAGTGCCCTACACATTCTAAAATTGTGCATATTAATCTTGGGGAACTCCTTATATATAAGGTATAAGTTCAAGGTGATACTTTGGATAAACCTGACTTCTAGCAAGCACCAAACAGCGATTTTGTAAGTAGCCAAGCATATTATTTTTTCAGATAAGCCTAGGCCTATGATGATAATGATGATTTGAAGCAGAAATTAGTAGCCTAGGCTGAGGCTAGGCGTATTAGGCTTAGGATAACCCATTATCCAACAATCTTAGGACTGCCCCCACTAGTGGGGCTATGTATAATGTATTGATAGGCTAATGAAGATCAAGGAAGATTTGAGGTTAAAGACAGTAAAAAATAAGGTTAGCTAGGCAGCTGGGAATCTGGTTCTGGTAGGCTAAGACTCGGAGCCCATTCTTAACCCGGGAACGGGGAAGGTCCTCATTTATGGTAATTATTTAGAAGATGACCTTTTTTTCTAGTTATTAAAAACTTACTCTATGGTGTATTATATAATATATAGAAGCAATAGAACTGTTAAAATGACCTGGGAAGTGTATATTAAACTTAGCCTAGACCAACATTCCTTTTTTTTTTTTTTTTGTAAGGCTAGGCTAACCTAGCCTAGGCTAGGCTACTCTTGAGTTTTGGAACACAGTAGGCCTAAGCCTAGGCCTATTTTAGATGTCTAACTTTTAAAATAATAATATAAAAATACGTAGGCTAGGCCTAGGCTAGGATTAATTTTTTGGTAAATTTCTATAATTGCACCTATACGAGCTAAACAAATTATTATTGTATTTAACAGGAAGGTACAACGAGGTAAGTGATGTGGTATAGGTGGCAATATGCGGAAATGGATTATAAGGGCATTCCGCCCCCCTCTGACAAAAGTCTATCAATCTAGATGTGACACGGATTTACAATGTTTCAGAGAGACATTAGCCTAACCTAACAACCTTACCTAACCTAACCAAATATTATGGGTGGGGGCTGCTGCCCCCACACCCCTGCTGGTTGGGTAAAACGGTAGAAATTCAGTTGGGGTGGAGTGAATAACCGTATATTTTCGTAAGGGGGTAAGAGGGGGCCAGAATGCCCTTATAATCCATTTCCGCATATTGCCACCTATACCATATCACTTACCTCGTCGTACCTTCCTGTTAAATAGAATAATAATTTGTTTAGCTCGTATAGGTGCAATTATAGAATAATACCAATTTTTGTTATCATTATACAGAAAGTTAATTTGTGTTATCACTCAAAAAAACAGCGTCATTCGACACCCTGGCTAGGCTATAGCCTATGACAATAACAGTTTGCCGTCATGCCGTGGGATTATAGGGGTAGACCTGTCACTGAAGAATACTTTCGCAGTCTTACCGTTTGTTTTTGTTTTCAAGGTATAAGCTATAGGCAGAATAGGCTACAGTAGTATCTTATCTACTGGTATCTTATTTTATAGTAGTTTATATTATGAGTGGAAGATTTGCAATAACTTACCCTAACCAAAGTCCAAACTTAGTGTCCAAAGTGGGATCTGCACCCTGCCTCTATGTTCTCATTTTGTATACCGGTAACTTTTTAGCCATATTACCGGTACAATTTAATAAGTGTACAGCCAGCAGCTAGGCCTACCGCCTACAGTGCATTTATAGATTTCCCGGAATCCCGGCCATGACTTGGGTATCACTAAAGAATCTTTCCGCAGCCTTATGTACAATTGTTTGTTTTTATTTCTTCAAGGAATATAGTACAGTAGTTTATTGTTCAATTGTTTATCATGTTATGAGTAGATAATTTGCATTACCTTACCCTAACCTAACTTTACTTAGTCTTAGTGTCCAAACTGGGGGCTGCCACTATCCCCACAGTCCACACACCCGCTAACTAACATATATTATTGGTATGTCTTGTCATTAATATAACCTGACTTCATGGGGGTAACGGAGACTTGATTGAATATTTTCGGAATTAGCCTCGCAGAATCTTGAGTCTTTTAAAGTTGTGAAAATTAAAGTAAGTTTCTACGTTCCTACTGATTGTACTTCACCCGAGATGGGAATAGCCTACCCAGGTATTTTTTACTCGCCCCAGGGAAAATAATAGACAAACAAATGTTCTAATCAAAGTTTATTCTTGAAACTTGGTACCGGTATGTATTTTGACCAGTACTCTATAGTAACTCATGTATCATATGAAAGGATATAAATTAAGTATGTAATAGTTCTTGGAATGCAACAACAAATATACATGAAATCTTTATTGGACAAAAGTTACAAAACTAAAACAGGGACTGCTAAGAATAATTTAAAACCCTGTTTTCAATGCCTATATTAGTGGACCTGAAGTGAATCTCTTTGAGACTGAGGTACAGGCAGCCAGCTCCCCTAGTATCCTGATTAAACACCAGTAAACATACATAACATCCCTTTTACTTACAATATTATTCATTCCTTTTAATAAATTTTGAGCATGTATTGTGGGTATATTTACCTTCACATCTCAAAATTTCTCCGGCGCCCCCGAACCCCCTGTTATGTAGCGGGGGGCTGCGCCCCCCGCAGACGCCGCGCAAAGTTGATCCTTGTAAGCTTAGAAAAATTATCCAGAACTGGATAATTTCTGTTTTGGCACCCTGCACATAGATTCCGTTGTGGGAGAATAGTTTTGATAAGTTTTGTACCTCGATTTGGTCGATATAAATAGTCCCACGCGTAAACAAACTCAGTCCCGCAATCTTGAGAGCTCTGCTACGGACGTGTTCAATGTTTACAAAAAAAAATCGGAATGGAGTACACTCGCTACGGTAAAGTGTTATGTTCTACAAAGATGTTACTGTATGTCTAATAATTATGAACCCACAGTAGCTGGCATGTAAGGGCTAGTATTGTATCCCACGTACTGGGTCTAGGATAGGTTAGGTTGGGTTGTTTGGTTAGGTTAATATACTAGGTCTCGGACACAAGATTCGTAGTTGCGGTAGTATTTACATAAAAACTATAGTGAACTATCAAAACTATTCTCGGTAAACCTGACTTTTTGGACCGACAGCGATTTCAGTAAGTTTTATTTTGTTTTTTGTAATTTTTCCTTCAGATATAGTGTTGTTTTATACTGAAGAGGAGCGGAAATGAGTATTTACCCATTATCCAACAATCTAAAAACACGCCCCCCACTAGTGGGGAGGGCTATGAAGTTCAGGGAAAATGAGGGGTTAAAAGCGTAAAAATACAATAATATAGCGTTTTGTATCAAAACTTGGCTCGGGTTTTCCCAAATTGCAAACCCATACAACCCAATTTTGTGAATACCCGAGCCAACTTTTGACGAAAGCTGGCTCGGATTTCACGGGGTGGAATGGGTAGCCTAATATTTCATGTTATAAAAATAGTCAACTTTGGGAAGAACCCAACAACCTTACCTAACCTATCCTAGTATTATGGGTGGGGGCTTCCGCCCCCACACGCCGGCTGGTTGGGTTAGATTTTTTTTTTTTTTTTTTTTTAATGTTCTAGGCTATTAGCCTAACCTAACAACCTTACCTAACCTAACCTAGTATATGGGTGGGGGCTGCCGCCCCCACACCCCCGCTGGTTGGGTTAGACTTTTTTTTATTTTTTTTTATTTAATGTTCTAGGCTATTAGCCTAACCTAACAACCTTACCTAACCTAACCTGGTATATGGGTGGGGGCTGCCGCCCCCACACCCCCGCTGTTTTTTTTGTATTTTTGTTTGTTTGTGCTATTAGCCTAACTTAACAACTTAACAACCTAACCTAACCTAGTATATGGGTGGGGGCTGCCGCCCCCACACCCCCGCTGGTTGGGTATTGGCTGAAACATTTTTTTTTTTTTTTTACAGTAGCCTAGGCCTATACATGTATTTTAGCGGGGTTTTTTTCTCCCTTATAATACCGGTACATTTCAGCTCTTAATGCCATATATAGCAATGATTTATATGCTCTACCGGACCTATTAGGCCTAAACAGATCGATGGGCTAACTGTCGGTCCAAAACATCAGTATAACCTCATTCTCCCACAGTGGAATCTATGTGAGTATATTATAAGGATTTCATAGAGCTTCACTTTCCCTAATAAAGTATGTATAATAACGCTGCGAGTCTTCAACAAAATTACCAAAATCGAAAGTCAAATGAATAAATGTGTAGGCTAATACTATCCAAGTTAATAGTATTCAATACCTACCGTTTTCGCAAATATAAGAGACCATAGCAAGTCTTCGCGCGAATGCGCCTACGCTCGAATATGAATTCGCTCAAAGTGTCCAGATACCTGTATCAGTACCGGTCCATGCATTACGTTGCTAAGTGTGGTAATGGCGTACCGGGTATCCTTATGAGGTAGTAAATGTATTTGTGGTAAAGCCCCCTCCACTCGAGAGTGCGGTGTAGTGGAATAATAACGCGTAAAAGGGATCTACCTAATCCACAATCGATTTACGTTATTGCACCCCACTTATTTTTATTTTCGTGTATATTTTTGTCTTTCAGTCAATAAATACTTGCCGTAATATTCTACTTAGGCTGCCACTTATTTTTTTTTTTTCAGTCAATATATATTTGCCGTAGCCTAATATTATACTTAGGCTGCCACTTATTTTTGTAGGCCTATTTATTTTATTGTTATTTGTGTTTTTTATTTTATTTAATTTTTTCAGTATATACAGGTATATGCCGTAATAGGCCTATTATACTTAGGCTGCCGGGTACTTATCCACTATCCATTCAATGATTCAAGCTGCACTGTATTAGGGAAAATAGGCACCAATAGATTCGCCATATTTTTCTCCATATAGTCCGCATGGAGGATTTTCGTTATCAACAAATTGAAAAATACCCACTTCACAGACAAATACACCAACAATCTAAGTCAAAGCGGGGGTGTGGGGGCGGCAGCCCCCACCTATAATACTAGGATAGGTTAGGTAAGGATGATAGGTTAGGCTAATGTCCTTTCAAAGGGGTATAGGCTAGTAAACACTAGGATAGCCTATACCCGGTCAGAGGTAAGAAGAAGAGTCCTGCAGTAGTCTCCTTGAATGCTACCGATTATTTTATAATTCCCTAGTTTTCCTTCATATTTCATGTTTTGTGATATTAAAAATTGGTGCAGTTTAGTTTTGTTTATTAGCCTAACCTAACCTAGGATAATTTAAAACTAAAATGCCCCGGTTTATAATATCAGAAACCTTTAATAAGAATATAAGCAGATGAACGGAAATATTGTTAAAGACAAAATCGAGTTGGAGCCACCGCTAGAATTTTACCAATAGATCGTTATCAATCTACCTAATAATCATTGTGTACCGGTACCTTTTTTCATAGCCTTTTTATAACCTTGATTTTTTTTACAGTGCACGGTACGCCAAATGAAAGCTTAGGGTCACTCAGTCAGTAGCCAAACCCACACTCCCTTAAATAAGTAGGGAGGATCAACAAGAAAAGGCTTGCTGATCCCTTAGGGTAGCCTAGAAAAATCCTACCGTACGCAGTTGTCTAGCCTACTTGCCTACTACGCAGCTTGGTAGCCTACGTAATATCGATGAAGAATACTACCCGGTACCGGTACCCACAAATAATAGTAGTTTGATGATAATCTTTATATTATTATCATAATGTACCACACGATATTTAACATTTAGTTTGACACTATATATATATATATATATATATATATATATATATATATATATATACCGGTATATATACAGTATATATATAAAGTACCGGTATATATACATACATATACACAGTACGGTACCGGTATATATATTATTATTATTGTTTGTTTTTCTTGCTCAGACTATAGTCTATTCGCTGTAAGTAGGCGACCTCTATCCTCTGTAACTCAAAATGGGCTTGAGCAAATTAGCTATAAATTTCCACATCTATTCCTTGACTGACTTCCCAAATGGTAGAAATGTTAGCTCGATTACTCTAGTCGTGTTTGAGTGACAAAGGTTAGAGGTCATGATTTCTCGTATACTTACCGGTACAGCGAATAGACTATAGCCTATATATACTCGATTTGATTTTAAGCCAGCGATAATTGGACTCCATTGGCAGTTGGTTTCTCGATAATTATTGGAACCACAATACATTGATGTATGTGACAAATTAGTATTAACCCCTTCTGTACCGGCGACGTATTTTTTACTGTTTTCAGCTACATTTAGCATAGACAAGTTTATGAAGTTTAGGTAGCTAAAAGGATCTATCTTTTTTTCTTTTTTTTGGGTAGACGTCCTTCCTAAGCTGAATAAAATTGTCTAATAATTGTCAGAAACTATCCTAATGAAAAGGATGTCACCGATACTGAATGGGTTAATTGTTCAACTTCACAATTAACATCTTTGGCTATAAAAACGTTGAAATAAGGGGACAACTTCGTTTTTTTCGCCAGCTTTATAATTATACAGTAGGCCTATAATACCGGTGTGTGTGCATATATACGGTATAAGCTATACTGTGGGGGGGGGGGTATTATTTCGAGATTGTGTAGTAATTGGACCACAACGTACACATTTAAGACACTCTTAAACATATTTTACCTCAATTAACACTCCTATATACCTTACCGTATTATATTCTTCATTAGCGCTAATTTCCACACTCATTCCTTATTGTACGGTCTCGGTCATTTATGTTGTCTATACTTTATCGAAGCTATTTTGGGCTGAATTGGCCACTTGTGAGTTTAAGACTATAAGTTAGAGAGGTATAGGCATCGATATTTTGCAGAAGTAACAAATAAATACGGTCGTAGTACATCTATAAATGCATAAAACCAGACTAATCATACTTTCTATCCATCAGAAATCTACATTAGTTGTGCATTTCTGTTCTGTGTCAATTTCCGAAACTCTCAACTTGCTTATTGTAGGCTATTTCATTATTATTTTTATTTTTTACTGTACCGGTACAGTGTTTTTTTCATGAGTAGCCTACCGTACCGTATCTGATCACCTACTACCGTACCGTACTGAAAACTAAACCCAAACTGTTAGTATTTACGGTACTATATCAGTTTTTGAGGACGTATTCTTACACTAGCTTCCGGTTATTATAATTAGGCGATTGTATGCAGTTTAGGAAGTATCTCTAGAAATCAAAGGAGTTCAAACTAAAAACTATCTCAATGAACTCTAGCTTCCGGTTATTATAATTAGGTGATTGTATGCAGTTTAGGAAGTATCTCTAGAAATCAAAGGAATTAAAACTAAAAACTATCTCAATGAACTCTAGCTCCCTCTACTTCCTTTTAAGCTTAACAAATCGTTTAATAGGCTAATAGCCAAACTATTAATTTTGATACATAGGGTACGGTACCGGTACATTAGTGAAGCTGTCTCGGTTTAAATTGAAACTCTTTATTACCGGTACCGTACCGTTATTCATTACCGGTGCCTGATATATGCATTTCGGAAGTTCCTTTACATTTTTCGAAACTTGAAAATTTACCGAATTAATGCCCGCGACTACTTGCTACTAATAGCACAAATTTGACACCCTCCCATGTTCGTACAGTGGCGGTCATTGTTCTGATACACGTTGAAGCCTCGAACTGATATAACGAACCTCCGATATGCAAATATAATGTACCGGTAATGCAGATGTCAGGTAAACACATTGGGCCTAGGATAATAGAGGTTCGAATTTTTATATATATATTCCGTCCATAATTATTGACCGAGACTGTGCATGCACAATCATATCCTCTCTCCTTTTCCCCTTCTCCCACTCGCCCTTCAGAGATTATACACACAATCCAGGTTCTCACAATACCAATGGCTAACTTACCTTTAAAGGGGGTTACCTGCCTTTTTTCTCTTTCTTGGTTGTATCCATTCGGTCCCATTCAGCCTACTGTTTTAAGATATATATCCCCATCACGGTGTCGATTTTTTTTCCAGACGAACGATAGCGAGCCAGCATTGGGGGGTACCGTATATTATTAATAATATTAATCAACAAAGTACCGGTACCCTGCAATTTAGGAGGAAGCGGCTTTTGACTATGAAATTTTTCTACCGAATTATGTACGGTACAAATTTATCTCGACAGAGCCTTGGGAGAGCATAACAAAAATCATGCAAACCGTCATCTGGATCGACTTAAGCATGTAACGTGTTACGATACCGGTATACATTACCGGTGCCGTACCTTATGTACTGATATATCGCTTTATGATTAAGACACAAGATTATTGAAGTACCGGTACGGTATCGGTACGTACCGGTGCATTAATTGTCATAGTTATACAGGTACTTGCATATTTTAAACTACAAGGGGACAGACACCTCGTCACATTAGTATATTTTTCGGTGTTTTTATTCTGGTCTGTAACCGATTGAAACTACGGTACCGGTACTATTTGTTACCACATTCTCACCAATTTTGTCTTGAAGTACTGGTACCTGATTTACGTAGGACTGTTATCAATTCCAGATAGGCCTACCCTAGCTACCAAGATGTACAGCATATGAAACTTGCTACCGTAGCTACTAACTTATACGGTAACAAGAGTGAGATAATCAGTGCGCGTGCGGTGTTTTTATCCAAGGATCACGGGCCATAATCCGATATTGCCAAATAAAAAACGTCGGAAATCTGTTCGTGTGACACCTTAACTAGACTAGCCTACCGGTATATTATTTGAGTGTTAGTTCCCACCCCCCACGCACACGGAGTTTCGCCCCATTACTATGGCGATATTGAGACGTTTTTGCCCCATTAATTTTACACTTATGAGACTTGTCGCCCCATTCAGGTGTCAATTTTAAAATAAAAATACTCGAAAATTACAAAATCAAGACAAATCCTCCAAAATATCGAATATCTGGTACGTACGGTACAGGAATTTAAACAAAAATATATACCATACCATACCGGTACCCCCTCCGCCATCCCAGTGTACCGTTGGTAATACAAAATATAGCGGGCCTCACCTTAGCAACTTATGGATCCTCTAGTTAATGATAACAACGATCAGCCTTTTCTTGCTGCGGAAAGCATTTTGGTGCAGTAATTATCAAATAACTGATGTATCAATTTACTGATAATAAATTCAGATAGAACAACCAAACTGTACAGTACCGGTATATCCCAAACTTTACCGCTAGGTTTAACAAATATTATCTTTGATCTAGCAGCAATTATTGACTTCTAGCTACACGACATCTAGGTATATTTTGAACACATGAGCCGTGACATAGTCAGTAAAGCGTCAGCTGCTGATCAAAGGGTCGGGAGGTAAAATCCGCTCTGTCAAAATGTTATTGGTAGATGTCAAGCCCGGGCAACTTGACCTAGCAATTCGTGACAGACGCCTAATGTTCATGTCCACCCCTTCACGGGAATTACGGTGTCTAGCAAAAAAAAAAAAAAAAAAAAAATCCTGATAGGCCTATTTGCCATTTTCTAGTGATAATTACATATTTTTTAGAACCGTATTATGTCATTATTCTAGAGATAATATGCTTTTCTTTGCTATTTCGTGACATTGTAGGTAGTTTTGATGTGCAATGTATGTGTGTTATGAGAGTTGGTCCCCCTGCCATGCCCTGTAGCTGTTAGTGTCATGGATGAAGACAGTGAGGGTCGGGAGAGGTTGGCCAGCTGTCTTAATTGCATTCCCGGGGATCAAGGGGCCTGTCAGCTATCTAAACACACCTAATATTTGACCCGGAGCCTTCCTCCACATAGGCTATACGTTCTGGAGTCCACCTTTATAATGTAGGCTACCCAACTTGTGAACATTGGTAGCCGTGTCTCTTCTGGTTAACTCGCTACACACATACTGGTGTATTCTCTTTTGATGTTATTTTATATTATGGTACCGTACCCTGTGTGGAATGTGTTATTTTGTATTATGTGTGGAGCGCTACGGTAGGCTATTCTTTTCAAACCACACACACACACACACAGAGAGAGAGTAAAACTTGGTCTATTCTATTTTTTTATCAAGTAGGGAGTGCCGATATGACAAAACTTGGTCACATTCTAATTATTACCTTGTAGAATTTAGTTGCCAAGCCCAAACTTTATACCGGTATCCTGTTCCAGTATTATCGAATTGATGGTGCACTTTAGGTATGTACTCATTTAATTGTTAAGAGAGACTAGTGGCACCATTATGGCGGAGATTGCCGATCTCGGTTATTATAGAGTTTTTAATTCCCACAGCCCAGGTTATAGCCCTAGGCTCTCACAGGCCTAGGCTAGCAACACCAATTATTATGTTCCTTCCAACAACCAACTATACTCCTAAAATCGATTAATGAAATTTACAAACTCAGATTGATGACCAAAATTTGAACTCTTAAAGAAAGTAGGCCTATGGTGTGCATCATCCTTGGATGCGCTTTCATTCGTATTGCTGCGTTACCGGTACCGTATGGTAGCGGTACATTTGTATGGATATGAATCAGTCTTGAGTAAATTAGACGATGCCAGGTAGTTCCATATAAGATAATAAGCAATTTTTTTTTTTTTTTTTACTATTAGGCCTATTTCCTTCACGTGCAATAACCCACAACTACCACAGGTAAAAGCTATTGTCCATAGGCCTACTTAGGCTATTTCTTAGGTATACGGTACCATTTAATATTCCCCAGCCTTAACTCACTATGAAAACTGCACATCTCTGTTGCATAAAATCAACTCGTGGCTGTGGGTGTGTGACAGGGTGGTGATGATAAAAGGGAGGGAGCCTGCCTTGCTATCGGCCCCCGCTCTCCCGGTGTCGATAGATTGATTTGCCTGCAGAGAAGTCACCAGACCTCTCTGGGACAGGTAGACATGGGCTAATATTTGGGATATAGTCAGAGAGAGTGAGAACATATTTTTTTACTATCGGTACCGTATTTGAGGATCTCTCACTCTCACTAGCACTCACTCTCTCTCTCTCTCTCTCTCTCTCTCTCTCTCTCTCTCTCTCTCTCCTCTCTCTCTCTCACACACACACACACACACACACACACACACACACACACACACACACACACACACACACACACACACACACACACACACACACACACAGCAGGTAGCTATGTACAAAATATGCGGCAGGAATCTGAAGTGTCCGCCTCAACACGCCCCAAAGTGTAAAGTCTGCAGCGTCAAATACAGATAAAACCCCGCTTCCCTTCAGCACCCGTTACCAAGAGGGGTCACCTTAAGGGGAAAGGGGTCGTATTTATTTGCTCATTTATACATATATCTGTTTTAGTTTCCTCCCTAGACCTCCATCAAACTTAAAACAAAAACATTAATTAGCTCCGCCTTCGAGATTAATTTGTAAATTTTTCGGTAGAAAAATTTCACGGCCGAAGGCCGGTTCCACCACAATTACAGGCCCGCTATCGCTCGCCAGGAAAAAAATGGACACTTAAAAGGCACGAAAGGTCTTAATATTGACAACAAAATTGGGCGAAAGATCATAAAATCGACAAACGAATGGGCCAAACGTCATAAAATCTGAAAACTAATGGGGGAAACATGAGGAAGAAGGGGGACCAGAAAAACAGCCCATCTCCGCTTAAGGAACAAAGTAAAGGTCAAAGGAAATCGAAGTCAAGGTTAAAGGAAATTGAAGTAAATGTGGTCTAAGAAAATCGAAGGCTAGTTTTCAAATTCATTCTTATATACGGTACAATATAACTTCTTCCCAGATTATTATATACGGTACCGTACTCTATATCACTGAGCAGGGTATAGGTCGGTATTTCTAACCCGTGGGAAACTAATCTAAACCGGTACAAGCCTCTCACACCAAGGAGGGTTTATGACGTGAGGAACCAAGCCAACTTATACTGTTATCACCTTATCGTTATCTACACGTTATTATAGTGTTTATACCAGTGTCCGGTATCGCTTATCACAGCCAGGGTTATAAGACCGTTGGGGCTCATATCAAAGGCTTCGAGAACGAGACTTAGAGCTTTACTTAAGGGGAGATATGTCGTTGTTATAGTCCCCCTTCTTCCTCGTGATTAACCCCATTAGTTTTCAGATTTTTGGACGGGAGAAGGAGAAGGGGATCTAGAAAAACGAACCATCTCCCCTTAATACGGTAACCATTATGTACCACCCCAAAGACAATAATATACTTTGCTGTAAAACAAACCTGTTAGTGATACAGTAATTCAGTGACAATTGGGCAGATTATACTTTTTGGTCATTTGCAACATAGGCTTATGAGAGAGAGAGAGAGAGAGAGAGAGAGAGAGAGAAAACGTGCAAAGTTTGAAGTAATTATGTGCTTTCCGTCTGCTTTCTTTGGTGTGTGTGTGAGTCTGTGTGTGATGTATATAATGATGTGCTTTTCTGGTGTTTTATATGGAGAGTGAGTGTTAGTGAGAAATACAGATGCTTGTGATATTCCCGTCTGTTATTAATATCATGCCCTGTTAATGCATATTTTCTGTGTTAGTAAAAGAGAGAGAGAGAGAGAGAGAAGAAGAGAAGAGGTGGTAGCCTAATCAGGGTCGTGTAAACAGTAATCCCAAGTGAAAAGACTCGGGGAGATGGATCGCTCACCACCACCCATCATGCATCATTCAGTTAGCCTACACCACCTCCATCATCACTACCACCACACTTCTCCCCTCTCAACACTCTTCGAAAAGTAAATAAGAGGTGCCGTTGTAAATACAGTACCTTCACCTGACCTGACCCCCCATCATGCATCATTCAGATAGCCTACACCACCTCCATCATCACTACCACCACACTTCTCCCCTCTCAACACTCTTCGAAAAGTAAATACGAGGTGCCGTTGTAAATACCTTCACCTGACCTGACCCCACATCATGCATCATTCAGTTAGCCTACACCACCTCCATCATCATCACCACCACCATCACCACTACCACCACCACCACCCATCATGCATCATTCAGTTAGCTTACACCACCTCCATCATCACCACCACCACCCATCATGCATCATTCGGGTAGCCTACTCCACCTCCACCATCACCACCACCACATTATTATTAATATTATTATTATTATTATTATTATTATTATTATTATTATTAGCTTCCTACCTAGACGTCCATCAGACTTAGAAAATACTCCCAAGACCCTCACTTCGAGATTAATTTGTGCCCGGCCGAAGGTCCGGTTCCTCCTAAATTGCAGGATCGCTATCGCTTGCCAGGGTTAGATCGACACCTAAATGGCACAAAAGGTCTTAAAATTAACAAAGAAATGGGGCGAAAAATCTTTTATGTACCGGTACCGGTATGTATATTCACAGGCACATAGGCCTACCCCATAGCTGGGTGTGGCCGACTCGATACAGAGCCTGAACAGGGACAACACAACACAAATAACAAAATATATATTCACACACATCTACTGTAGGTCGCCCAGGAGAAGACCCCAGCATTTCCTCGGCCCCAGACCTCCTGGAGAGGTTCGGGTCTCAGCAGGCAGATACGTAGCGAAGCACACCATAATGCCTGCCCACCTCGCATCCATTCATGACCCTTCATATATACCGGCTCCCCGGGCCAGGCGCCTGACGGACTATTATCTAGTCCAACTGGCACCCGACCCCTCTCCACTATAACCGCTTTATCATTCATCTATTCACAAGCATTCTCAATTCATTCCTATTTATTACCACTTCTCTTGCATGTTCTGCAGTCATCTCTCTACAGTAACTACCGGTACACAATCTCTTCATCTCAACGGAGGTTAATCTAATGGGGCGAACGTGTTAAAATCTCAAAATTAATGGGGCTTATCATGGGAGAGAAAGGGGTCCAAAACAAAAGCACCCCCTTAAATGTTAGTTCAATAGCCTAGGCCTATACAGTACAATAAATCAACCTAAGTCACCATAATGCCACGTGTGCTCCACTATGTACCACACAAAGGTTAGGCCTAATCGTCGTAGTGCAAGAGTACCGGTACCACCCTACGTTACGTCATATAGTCACATACCTTGACGATATTTATTCCACCTATGTTCCACACTTAATCATTAACACGACCTATATATACCACCACCTTCTTCATCATCATCTCCACCTGTCCTCGTACCCCAGTGACATCACCACAAACACTACTTTGATACTTTTTGACTAACATACGGTACGGTACCTTGAATTCGGACCTCTGTCACTCTTTCAAGTTTGGAGTTTTGGGTGTTCACTTGTTACAGGCAGCTTTCCCTTTTATCTCCTTCATACACGTAACAAATATATAAGCCTATATATATATATATATATATATATATATATATATATATATATATATATATATATATATATACCGGTATACTGTATATAATAGGCCTACACGTCATTCTATTCCAACGATATCAACACCAACACAATTTGATACCGTACCTGATACCACCATGGTATCAGTCTATTTCTATCCCAACGACACCACCACAATTTGGCTGCCTAACACTACAATGCACCAACACCACCACCTTCATCAACACCACCACGCGTCATTCTACCCCAACGACCTCAGCAACACACCTTTGATACCTGGCACCACCATAATCACCACCATAACATCCGTCCTCCTGCTCCATCACCATGCTCCTTCCATCATGCAATGGTCGTACAGGATACCCTAAGGAATATAAATACTCCTCGTTAACTAAATTCTGAACCTCTCTCCTCCTCCCCCTGCTGCACTTCTTCGTTCATGTGTTCCCTCCTCTGTACTGTACGTCAGGGTACCACATAAAGTACCGGTAGTGCTGATTAAACCAAGCATCTCTTATCGTCCTTCAAGCACTTTATCTTCACTTATGTTTCCTAACATTCCCAAGCGACTGTAGGACTTTATAATCTCGTGCAGCTTCTTGTGAAGTAGCCTACTGTACTGGTAGTGCGGTATAGTACCGTACTACAGTGTATACAGTATCCCATTGCTGGAATGTGTGAGGCGGATCTACATATAGGACTACACTCATTGGACATTTTGTCTGACATCTCCTCTTACAGAATTATCTCTCTCTCTCTCTCTCTCTCTCTCTCTCTCTCTCTCTCTCTCTCTCTCTCTCTCTCTCTCTCTAGCTCTCTCTCTCTCTCTCTCTCTCTCTCTCTCTCTCTCTCTCTCTCTCTCTCTCTCCCTCCTCTCTCTCTCTCTCTCTCTCTCTCTCTCTCTCTCTCTCTCTCTCTCTCTCTCTCTCTCTCTCTCTCTCTCTCTCTCTCTCTCTCTCTCTCTCCTGAACTTGAAGGTACGATTTGGATTACTAGAGTGTGTGGGTGAGCGGTAAACAAGGTATTAATGCAGGCCCTCGGATGATTCACTAAGCCTCTCTATCATCCACCTACAGACACTTGATGTGAAAAGTATTATCTCTCTTCTTTTCTTCTTCCTCCTAATCCTCGTCCTCATACCCTCCTTGTTTTTCCTCCCTTTGTTTTTTTGTTTCTTCCTGCTATTCCCACTACCTCTCTGTCATCCTTATCTTTCTCTTTCCCCTCTTCCCCTTCCTCCACCACACCCTCTTGCTCCTCCCTAACCTCGCTCTCCTCCTCATGGTCTCACCCTCCTCTTCTTTCTCCTCCTCCTCCTCCTCTGTACTTCAGGGTATCGCATTAATAATTAGAGAGTGTGTGGGTGAGCAGTAAACAAGTTATTAATGCGTGGCCTAGGATGAATCACCAAGCATCTCTTGGTATCACTCACTTTCAAACAGTTAATATTGGTTTGTAATCAATTTAGCAGTAAATTCTGCTTTGATACAGGTAAGGAATAATTTTGTTATGAAATTATTACCATAGGCCTACCGTTCGGGATATATCTATTAACAATAGGCCTAGTTGTTAACATTATACAGTTCTGATTAATACTTTGTAGCTACCGCATTCATGGTACTATATCCAACTGTAGTCATTATACAGTTCTGATTAATACTTTGTAGCTACCGCATTCATGTACTATAATCCAACTGTTGTAGCTACCGCTACTATATCCAACTGTAGTTTTTAGGGTCTATTAACAATAGGCCTAGTTGTTAACATTATACAGTTCTGATTAATACTTTGTAGCTACCGCATTCATGGTACTATATCCAACTGTAGTTATATACCATTTAGTTGCTTCTATAG
This sequence comes from Paralithodes platypus, assembly GCA_032716605.1. Taxonomy (NCBI): domain Eukaryota; kingdom Metazoa; phylum Arthropoda; class Malacostraca; order Decapoda; family Lithodidae; genus Paralithodes; species Paralithodes platypus. Next base: position 21,924,144 of record CM064519.1, on the reverse strand, counting down.
GTCTATTTATTATTGTACCAGTATATTCTAACATTAAATGTGGTAATTACATGCCGATATGTAGGATAACAACCATATACAGATTGCAGTTTTTGCCTACTTGTATCATGCGTCTGTAAAATAACCTTGATGTTGTAATGGTTAGAGTGTTTAAAATCTGTATGTGGTAATCCAGGTTCGAATCCAGGTGGATCACATGCTTTCTTTCATTAATTTATTTTGGAGGTGTTTGGTGTTGGAGTGAAATTAATACAAAATATATTTCCGTATAAAAAATAGCATTGTGGGTCGAATGTGTTGGCGTTGCTGGCTAATGTTTCTTAATGCAGGTGTGCTTTACATGAAGAGTGACTTTTTAGCTATTGCTGAATTGGTTAAAGATTTAGGTTTCGTACTGGTACTGTACTATAGACCCAGAGACCATAATTTGTGAAACTAATATTAGATACCGGTACATGAACAATAGGATATAAGCTTACGGTACTGAACGATGATTACAGACTAAGGTTGGCTACCTGCTTGTGTTATTGGATGTCGTACTTATATATACTGTTGGAACTGAGTAATATATAGTAAATGTGATCAGTCTAATATGTAGCATGAAGTTTTTTTTTCTTCATTATTCAATGGAGTTATTATTTAGGCTAATGCTAAACGTAATAGACAATAATGATCGCCACCAAATTTAAGCAAGAACCCTGTAATGCTTTTGTTGATAAGGAGATTACGTGAGTTAGTTGATAATGAGGCTGATCAAGTATGCAGGTGTGCATGATGTGGTGGATATGGTAATTATTCACTCTTATCAATACGGTACCAAGAAGAAGTTTGTTGTTGTTGTGTTGGCTGCCGTTATTTATGTTTAATGTAATTATGTAAAGGTACCTGCATAATTTAATTTTGACTATCCTCTGATACAAGTATATTCCTAGCATTCTAGCAAAACTGAAACCAAAAGAATATTTCCTAAAGGATATTGTATTGCTTGTTAGATTTTTATTAGTTTTACTACAGGTAATAATGGTAAAAAAGATGGGAGTAGGACAGTAGCTTTTTAGTAAAGTATTACGGTGCCTTAGTACAATAAGGTACCGGGTACCGTACTGGTAATATAAGTAACACCCCGTTCTTTAACATTAATATCAAATACAAACCCCAATGTACTTGAATAAACTAATGAAAGCATACCGGTATGGCCCTCCTGGGATTCGAACTTGGTAAATGTGATTTAGTTAAAGCTCGTGTTATAATGTTATCATGGGCATAATTAGTGTGTGTGTGTGTGTGTTATCCCCTTGAGGAATTGATTAGACAATATTATGACATTTACAAAGAGTCTGTGGGTGTTGAAAGGATAATAGATTTGACCCCCTATATTGTTTGAGGTCCTTCCTAAGCAGTAATAGATCGTCTAATGGTAGCCAGAATATAATAAACAGAGTGAGTGGTGAATAGTTAAGGGGGTAGTGCTTGAGCAGCTTGCTTTTTGTTATCTATCTATTCATGTATATATATATTTAATTTTGAGTGTTCTCGCTAGACCTCCATCAAGCTTAAAAAATACCCCCTAGATCCCCTTTCATGATACATTTGTAAATTTTTCGGTAAACATATTCCGGCCGAAGACCGATTCCTTTTAAAACTACAGGCTCCCTATCGCTTGCCAGGAAAAAATCTACACCTAAATGCCACGAAATGTCTTAATATTGACAACAAAATTCGGCGAAAGGTCTCAAAATCCCCAAACTAATTAAACGAACGTCTTAAAATCTGGAAACTAACATTCTAAGCATGAGAGAGAAGGGGGGTCCAAAATAAGAGACTACCTCCCCCTTAAAGGGTTACGTTATATAACATTAGGGTGGAGACTCAGGCTTCAGTCACTACGCCATCAATGACTAACCCTATTTGGTCCGAGGGAGCTCTTTTTGGTCCCCCCCCTCCCCCCTCCCCTCCTGTTTCGCTCCAATAGTTTGGAGATTATAAGAAGTTTCACCCCATTAGTTTGGCGATAAGAAGACCCTTCACCCCTTATATTTTTCTGTGCAAGCGATAACGAACTTTTATCTTGAAAGAGATCGGCCTTCGGCCGTGATATTTTTTTTATCGAAAAATGTACCTTACAAATATATCTTTAAGGGGTTTTGATGGGCATTTTTTTTAGTTTTGATGGAAGTCTGGGGAGGTGTTTTTGATGGCCTTGGGGACAAACTAAAGTATATTCCTCGATATTGGCAGTAGCAAGCATAATCCTTCATAATAAACAAATGCAATATCCTACTAACCCACCTACTGTATACAATAGACTCCAGATCGTCAACATTGATGGAGGGAAAAATCCGTTATGTTTCCAAACCTATTAATGAGCGTGTCCGAATTTGGGCCTAAAACTTGTAGGTAAATGATGTCATAAAACGGGCCCTGCAGAGTGCTAACCGTGCATCAATCCTCGAACCACGTGGACTTCACAGAGAAGACGGCAAACGGCCAGATGGGATGACCACTTTCCTTTACAAGAATGGCCGGTGCCTCGTGTGGGATGCCACATGTGTTGACACTTTCTCCACAACCAACATCGCCAGAAACGCCGACGAAGCAGGTGAAGCCGCCCGGATAGCAGAAAATAAAAAGCGTGAAAAATATCAAGCCATCGCCAGAAATCATCAGTTCGAGCCCCTGGCATTCGAAACTTCAGGAGTCTTCGGCCCTACCACCCTTAAGATGGTGAATGAAATAGGCCGTAACATCAGAGAAGTTTCAGGAGAACCCCGGGAAACCCTCTGGCTCAAGCAAAGACTAGGGATGGCTATCCTCCGGGGCAATGCCACCAGCGTCATGAGCTCAGTTCGACAGGACTGGGTCATGCCACTGTGTGAGGCCCGGGCAGGAGTGTTGTATCCGTAGTCTTTCCATAGTAGGGTAAAACAAAACATAAACTTTATTTATATGTAACATGTGTGATGCACATAAATAAAAGTTATTGACTAAACAAATGTAGGTACCGATACCACATTCTTAACCGCTGGCAACTGTACCTTAAGCTTGGTTCTATTAATTTATTTCAATAATAATGCTTATGGCTCATCATTATGGTACCGGTACTATAGTTTAAGGGGGAGGTAGGCCTAGTCGCTTTATCTGGACCCCCTTCTCCCTCATGTACCTTGTCTTCAAATCGCAAACTAATTGGCCGAACTTCTTAAAATTTGAAAACTAATGGGACTAAACATGAGGGAAGAGGGGGACCAGAAAAACTGACCATCTCTCCTTAAGTTCGGGATAGCTTGGAATATTTGAGGCCATGATTTATGTGTTAGAATGGACATACGTTGTTTGGTTTACCGTGGTGCTATGGGTCGTACACGGTGATAATGGTGTAAACAGGGTCGGTTCTGTTTATTTACACGGGAGGCTGGTGCGATTTATGGCGTTTGTACAGTCTAAATCAATAGCTAGCCGAAAATCTTGTTCATCAACTGTGTACATTTAAGTTATTACCGTAGCCTATATATTTTCCTTACCAATCCTTTTGTTTGTAATAGCCCGTGACTGGTACCGGTACTTTTGTTTAACACAAGTGATTTCGAACCTTTATAACAAAATAATTAAAAAGGGTTGAGATAGTTCAAAGCCTGTTAATTATTGGAGGCCCTTATTAAACTTAATAAAATCGTCTAATAGTAGCCAGAATAAAGTTAGAAAGACTTCACCTGTACATAAAGCGTTAAACATAGTGATACCGTACCGTGAAAGACAATGCTATATTCTGTAGCCTAAAGGAGGTATACCGTAGGCTAATTGATAGCCTATAGATGCAACTATATTTTGTTCTCTAACCTCTCCTTATAAACATATTTTTGGACATTACCAATAATAAAGCGGTTAACTTAGACCAGACGCTGCCCCTCGTTTCTCCCGCTTTCCAAAACTTGTGCGATTTTCATAGACTTATATTCCCTTTTAAAAGATGGTTTTGGAACGGGTCCTTTGGGAAAAAATGTGGAAAGTCATGGAATTTTGAAAAATCTCATTCCTTTGGGTCGTGAGGAGTCATTGAATTCCAGGGGGGGGGGGGGGTTATCGGTGAGGGTCAGGGAGGGGAGGGGGGGGGGGTCGTGAGTATATTCCACGCACCCCAGTTCTGAACATGCGTACAGTCACAAGCTATTATAGGTACCGGTATATAACTTTATTAGCTTTATTTGTGTCGAACTTAAGCGAAATATATCCGTAACCGTCCCACGTAGATTAATGTCCCAAATGCTTCAGATATTGGGTTTAAAGGTGCGGTGCCAATACAAATATTATTGGGTCACTTGGGTGTATAATAATATCATGATTGTGCAGTACAGTCCTGGTAGGCTAATGAATACTTGAACATCTAACGATAAAAACAAGGCGGTGAATATTCAGTATTGAACACCCGTATTTTTATATTTGTGGCTAAGCAGATTATCCAAAGAGTTAGCCAATCATAATTGCGCTTGCAAACATTGTGCAGAAATTCCTGTTCACAACTGTACGGACATAGACTTTGTCACTATGACCTAGCTCCATGACTATGGCAACGTAACTCTTCTCCGATTGCCCCTATACATACATGAATATTGATTCATTCTTTGTTTTAAATTATTAGCTATATTGTCCTAAATATATAGGTTGGAGTATGAATAGGCTAGGTTGATTAATACAACCGGGGTGGCTATTTGGACAAATAGTCAGAATATGGTGACCTTAGGCTAAATTAATTCAATAGTTGGAGTAACATCTGAAATACCGGTAGTACAGTCACGCTGAAAAGTCTCTCCAGTTGATCAATTGAATCTTCTCCATTTAAACCATTAGATTGCAACCAGTGTCAACTCAACGTCTCCGGTACCGGTACTGTCAGGTTAAATTAAGTTGGTATTTGAATTGGGACGTCTCACTTTCCCTTGGTTGAGTTAGCACTGGTTGAGATTTACTGGTTGAAATGGGCTAGCCTATAGGTCGACTGGTACCGGAACCGTAGAACCCAACTTTTGCCAGTGACCGTAGGATTTAATATTGTCGTGTTGGAAGGGCATCGTTTGGGCCGGTATGGTTTTGATGGGTGGTGATGGTTTAGGACCAGGGCCATTATAAGGTTTCCACGGCTACCGCTATATACGCTACCAGTATATGGTTTATCAAAGTGGATTGGAAAAACGGGTTGTGCGGATAGAGTACGGTACGGTATGGATTGATATGGTTTTGATAAATATATTGTTTTATTTAATGTAGACTGACATATATTGTGAACATTTGCGTTCAAACATTTATATTGTTGATTATAATTCCACGAACGGTATTTATATAGTATTAAACGGTCTCAATGGCACCTCTCCCCATCCACTCTACAATACAACCTCAAGCTGAGAGTGCACATTAATTTTATATACAGTATAATGGCTACCGTAGCTGTTTGTCATTGTAAAATTAATTAACTCGGTAAAGAAGTCCAATTTTCTTTGAGAAATTTTAGCAATAGATTTAATGGGAGATAATAACTGATGTTAGCACTAAGGAATATAACAAGGATCTCAATACTGGAAGAGACGGGTGTAAGTTTCTCTGAATGTTATATTGAGAGTTTTTGGTCTATATGGAAATTGAAGCTATGGACGTTGGTGTTTAGCAGAGTACAAGCTAGAATACGTTTGTAGTACCGGTACACATAGACGTACAACCGCCTGCACAATTAGCTGGTACCGGTACCGTACACTCCTATATGATAAGCCTGAAACAGTGAACATGCAGTATATTGAGGGAAAATACTGACTCCGGGATGTGTTTAAGGGAACTTATCAAAATATTTCATCAGTGTGTTAAAGATGTTATAGAACAGTTGTACCAACTTTATATTATATACCGGTAGGCAATTGTACAATTTCCACAAAGTGAAAATCCATGTAGGCCTTCTGGTAATTGACACTGTGTGCTAGATGCTGATGTCCACAACTTTAATTACCGGTACCATAAATACACCAGAAATCATGCAAAAACTGTATTAAATCAAAATAAATCAAAACTTCTTCACAAACAGGCAAATAAACTACCAGTACCTTACTAAACAAACGAAATATAAAATTATATATATTTGTTTTTGTTTTACTATTAACTCATTCAAATTTATTTTCGATATCTTACTGCTTCATTCATGCCATCATACAAAATATGACTATGATAATCTTGTACTTGACCCACAGGTAAAGCCAACTTTGTTGCTGATATAATCTCCAACTCGTTCTTAGATAGAAAAATTACATATATTCCTGTACTTAGGCCTACTTAATTAAATTCCCCAGAAATCCCCTCCTTAAATATTCACACCAGACATATTAAATAATTTTTCCAGAATCTCTTGATAAATAAAGCTCTTGGTCCTGATGGAATTCCTCCAATAGTACCGGTACCGTACTTAAAATATACCGTACTGCTTATTGCTTGCTCTTGCTTTGGCAAATTTGTTCGCTCTGTGTACCCATCCCTCATGTTTCCCAGTCTCCTGGAAAAAAACAAATATCCATCCTGTTCGTAAAAAGGGGGTCTCTTTAGATAATCAAACTACAGACCAATAGCTATAACTTCCACTCATGGTAAAATCTTTGAAATAATAATAATCACACAATCAAACATCTAGAGACTAATAAATTAATAGGCATTATGATGTTAGACATGACCAATCAATTGCAGACATTCTTTGCCTTCTTACGCATCAAATTAACAAAGCTACAGATCAACATGGCGAAACACATACAATAGCACTGGATTTTTCAAAGGACTTTAATAGAGTCTGTCATCAATCCTTATTGTCGAAGATGTCGCACTACGGTCTTGCAACACTAGTTCCACTAATTTATTCTTATCTTCATTACAGAAAAAATAGGCTATGTGTAATGGTAGATGGCCTGTATTCTCAATATTCACTCAATAAATGCTGGCATTCCTCAGGGATTAGTTTTGGCCTCAACTTTGTTCCTCGTTCCTCATAGGAAAAATAAGGAATTTGGAAGACAGATCTTGTAAAATTTCCATATAGATGTTTGCTTCAAAATATGATGCTTTGATATAGAAAAATGCAAAAATATAATAAACTTAACAAATTCAGGAAATCCGCTGGAGTCTAATAATTGGAAGTATTTTCAGCATTATAAGTTTTATCGAACAATGAAATTTCTTGGCAGTCCTATATATCCCTGCTATTTGTGACCCGGGATTTTTACATGCATCTGCAACACAAAGTTTAGCGGTGCACTAGTTTGTTTTGTGCAACCAATTTCTAACTATTTCCTTAAATGTTTGTTTATATCCAACCCAGCTCCCTCCCAACACACAACCCAGCTCCCTCCCAAAACCCAATCCAGCTCCCTCCCAAAACCCAACCCAGCTTCCTCCCAAAACCTAACCCAGCTTCCTCCCAAAACCTAACTCACCCCTTTCCAAGACCCAACCCACCTCCCTCCCTCCCTCCCTCCCTCGTATCCACCAGTCCCAGACACAAAATCAAATATGCAATTCCCCTTTTTCTTTTTCCTGACTCTACATCAATATTTCCCGGGCGAAAATATTGAGCTTATCTCGTGATCCCCAGTATTTCACGGGGACGACTGAATATAGAGGAAGGGAGTGGAGAGTGGCGGGGCAGAATTTGGAACGTTGACCCCTGTGATTCATTCGACCTTGTGTTTTTTACTTTTGCATATTTTTACATACACCCATTCACTCACAAAAACACACATACTCTCTCTCTAATTCACGCACTCACTCACAGACACACACTCACACATTCACGTACTCACAGATACACACTCGCTCACACACTGACACACACTCTCTCTTTGTTATGAATAAAATTACAGAACAAGACCCCAGTGTCATCTAGTGCCTATGGATTAACCTTTAAATAATTAATAAAAACAGTAATCTACCGTAATTACTAAGATCTACACGAAATTTCAGGTTTATATATTAATAACTACCTCACTTTGCGTATATTTATATATTAATGTGCGACATTTGTGATTCATCTCCACCAAAGAGAAAGTTGACTGCTGAAATTGTGAACTTAAGGGGAGGTTTTTAGTTGATTCCCTAGACTTCCATCAAGCTTAAAATTACTCCCCCTTGACCCCCTTTCAAGATAAATTTGTACATTTTTCGGTAGAAAAATTTCCCGGCCAAAGGCCGGTTTCCCTTAAATTACAGGCTCGCTATCGCTCGCCAGGAAAAAATCGACACCTAAATGGCACGAATGGTCTTAAAATTGACATAAATGGGGCGAGGGTTCTTAATTAAAATCGCCAAACTAATGGGGAAAACGTCTTTAAATCTCACAATCAATGGGGCTAAACATGAGGGAGAAAGAGATTCAGAAAAAAATCCTCCAGGTGGAAATCTCCCCTTAACATAGTATAGCCTACTGGTATTTATGGAGCGGTGATACGAACTTTGGGAGTCTTGGTTTGTTTCTTATTATAAGTATTTATTAATCAACAGTAGCCCCATCATTAATCAACAGTAGCCCCATCATTAATCAACAGTAGCCCCATCATTAATCAACAGTAGCCCCATCATTAATCAACAGTAGCCCCATCATTAATCAACAGTAGCCCCATCATTAATCAACAGTAGCCCCATCATTAACTTTAATTGAATTTGTAGCATATGCTTTAATTGTCATTTTCATATAGGCCTACAGTGAAGAGCATAAATGGCGGCGCACCCATATAAATCCGTACCGGTATCAAACCCAAACGAGACAATACAGTGCCTTAATATTTAGCCCAGCAGATGATTCAGAACTTGTTTTTATAGATACAAGGATTCGAAATGGTGTAACCGTTACCTTGTATATGTTCACGACTGTACCTTAACCCCAATGACCGTACTAAATTATTAGCATATATATATATATATATTGAAATACTGTGGTAATGTGAAGGAAAAGCCCGCCATTTGAGTGGTTGGTTAGCGAGGTTCCTGGTGAGTGGAGGCTACACACAAAAGTTCTCCAGGATTTTTTTCATATGCAAAGTCTTATTATTCCCGCCGAGGCCCAGCGTGACAGAGACAATACATTATGGATACATTGTTGACTGCGGAAATTTCCACCAAAAAATATATATACCGTATTCCTCGTGCTTCTAATTCATTTTATTTTCCTGGGTTTATATTATATTTAGCTGCCGGTATACCGGTACTTTTTTTTTCGTTTATTACTGCGACGCAGACTCGGGAATTTCGCTCTTTGTGTGTGTAGCCTATATATAGTATGTGTGTTCGTTATATACGGTAATTCGAGTTAATGAATGGTAAATACTTTGATTTGGTAGCACTATCTTGAGATACCGTACCGTAACCATTAATGTTTGGTGAATATTGGATGACACTTCAGATCTCCATTTTCCCTATTTTATTCTCGCATTTCTATGACTTGCCGCATCACGAATAAAAAACGAAAATACGGTATATTTGTGTAATTATTGTTCTTTCTTTGGTCTCTGCAAGTGTCTTTTTCCATTAATCGCAGGTATCCCCATTTGTTTCTTCAATTACCCCCTCTCTAGCAACTCCCTCCCTTCCACTCCCCGCTCACCTTCTTTCGCGCCAAAAGTTCCACAATTCTGGCAGTATTTTGGCGGGCAAGTTATTGAGTTTGTTTACGTGTGGTGGGGACGCTATACCCGGCCCCCAACACTGATCCCCGGACTACTGCAAGTGCCTCGTTGCGTCTTCAAAACATGATCGCGAGCATTTTTGTAGGGAAGTCTTGTGAGGAGGGAGGTGGGCATGGGAGTCTTGGTGCTTATTCTTGTTTTTTTCTTTTTTCTCTGTTTGGCTACCTATCTCTCTTCTCTGTGCTCTTCTCTTCTTCTCATACCTATGCTCGTTGATACATTTTGTAATTAAGTCTTTAGGGAAGAGTGGGATGAAGGGTTTGTTGCTTTTTCACGATCTTTAGATTTTTTCTTGGTCTGCCTATCTCTTCTGCTAGATCCCGTTTTCCCTCCTATCTTTCGAACTAGGGTACCGGTAATACATAATTATATTCGTCAATGGCTTTATGCTAGTGACTTTAAATTTGTGAGCTCGTATTTATAATGTTCTCTCTTGTTCCATTCTTGCATTCTCTCCGTGTTGTCTGTGTTCTCAAATGTATTCCTTCTTTTCTAACTCCTCTCCCTAAATTCACGTTATTTCTTCTCATCTTCCTTTATTCTTCTTCTCTACTCCCTTCCTCCTCTCACTTCATCATTGCTCGCCTCCTCTCACCCCTTCTTCCCTTTTATTCTCTTCCCACCCTTTCCATTCCTGCTCCTCCCATTCTTTCCCCTCTCATCTCTACTCCCCTCCTCTGTTCGCTCTTTCTTTCTTCTCTCATTTCCTAATTTTTCTCATTCCCCATCTTTTAATTCCTTCCCTTCTCTGTTACTCTCGCTGCTTCTTACCCCTTGCTCTTCCCTCTCCCCGTTCACCCCAACCGTCACTCTTCTACTACTCACCTCCCCCTATTCTGACTCTCATCTCGTCTTTCTCCTCTTCTCTCTACTTCTCTATCTATCTCCTCTCTCTCTCTCTCACTCTCTCTCTCGCGCTCTCTCTCCTCTCTCTCTCTTCTCTCCTCTTCTCTCTCTCTCTCTCTCTCTCTCTCTCTCTCTCTCTCTCTTTCCCTCCCCCCCCTCCCCTCCCTGTGAACTCCCATACAATCCCTCTATTTATATCCCGACCCAAGCTGACGAAGCCCCGAGGTGACCCGACACATACTGTATTTATATCCCGACCCAAGCTGACGAAGCCCCGAGGTGACCCGACCCATACATACTGGTATTCTATAAAAAAACCAAAAAAACCCATATATCCCGACCCAAGCTGACGAAGCCCCGAGGTGACCCGACCCATACCTGTAGTGAGCGGTGGATGTTGGGCGGGATTGGCT
>CM064519.1:21688445-21913087 GCA_032716605.1 Paralithodes platypus | reverse complement strand
TCATTGGTGCTCCAATAGTTCAGGGCAAAAAAACCATATGCTTCTTGGGGGATCATGGAGGGACATTAGGCATGGTTTGGCGTTTGGCCAGGAAACCCCCCAATGAACTCTTTATGTCTCATTAAAAAACGGAGCAGGGTGTATTACAAAAACCCACCTTGTGATATTGCAAAAAGCCCCTAGCCAAAAAATCTATACTGTACCGGTATAGGTTAAAAAATTGGCTTGTTAATTTTTAATTATTACCAAACATTAAAGCAGGGGAATTATATCCATTACAAAAGCTAATCCATACGGGACAAAAAAAACATTATTTTATTCCAAATTTAAATCATATTTTCATTGGAATTTACGTGGGGGGGACATTTGCATAAAACCTCTATGTTTTTCACTCTGATACCGTACAATTGTATTTTAGTAATTGTGTGAGGGGTAGGTTATTGTTGTTATTAGGCACGATTATTTCATTATGTCACAGGTTGTTTATTATTACTTGTGGCCATCCAAAAAAATATTAGGTCTTGTTGTCCAACTTTTCCACTTTGGAACAAAATATTGCTTTAGAGTGGGTCCCACTGTCCCACTGATAATGCTCATTTTTTCCACTCGGCTTCCGTTTAACAATTTTTAGTTAGTAATTGAGGTTAGGGGGTTATTGTTGTATTCGGGGCCACTGATTATTCGTTATCCACAGGTGGTTTTATTATACTTTGGCCAATCAAAAAATTATTAGGTCTTCGGTGTTCCACTTTCACTTTAGTTATATGATTTGGTTTAAAAGTTTTATATACAATTTTATTGTGGTTCTTTTTTTCACTGATTTCTATATTTCTATAGGTTTCTAAAATCAATATGACAATGGTCACTTGGTATATACCATATGGTGTCACCTTTCCAAACATATTATATTTATGGGTTTGTTAATTGGTATTTGTATCAATTTTCTCAATTACATACCGTACAGGGGGGACTTTTGTATCACAATAAAATTGGTTTTGTCTTCCACTTTTTGCCTATATAATTAGTGTTACATATTGTCATTGTTATTTTGGCACTTTCAGTATGACTTAATTAGGAAAACCCTCCCAGCTTGGAGTGGTAATCAAAATAGAAAAGAGCACTCTAAAAAAGCAAAAGAGTGTCCACCTTGCACTCCAACACACTGTCCCATTGGGGTTGACTTTTTTACCTGACCTTCGGCCTTTTCACCCCTGCTGTTGTAGCAGATTTCTGGGCCCCACCGCTTCTGCCTTGGCATTCTTCCTGATTTTCATTCTTGAAGGGCAGGGGGGGAACCAAGCCTGTGCCTAAAATCAAGTAAAATGAGGCCCACCACTTGGCAAGCGGGTCCAATAAAAGCGGCGGGGCCCCAGGAATGGGCCCCACTGCCCACTCTGTTGGCGTAGCATTTACTTTTTCTCCCGGAAAGGAGCTCCGGTCAACACCTGCTTTTGGAACCTCCGCCAGGGCTATTGCAAAAAAATTCATGGGTGTGTTTCACAATTCCGAAACGCTTGTATATATTGGATAGGCATGTTCAGGGAAACTGGGGCGGGGGGGGGGACATTGTTTTCCACCATATGCCAAGAAGAGAAACTTTTTGTACCATCTTGCACGAGGGGATACGCAGTCAGGGTTTCAATGAAGCCTAAATTTTCTGCATGTCGGGGACTTGTCCACCAAAGGGGGGGGCCTCATGTTTGATGGTTGTAGGTCCAGGGGGACAGCACTCGGGGGGCTTGGTTCACCCACCTGGCTCTGGGGTTTGCGGGGCGATCCACCTTGCCAGTTCTCCACCAATTTTCCCCCTTTTTGGGATTGGTGCTTCAGGGGAGGTTGGACCTTCCGCTGGTCGTGGCCAGTGGATCAAAGCCAGGGAATGTGGGGCCCCGGGACTTCTTCCTTGGGGGGAAAAAAAAAACCCCACATACCACCCTTTTTTTTGGGTCTTTGGGAGGGCTGAAAGGGTTGGGGCCATTTGCCCTGCATTTTTCCCTCGATACTGTGCCTAACAGTCCCCGTCTTGCGCTCATGCAGGTAACTGTGAGGGGAGAGTGGGGGGACTTTGTGTAAGAATTGTCCCGTTTGTGAGAGGACGTGATTCTTATGAAAGTAGCGGTCCATCATGGCTTGCACCACTGCTCCGCCAAAGCCAATGAGGGGGGTCCACAAGCAAGTCCCCTTCCTTCCCGCTGTAGAACAGGAAGTCCAGGCCCCCCCCCCCCCACATAGCCAGTTTAGAAGCTTCGCCACAGCACAAAAGAATTGTATGCCAAAGCGATAGTCTTTTTGAGGGGATGTACTGCCGGGAAGCTGAGTTTTCCCCGGAAACAGCACAAGAGACTCGTCAAATGCACGACCTTGCGGAGAGGGCTGGAAGTAGGAGGTGAAGCGTTTCCTCGCATCATCTCGTACAAACGATCCTAATCTTCCACAGCTTGTCACCGCGAGGTGGACGTCGGTTTTTGTTGGTGACAAGATGGAGCGCTGCGAGGATGATCAAGAGTACCGGTCGCGAGACATATATTTCCCGAAGGCAGGGGTGGATATCAGATCATGGTGATCCAATAGTTCAGGCAACCTATGCTTCTTGACATGAGGCATTAGCATGGTGAGTGCCAGGAACACCATGAACTCTTTATGAGTCAATGGGGGTCAACTGCCTCATGTCCTCCCCCCCTTGTTTGGCCCTTTGTCACCTTGCCCAACACCAGTGGACCTGGAATTGGTGCTGCTTATTTGTCTCTTTGACACCATAGCCTACCACCTCCTCAATCAAGAAGAGAGGCCTCAAATAGTTCGTGACTGGTGGAGCGATTGTGGGCCTGCAGGGAACGAATTGGGCTGCTGGGTAATGCGCTGAACCCTCCCAGTGACACCTCCTTGCATTTCAAAAAGCTGGCACATCATGGTCGTAGTCCATCCCCATCAACTACGTCTTGCCACCTGAAAGTAACGTAGAAATAGACATGGGTCTTGTCTACGCTGAAGAGGATTGGCTCCAGCTGGTTGGCTCTCTCAAAGCACTAGCCCACGGCCAACTCGGGGGTGAGGATCCGCGCGCTCCTAGGGCAGCCTGGACGCATGTGTCTTGAGGGGTGAGCCGGGCGCTCGGTCCAGGCTCCTGCCCCCTCCGCGGTCGGCCAGCAACCCAACGCCCGGCAGTACGTCAAGCCTTTCACGGTACGCCGGGCCAAGCAGATGGGTCTAGGGCCATGGGAGTGCGATGTCCATATAGTTCATCGTCAGAGGGTGGTCATCTTGCCCCTGACGGTGTGGACCTATGTAATCATTGGCCAGAGTCTTCAGAGAGGGTGCCCTTCATCATCAGTGGCCCCCACATAATCTGGCGGGAGGGATGACGAGGTAGCTCGACCCCTTATGGGACGCATCTGATCTTAATTTGCGGTGGGCGGCTGTGCGGCGTGGGCGAGGTGGGGAAGGAAGTGGCAGGTGAGGCTGTGTCCCCCCGAGGTGGTCCTGGGCTCCTTGGCCTGCGACGTAGTGACAGAAAAAGCAAGGCTTCACTGTCACTAGGACCAGGTAGTGGTGAGACGAGCTCAAAGACTTCTTCAGGAAGACCTGTTGAAGGCGAGGGAGAGGTTGGGGAGGACCGTGGGGAAAAGTTGCTATTTTCTACGGGGTGGGCGTATGGCTGGGGCGGCAGGGGTGGACGACCGCGGAAGCCTTCGAACAGAAACTCTCTTACTTTTCTTAATTTTTTTGGTATATTTCCTGCCCGTTTCCCCTTTTCGGCCAGCAGTATGTCTCCTGTCGGGCGGGACCTAGGAGGGACAAATAGGCCGTAAAGTGGGGGTCCTCAAAACCCTTGGCCAGGTGGTGGGGGGAGGTGGGGAAGGGGAGCAAGTGCGGGGCATCCGGGTCACTCTTGGGCGGTCAGTGGGGTTAGATAAGTTGGAGACAATGGGTGCGGCCCTGCTGAGTATAAGCGGTCACCTACGTTTCTCACCCTCACTCACTAGTTCCTCATCCTCACCAAGTATTTTGGCTTGTTCCCTAGCCTTACGCCAGGCCGCCTTCTCAAGTATTTTCTGCTATATATAAGTGTTAGGCTTGAAAGGCTGAATTTACCCTGGGGGGGGATAAGGGTTTTCCTTGGCGTCGTGTCACTTATGCGAAATTTTGCGTCTGAGTGTGAACCTTGAACACCTCTCCCACTCACTCACTCTCTCAAGTTCACTGTTCTTTAGGTAAACCAGCTTCCTCAAAACAAACGGGTACATCACCTTCATCACTACATCACATGTCATGTTCTCTCGCAAAGTCCCTTAGGAATTGCTTCGTCTTTGTCACCTCTCTTCCCATGGCCCATAACATCACTCGACTCTAGTAATTGACGTGGTAGTCGTCCCTTCACGGAACTAAATCATCAACCAATATACTTGGCTATCAGCACGCTCATATAGTCTCAATGTCGTCTCCAATACCTCCGGGAGATAACACACATTTAGGCGAGTGGCGTCGGGGTGTGCTAAGGGCGCCGGACGAACTTAGCACGGGCGTCGTTAGGAAGGAACTTGGTTGATCGGATTACACAGCGGAATCACTATTTGGCGTACTTTGTCCATGATGTGCGTCGGGGTAGATTCCTGTTGCTGTGGGGTCGTTTACGCCTGGTCGGCGCCACCTTACCGTCCCACTGATTACTTTACAACAAATGTAGCGTGGCATTTTTCGAAAGCACGCACGCCAACGAATGGGCGTTCAAGAGCCCTTTCCGGGTTGCGCGGGCCGAGGTTGTATGGGCGTTCAAGAGCCCTTCCGGGGGGTGGAGGGGGTTTTAAACCAAAGTGTTGGTCCTCCCAACCCCCCACATTTTTATCCATAGTACTGGGTACTACGTCCAGTACATTTGAAGTAGTCCTAAATGTTCCCATGCGTTTAAGCCATGAACATCTCCTCCATAAGCCAAGTTAATTTCTGTTGTTAATTGCAATGAGTGCAATTGGTTTATGTTTACTTTACTTCTATGAAGTGAGGTTTTTCCCAAGATCCTTGTATTTATAACAATTGTGTTTTGAGAAAGAAATGGGGGGGGGGAGGTGTTTCCGAACTTGAGAACCTCTCTCAGGTACTGATTAATATTTAGAGTCAATAAATAGGTGGCTACTAGTGATACGGTAATATAAGTTGCCTAAAGGGATTTTAATAAATACACGAAAAATCTTTTTGAGATTTTTTGATAAAGTTGTTACCCACTTTTAAAGAAATCCACATTTGTGCACTATAGAGACATATCGTACAACTTTTGTGTTTACACTATACAGTTTGCTCTTTTATTAAGTTTCTACTAAATCCTTCCACCTTACCTTCCTTTAAAAAAAAAAAAAAAAAAAAAAAGCTTCTCTTGCTTCCTAAGGCTTCTACTCGAAACCCAGTGCCTTATCACTCTTACTCTGCTTTTCTTGAATTTCATCTAAATTTTATCTATTATCTAATGCCAGGGAAGCCGTTAGTTTGTGAGTTTTCTGCCAGTATCTTTGACGTTGAGCATGAGCATTTGTCCCAACCACCGATCTTGGTATTTTTAGGGCTCCTTCACGCGCTCATTGACGGAGAGCTAACATTGCTAAAATTACGGGTTTGACACCCGAAGTGGAGAGCAGGAAAACTAACTATTTAGTAATGGTCCGTAGTCAATGACGGTTTATACAGCCGGCCCCCTCCTCCTCCTTCTTCACATGCCTCATGCGCAACTTAGTTACTATGAAGACAAATGACACCCAGCGTGGCCAGTCTGGAGCGCCCCCCCGCAACGCGGTGCCACGGGAAGGGACTGTTTATAAACGGCACGCTAGATTACAATTAGTCACGCAACCTCGTAGTTTCTAATCCCCCTTTACATCTAACTCCACATTTCTTCCTCTTTTCTCACGGTTACTTTTTTTAGATGACGCCTCCCTTCGGAACCTAACGTAAAGGGTGATTCACCCTAGGATGTACCGTTTAAAGTGGGGGTAATTTCGGACTGCTGGGTCATAACCTGCGGCACCACCACATTGCGCTCTCCCGATAATAAGTACAGTAAGAGACATTTCGTACCAACAGTCATTAAATAATAACCAGTGGAACGCCCTCCATTTTTTATTTGTTTACTTTTGTGGGAGGTCCGTGTCGCAAAAAATGGCAAGGTTTTTCGCTCCCACAGATTTCATTCCTCTCCTGTAAAAGTCCTAGGGAACTGGACATGAGATACTTTACACTACCCCCCGAAAAACATATTATACAGTATATGTAGACAGAGCTATGTACCAATTTTGTCAGCTACCGGTCACAATGCCAGAACTTATATCCACCCTGCAACAGAAAATTCGTTTGTCCCTATGACTATGAGGTGTGACTGATATAACTTTCTGATAGTAAACATTACCAGAGACAAACATCCACCAAAGGAAATTTGTTACACTTATATAACGCTCTAGCTAGGAAACACTATCATTTAACCGATGTGTGTTTGAAACAAACAAAACATGATTAACTTTCGGAACATGGACACAAAAACAATCGTTGTTATATTTGCCCTATGAAAATCATTCATAATACTTGTACATCATTAACATGGTGTGTAACAAGATCAAATATCCTTTCTCTGAGTCCAAATAAAACCCGATAAAAACCAAAACCCCACCACAGCACCAATGTAAAGCTAACCGATACATGTACTATGCTAACGATTTATCCGCATTTCCGACGCTTTTTTGACGGAGAGCCTTGTCCGCGTCATTATTTGTGGAAATTATAGAATATATATAAATTATCGGAAGATGGCCATATCTTGTTCCAACATTTGTTTTATCTGCTGAAATGAAGAATTTATTATTTTTATTGGTCAATGTAACTTTTTATCTTTGGGATAACACAAAGCAAATACATTATACCTATAAAA
This sequence comes from Paralithodes platypus, assembly GCA_032716605.1. Lineage (NCBI taxonomy): Eukaryota > Metazoa > Arthropoda > Malacostraca > Decapoda > Lithodidae > Paralithodes > Paralithodes platypus. The sequence continues at coordinate 21,906,180 of CM064519.1, read as the reverse complement.
AATTTATACAAAATTCATAAAGAGTGTATGATGCAAGTGCTATTATACATACTAGTGACCTTATTATATTTTCACTAGGCCTTGCCTACATTTTCGAAGTTATTGATTTGACAACATTGGTGATTTTTCCTGACTCCAATATTTTAGGAGTGAGCTCAATTGCACTAATTGAGAACAGATCCAAACAGAATATATGCTCAACATCGTAAGCTATCCCCCTCCTATACTGATTATACAGGCCTAAAAGTATTGACTGTGCATTTTCCACTACCAGTATAACATCGGGACCGAGAATAGCTAAGCAGCAATAATAAATATTCATAGTAAAATAGGGAGGAGCCGAAAAATGAATGAAATAAGGCCACGAAGACCGTAGGTCCGAAGCTCTCCTCCGTTTTGTCCGAAGTTATCTCAGTTTCTTGGCAACCATTTTCCATAAGAAACACCGTATGTCCGAAGTTTATTCCCATTACATGTCAGAAGTTATCCAACTTTTCAAGCAAAACTTCGCGACATCATTTAGGATACGGAGGATAGGATCTCTTCTTAGGGGGGGATAATTTTAGGAGGCTTCCTGGATTACGGCGCACTATCACCATACATCACTTGACATAGTTGAAAGCTTCTCTATGAATATGTTTACGCTCAGGGAAATTGTTAAAACACATCAAAAAATGTCCGAAGTTACCGCATTTTACGGTACTTTTTATATATTTGGGTCGCGTTGATGCTTTCTCCGGGACCCTCACGGGGGTCTCCGGGGAGCCCTTATATATATAAGGCTCTCACGTCATTGACTACGGAACCATTACTAAATACAATAGTTAGTTTTCCTTCTCTCCCTTCGGCTGTCAAACCCGTATTATCAGTTTTCTTAACATTTCTTCGTCCAAATACAGTAAACCCTCGCTCTTTCGTACTTCACTCTTTCGGAATTCCAAGGCTTTCGGACAAGCATTTCAATTCGAACTCATGGTTCAGCCTTTCGGATTTGTCCGAAAGGCTGAGAAAATACCTCCGTCCTTTTCGGACTACACTTTCGGACTACATTTAACTTCGGACTCATGCTTCAGCCTTTCGGATTTGTCCGGAAGGCTGAGAAAAATTAAATCGCATTCGGACCAAAGAGCCGCGTTTCGGACTTGTCTGGTTAGGTGAATGTGTATTCGGACTTATAAACTTCGGACATTATTTCAGCCTTTTGGATTTGTCTGAAAGGCTGAGAAAAATTATTATCTACCTTTTCATTGGACCGAAGAGCCGAGTTTCGGCCTTATATTATTAGATATTTATTTTCAATTCCATTGCATTAGAAATGATTCAAAGATTACAAAAAGTCCAAATAAGACATAGTTATGTTAATGTATAAGGGAGTTACGGAGATGCATTAGATAGAAAGAGAGAGTTACAGAGGGGGAGTGAGCGATAAACACGAACTATTATTTTCTTACAGTTTCTTACAGTAGATCCTCTGGAAAAAGGCAAACTATGCCTGTGTATCCAGCTCAGTACCAGTACAGTAGGGTCCCGCATAAAACGTGTTCGCATAAAACGAGTCTCGATTAAAACGACCGACCTAAAATATTAATATTTAATTTTCGATCAGAACGAATGTGATCACATAAAACGAGTCCGCCGCCAAAGTGGGGCAAATACAAGGAGTTTTCATATAGAGCGCCGAAATATCGTACAAAACGTACAAAATATCGTACGCTTCATATAAAACGCCGAAATATCGTACAAAACGTACGAAATATCGTTCGCTTTGTACGAAAATTTTCGCTTACAGTGAACATTGACGATATTGCGCCACCAAAATGCTGTGTTCACATAAAACCGATTCACATAAAACGCCCTCCTTTATGGACCATAAACTCGTTTTATGTGAGACCCTACTGTACTGCCACTGCTGCGGTCGTTCACGGTGTTGGCGGCGGCGGTAGCCGACGCGACATTTTTACTATTCTGTCTTATGTTTTATAATCAAACTTCAAATCTTGTCTTCCCCATGCTTTATCAAGATTACTTTCAAACTCCCTTATTGATGCGGAATCGACTACATACTGGGGCAGTGCGTTGCACTCATTTACCACTCACAAAATGAGTTCTTCGCCTTCTCAAGCCTATTTCTTTCTTTGTAAATTTTCTTAGAGTGTCCTCTCGTTCTTGTTCCCTCCCGCATCAAGAAGATACCTTCACACACATCCTCATCGTACTTTCCTGACACTATCTTAAAAGTCTCTATCATATCCCCTCTCTTTCTCCTATATGCCAGTGTCGGAAGTCCCAGTGTCCTCACCCTCTGCTCATAGCCCGCGTTCTTCAACGTTGGTACCAGCTTGCTAGCTCTCCTCTGCACTTTCTCCACTGCTTCTATATCCTTTACCATATATGGAGCCCACACCTGGTTTGCATATTCCAGGTGCGGCCTAACCAGCGCTGTATATAGATTCCTGAAGATTTCTTCGTCAAGTGACACAAATGTCCTCCTTATCAGCCCTACAATTCTATTGGCTTTGTTTATCTTTTCTGCTAAATGTTCTGAGAAATTTAACTTATTGTCTATCACTACTACTATATCCTTTTCTGCACTCACTTCCTCCATCGCTTCATACATACTGTATCCTACCTGGTCTATCTTGCTGGTACCAATCTGCATGTACTTGCATTTTTTTTGGATGAAAAGGCATTAACCAATGCTCAGACCATCCCTTCATGCCCTCCACATCTCCTTGAAGCAAACCCATATCTTCCTTACTCCCTCACTCTTCTATACAGTTTAGTGTCATCCGCATACAGGTATACCTCACTTCCATTAGTTATAACTTCAGGCAAGTCGTTGATAAATATAACGAACAGCAGTGTCCCAACACAGATCCCTGAGGTACCCCACTTGTAAATTTCCTCCACCCCGAGCCTATTCCATTCACCAATACCCTCTGTCTCCGATCTTTCAGGAAGGCTTCTATCCATTTCACACATTTCTCCCCTATATTATAGCTTCTAACTTTCTCTATTAACCTTTTATGTGGGACCGTTATCGAAGGCCTTCATAAAATCGTAATAGACCACGTCTATTACATCACCATCTTCTAGAATTTGCATCCAATCATCTACCACCTTAATTAGCTGTAGTACCGTCGACCTCCCCGGCAAGAATCCGAACTGTCTCCCACTGAAAAGTTGGTTTGACTTCATATGATCCATTATTCCTTCTCTTAATTACCGTTTCCATTAGTTTACACACAACACTTGTCAAACTGACTGGTCTATAATTCCCTGGGTCATTTCTCTTTTCCTTCTTAAATATAGCTGTTATGTTCGCCTCTCTCCAGTCCATCGGGATTTGTCCTGTATTAAACGATACCTCAAATAACATGTTCAATGGCTCTACTAACATCTCCCCTCCTTCCTTTATGATTCTTGGGTGTATCCCATCCGGTCCCGGTGACTTACTTCTGTTCATTTTTTCTATAGCATGGGAAAACTCTACTAGTTCTAGTGCCGGTGCCTGTTTGATGGGAATAGTAGGCACTGCATCCTCCGACTCCACTGTTAGTACCCCCCCAAAGTATTTCCCCAGCACCTCTGCTTTCTCCTTATCAGTCTCCGCTCTACTCCCATCATTCAACCCCCCCCACCAGCTCTGGGATCCCTACTCTTCTTGTTAATTTTTCCTGAATGTACTTCCAGAATATTTTTGGATTATCCTTCACATTTCTAGCTATCTCTCTCTCCCTCTCCTTCACCCCCCTCCTTGTTTCCCACCTTATTTTATTGTTTATTTGTCTACGTTCCAGATCCACTTCCTTAGCCTCTATACTAGACCCCCTGTTCTTTTTTAACAATTTTAATCTTTCCCACAATCGTTTCTTTCTTCTAATCAATATCCAAAGCTTTCTTTTCATTGGCAATTCTGGGTTAGTTCTTTTCCTCAATTTTGTTTTATCCTTATATTCCCTTACTGGTACACTTTTGGATACAGCATTCTCAAGTTTGACTCTAATTTTCCTCCACATTCCTTCAGCGTCTTCACCGTTCAAATATTCCCCCCAGTCAATGTCCAAACACCGTCTCAGCAGCTCATAATCTGCTCTATCATACATGTATATTTTTCTACTGCTTTTATTATCCCTCTCCGATTTAATGTTACAACTAAGCTTATACAGGCATGGTCACTACGACCTATAGGGCTATCCACATTAACATGTTCCACTATATCCTCTTCATTGCTAAAAATCAAATCAAGTACACTCCCCTGCGTCCATCTCTATATCTTGTCATCTCTACAATATGTTGCGTTAAAAAACAATCTCTCACTTTCTCTATAAACTTATTTTCCATGCTACCCTGTCCCGCTGGAGTAGTACAATTTGCCCAGTTGATCCTTGGCAAATTGAAATCTCCAATCAAAATTTTATATTTGTTCTCTCTATTATCTATCTCCTCCATTGCTTTCAGTAGGTTATCATCCTCTCCCCTGCTATTATTTGGGCTTCTATATATAGAGACAATTAGAATTGAATTATGAGACGGACTTATTGGTTCTGAAAAAGACAAGATAGATAGAAAGAGAGTTACAGAGGGGAGTGAGCGATAAACACGAACTATTATGAGACGGACTTATTGGTTCTGAAAAGACAAGATAGATAGAAAGAGAGTTACAGAGGGGGAGTGAGCGATAAACACGAACTATATGAGACGGACCTTATTGGTTCTGAAAAGACAAGATAGATAGAAAGAGTTACAGAGGGGGAGTGAGCGATAAACACGGACTATTATGAGACGGCCTTATTGGTTCTGAAAAGACAAGATAGATAGAAAGAGAGTTGCAGAAGGGGAAGTGAGCGATAAACACGAACTATTATGAGACGGACTTAATTGGTTTTGCAAAGACAAGATAGATAGAAAGAGAGTTGCAGAAGGGGAAGTGAGCGATAAACACGAACTATTATGAGACGACTTAATTGGTTCTGAAAAGACAAAGGAGACTTTTATATTGACTCTTTTTCATGTTATTATTTGTGTGCTAGAAGGATAATATTGTTTTCAATTCCATCGCATTAGAAATTATTTATAGATTACAAAAAGTCCAAATAATACATAGTTATGTTAATGTATAAGGGAGTTAGTTAGATGCATTAGAGATAAATAGATAGAGAGAGAGAGTGGCTAGGGGCGAGCGAGCGATAAAATACTAACATATACGAGATGGACTTATGTTTCTGAAAGACAAAGGAGACATTTTTATTTACTCTCTTTTCATTTTATTATTTGTGTATTAGAAGGGTAATATTGTTTTCAATTCCATCGTATTAGAATTGATTCATAGATTAAAAAAAGACCAAATAAGACATAGTTATATATATGTATAAGGGAGATGATGCATTATTTCAGACATCGGACAAGTCCGAATAGCTGAAGTGTGAGTTCGGACTCGGCCCTTTCGGACTTTTGACTCTTTCGGACAAGGGTCTCCCCCAATTAGTCCGAAAGAGCGAGGGTTTACTGTAGTAAATGCCACTCATATTGGTTATTATTCCATATGCTCCTCCAATGATCATGTTAATATGCTTCTCCGGCGATAGATCATCTTGTATTATCACTCCAAGGTCCTTCTCATGCCGTGTTTTGCCGATTTTTTCAATTCCTAATTTGTACTCCCAGCTTGGCCTTATCTCACTTGTTCCCACTTCCAAAACATGACACTTTCTGCATTGAAACTAATTTTCCAGGTTTGGCTCCATCTGTGAAACTTATCTAGGTCCTTTGAAGATCCTGACAACTTTCTATGCAGGTGATTTTCTTCATGATCTTAGCGTCATCGCGACATATTCATATGACTATTCAAAGTTCTGGCATGTCGTTTACATAAAGTAGGAACATTATCGGACCCAACACTGATCCCTGTGGTACTCCTCTCGTCACACTCCCCCACTGGGAATATTCGTCTCGTATTGTGGTCCTCATTTCTCTTCCTATTAAAAAGTTGTGTGTGGAATAACAGGGGCTATGGGCCCTCTGCGAGAGGGCTGGGTATCACACAGAGGCCCACGTCTCTTCAACAAACTCCCACGGCGAGTAAGAGACATAAGGGACATCTCGTTAGACAACTTCAAGTGAGCCTAGATGTCGAACTGCAAAAAGTGCCAGACGAGCCCATCCTCGCAAGGGAGCGAGCTGGTCGCTTCAAACAGTCTACTGCACCAAATCCCACCCATAACGAGGGGCGTCGCGCTCCTTGGTGCCGCTAGAAGAGCGGCGAACACATCTAAGGTATCTAAAGGTAAGGTAAGGGGGTGTTGTGGGTGGTTTGTATGTGTTTTTGTTTGTTTGTATGTTTGCGTGTGACACAGTGTTGGCAGTAGCCATCAGCTGCTGCCTGGTACTTTGCACTAATAACCTACACGCGACACGTCCACACCCGCACTAAATACTTCCACACCCGTAGGCCTAAAAATACGTCCACAACCGCACTAGACACATCCACACCCGCACTAAATGTCCACAACTCCACACCCGCACTAGACACATCCACACCCGCACTAGACACAGTAGCGCCTAGGCCTACACGTGTGACACACCTGCATCTCTGCCGCCTGTTCAGTTGTGTGTGGTGTGCGTGCGACGTTTTTCTATTGGCATGTTTAGTGTCAGTTTGGGTTTGTGAATGTATTCATGCTTTTACCTGTGTGCTAGTGTTTGGTCTGGCCATTAATCATATAATGTTATCTAGTTTACTAGCTAGATGATGCGTAAAATAGGTCGCGGCGGAATTACCCCGCCCGGCGGGGGAATTTCGCCCCGGGGGGAACTTTTTTCCAAAAATCGGGAGCATCACCAAAACATTATATATTTTTTGTTTTTTGGTCATCTATAGCAGAAAGGCTGAATGTATAGATAAAAGTTAAATTTTAAAATTCCATTTGTGGCCGTTTCTATTCGTCAAAATACGCGATTTTCGGCGAAATTACCCCGTCTTTCCCTATTAATTACTATGTACTGTACTGTACTGTACCCCCCAGGGGGTAAGGGGGCTTTCATCTAATAGTGGAGGAAGAAAAGAATATGCCTCACGCATCCTACTGCATGTCGTACAAGGCGACTAATAGGGGGGATGGTTGTTAGACTTGCGGACCAAGTAGCCATCACTATACAATAAAGCCTTGTTATTGGTGCTGGCATTGTCTCTATATGACAGTGCTGTGACAGGGCTTCATTGTACTTGCTCCAAGTTGCCTAATGGCGGCACACTGGCGGTGGGTGTTGCTTCCCTCTGGACCCGGCCCTGGCGCCCTGGGCCCAACCTGGACGAAATGGATCCAGAGAGTACAGTACGTAGTGTTTCCCCGGACTGACACTTTCCGCCCAATAGTATAGGGCCTGAACCTGATGGTAGCGCTCCAGGCGGCTGCCCTGTCATTGGGCGAAAAATACCAGGCCAGTCGTAGTGCCGTGTACGCGCACGGGGTGCGTCCCTGCGGCTGGTTCTGGTGGGGCGTACCGAGGCCACTGGATCCTACCGCCTTGTAATCTCTTGGGGGAAGGTGCTGGGAATGGTCCCGGGGTGACTGGAGCCGGAGTTCTGGGGGGCGTGATGGCCATCTGCCAGCCAAACCTACCTACAGTAACTATGACTAAAACCAAAGAAAATAAACGTAAGTCCGATGAATCAAAAAACCGCACAGGACAGGACAAATACCCCCACAAACTCAGACTTGCTAGTGTGAATGTTGGTAGTTTGAATCTGCGAGCGAATGAAGTGGCTGAGATGTGTGAGAGGAGGCGAGTGGACGCCTGCTGCACCAGGAAACACTCTGGAAGAGGTATGGGGTACAGTGGATTGTCGGGAGGAGCAAAAGATATAGGATATACTGGATGGGTGTGGAGACTGATAAAGCGAAAGGAGGAGTGGGTGTTCTGGTGGCTGAAGAGCTGGCGGAAAGTGTGCTTCAGATTACGAGAGTTAGTGAAATGCTGATTGTTTTGAAGTTGAAAGTTGGTGAAAGAATTCTGAATGTGATATCTGCATATGCCCCACAGGCTGGTTTACAGAAAGAGATAAAAGAGGACTTCTGGAATGACACAGTCAGTGTCATTTCAGGCCTCTCGGAGAATGAAATAACAATCGTGGGGGGGGACCTCAATGGACACGTGGGAGCATCTGCAGATGGATACGAGGGGGGTACATGGAGGAAAGGGTTACGGTAGGAGAAATCTGGAAGGCGAATATATATTGGGAGTCCTGCGTTGCGCTCAACATGGTTGTGTGTAACACAAAGTTCAAGAAAAGACAGAGCCACCTGATCACATATAACTCTGGGGTCTCCAGTAGCCAGATAGATTACATCTTGGTTAACAGGAAAGACTGGAAAACTAGTTCGAGATGTAAAGGTCATCCCGAGCGAAGAATGTATCCCCCAGCATAAGCTACTTGTGTGCGACATGAGCTTATACAGAGATCCTAAGTGCAAGAAGGTATACATACCCAAAAAGGAAAGTGTGGCTGCTGAAGAACAAGGAAGTTAGGGATAGGTTTCTTAGTGAACTGGAGGAAATTAATAGAAATAAGGAAGCTAGGCCTAATGATGTAAATAGTCAGTGGAACTTTCTTAAGCATAGCCTTATCGCTGCCACTGACAAAGTCTGTGGGAAAACAAAGGGTCACCCCAGGAATAAGATCTGGTGGTGGAACGATGAGGTAGAACATGCTGTGAAAGAGAAAAGGAGATGCTTCAAAGCATGGAAGAAAGGAGGCAGCAAGGAGGAATACCAGGCAGCTAAACGAACTGCCAAAATAGTTATTTACAATGCTAAAAATCGCAATAAGGACCTGGTCCTCGAACAAGTGTGTAACACTGACAATCCCAATGGGATCTTCAACCTAGCTAGGCGAGTTAAAAATGACAGTAGGGATATTATAGGTGAACAGTGTGTTAGAAACGATAATGGGAAGATTGTGTATGCAGAAAATGAAATCAGAGAAGCATGGAAGGCACACTATGAACGATTGCTAAATGTAGAGTTTGAATGGGATAAGGAACAGCTTAGTATCGAAAAACCAATATCTGGGCCCACTCCTTTGATAGCATCAGCTGTAGTGAGCGACGCAATCAATAAAATGAAGGACGGTAAAGCTCCAGGTTGCTCTGACATTGTCGCTGAGATGATAAAAGCTTCAGGGGAGACTGGTGTAAACTTAGTTACTGAGTTGATAAACATCATTATTAAGGATGAGAAAATCCCAGAGGATTGGCTCAAAAGTGTGATAGTGAATATATACAAAGGAAAAGTGGATGTGCTAGATAGAGGAAATTATAGGGGCCTGAAAATGCTTGACCAAATCATGAAGGTCTGTGAAAGAGTCCTTGAGGGTTTGATCAGGCAAAGCATCTCTATTGATGATATGCAGTTTGGTTTTATGCCAGGACGGGGTACAACCGATGCTATCTTCATAGTCAGGCAGGTACAGGAAAGATACTTACTAAAAGGCAAGGATCTTTACTTTGTGTTTGTAGACCTGGAGAAGGCCTTTGATAGGGTGCCTAGAGATGTTGTGCAGTGGGCTATGAGGAAACTTGGTGTGGAAGAGTGGCTGGTGCGTGTGATAATGAAGATGTATGAGGATTCGCGAAGTGCGGTGAGGGTGAAGGGTGTACTGAGTGATGAGTTCGCAGTCCGTGTTGGAGTCCATCAGGGTTCAGTGTTAAGCCCCCTCCTCTTTATTATGGTCTTGGAGGCACTGTCTAGAGTTTTTAGAGGCAGACTCCCGTTGGAACTGTTTTATGCAAACGATTTAGTCCTAATAGCTGACAGTGTGCAAGATGCTGAGGCCAAATTCAGAGAGTGGAGAGAGGGCATGGCGAGCAAGGGTTTAAGAGTCAATATTAACAAAACCAAGGTTATGCATTGTAGATTGAGACGAGGCAATGTGGAAAAGAGCGGTGCATACCCATGTGCAGTGTGTGGAAAGGGAGTGGGCGCTAACTCAATTCAATGTAGCATTTGTCGATGTTGGGTACACCATGGGAGTAAGAACTGTAGTAGAATAAAGGGACCCCTGCCGAAGGATAAGTGAGAAATAGGGAAATTTGAGTGCGTAGTGTGCAAAGGCGAGCTTGTGTTAAGTGATGATCCTGTGACTGTGAATTTTGGAAACGAGTCTTTGGAGCTGGTGAACAAGTTTTGTTACCTAGGAGATACCATCTCTGCCGGTGGTGGGGCCGAGGCTGCCACTGTTGCTAGAATTAGGTGTGGCTGGGGGAAGTTCAGATAACTGATGCCAATCCTGACCATGAAAAGAATGCCTCTCCCCCTGAAGGGAAAAGTGTATGCCTCATGTGTTAGAAGTGCAATGACGTATGCCTCAGAAACATGGGCCGTTAAAGTAGAGGATGTCAACAGAATGGAGCGTAATGAGATGAGAATGGTGAGATGGATGTGTGGGTCCAGGCTACAGGATAGAACAACAAATGTTGAGCTGATGAGACGTTTAGGTATAAAGAGTATTAGCGAGGTGATGCGTACAAGTAGACTGGGATGGTATGGACATGTGGAGAGAATGGATGAACAAAATTGGGTGAAAAAATGCAGGTCTGTGAATGTGGAGGGAGCTGCACCAAGGGGTGGACCGAGGAAGACCTGGGATCGGACTATACGTGCCGATCTCAAATCCAAGAACTTGACAAGTGAAGCAGCCCTTAACAGGGTTGCCTGGAATGCCGCCATTAGGACAAGAGACTGAAACTGCACTTATGTGTGGAACACTCAGTCTTAAAATGTTATGTATGTATGTATGTATGTATTTATTAGTGGCCCCTCCATCATTGACGAACATGCCTATTACATAAGGCATCCTCTTCAAACACTAATCCGCCGTAGTTTGAATCTACCGCGCAGAGCATTTAAAAACTGAGGAGCCTTCATCATGAGCGCACGCGACCTCACTCATGGCTTCAGTCATTATGAATTGGGTTCTCACTACGAAAAAACTTCGTAAAAAATAAAAACAAAAAGAAAATAAGAATAACTATCCAATAAGCTTTCCATCATATCGTGGATGTACTTGTGTGGATTTCTGACCAGACGCTGAATCAGGCGTCATTCCTCCTTCTTTGCTCTGCGCTCAGCCTGCCCGGACGTACCTTTCAGGCTCCGCTGGTTCCGCATTCGTTGCGTCCCTAGTGAGTTTTTTCTCATTTGTTTACTCTAGGATGTATCGAGTAAGGTTAGGATAGGCGTAGCAGGAGTGTCCTGGGCTGGTTGCCCACAGTGCAGTGTATTTTGGGTCGTGTGTATGGGGCATCTATTTCGGATGTACCCTCGTGGTCCTGTTGTGGACACGTGAACTTTTCACAGTTGTGTTAGTTGGTGATGCAGGCGGCTTTCATTACGCGTTAATTATTGCTGCCTTTTATCCTTCTGATGAGGTAAGCTGTGTGTTTGCTGACGTTCCCAGCGTATTTTTCTTCACTTAGTGAAGTTTTTTCTGGGTCCGTGTCAGGCTTCCCGGGGTGGGAAGTTATCGCTTCGGTGGTGTGTTGGCGGTGGTTCCTGTTGTGATATTCCAGTGTGTGTTTATATTTCAACTATTTTCATGCCGTCTACCTAGGCCTAGCCAGCCGCTCGTAGCTTTGCCACATGTCTAGTGTTATTATTTATTTTATAAATATGCCCTACTGTGTCATGTGTATCCGGGTTTTAGTTGTGTATTGGCTAATTCCTCGGACTATAATTGTTTCCTGGTTTAGTTGTGTATTGGCTAATTCCACGGATTATGTTGTGACCTTGGTTAGTCGTGCGTGTCTCTCCTCGTGTCGTATTGTTCAGATGGTGTCTGTTCTGGGTGGGGTTTGCCTTCCGGCGGGTTTTTTCTCGGTTTCACCATGAAAAATCCTGACCGATGAGCAGTGTTGGGCCACACGTGGTTTTTAACTCTGGCTGGTTCCCCGGCGTGGGGAGGTGTCTGTGGCTCTCCAGGACTGAGTCTCTGTGGGTGCCTGGTTTCAGGCCTCCTTTAAATTCCCGGCGGGATGGCTGTACCCATCCTTACATATATTTAGATATATATAAGAAACGACGTTCTTGAGAACACTCGTTTTTATAGGTTTTTCTACCTGGTTTACGACGACCACATGGAAAACCTAGCTGTTGTTTAGGCGTTCCTCCCCGGCGATCTTTTACAAAGAAGTGGGGTCAGGAACTTGTGGGGTTAACTTTTAGACTTCTCACCCGGCGGGTGCACCTGAGCAGGGTGGGATAAACGACTTAGGTCTCATATAGTTAACCAATCCATTTGAGTGATACTCTGTGTATCGCTGCCTTTACTCTGACGGCAATTGAAGGTTCAGTGAGGTTTAACCAAATCGATTCCCACACCCGGCGGGTGCCCCTAAGTGGAGGAACTAAGGAATTTATAAACAAATTCATTTTCGATTAACCTTAATTGGGTGATACTTCAGTATCGCCGCCTTCTAATTTTACGACGATCGTTTGGGACAATTCGTTAAAAAATCAGATCTCGTATATTCCTGCCCTGAGCTATTCTACTAAAATATTTCAAGGGCCGGCGTCTTTATGAGGGGGGCTTTGTTACAAAATTGAATCTTGAGACAGTCACCACCTCCTACAGACTATAAGTGCCATACTGGACCATTATATCAGAGGGTATTCTTCATGTTCTTTAGCTAAGAAGATTTGTTTAGCCTCTTTACACCCAGCCGCGTAGCGAGATGTGTTAGCTGTGTCTTTGCATCCCGTTACCCGGCGGGTTATTAACACTTGTATGCGAACACTTGGGTTAACCTTATGAGCATTAATTCCTGGAAATTTTTCTTTATTTTTCCAGAGCTGAGCTCCGGCGGACCAATACAGACCCGGCGGTAGTTTCCTCACACCAGTCTCTGTCATGGCTACTGTGGCCCCAGTTTTTGCCCTGTGCATTACCCCTACTTGCGCGGGTATCCCAATTTTTGCGCATACCCTTTGCATAAGGTGTGTTAGATGTCTAGACCGTTCAAGGGGTCTCTGGGTTACACTTAATTGTTCCTTTTGCTCCCAATTAGCCAATAAAGTCCTGTGTGACAATGACAAGACCGCGGCGGTAGCGTTGAGAGAGGTCAGACAACAAATGTCGGCCTACACTACCATTGTCGCACATAAGTCACTTCAATGTGACAACGTCCCACTTTGGGATAAGTTGCTGTCAGAGCACCCTCCCCCTAAACGTACCTCTAGAGTAACGGGTTTTAAGCCGACAGAGACTAGCCAGGGTTCTGTATCGTCTGTGGATACGTCTAAACGCCCGAGAGAGCCTACTCCCCCGGCAGCCACCTCCTCGTCGCAGGCGAGATCGAGGTCAAGGTCACCTCTCAGACAGCAGTCTTCAAGTCGGGCCTCTTCCCCGGCTAGTAAGAAGTGTAAGACTGAAGCTTCCCCCAGTGGTCATGGTGGTGATTCTTCCAAACCTAGGTCTAGTTCGCGGTCACACCGTAGCCACAAATCCTCCAAAAAGGATTCCCATAAGAAGTCCTCTCGACATTCTACTAAGTCTAGTGCATCTCATCGTACCTCTACACCTGAAAATGTTTCTGTTACAGCCTCAGAGTATAGTGAAGCGCCTGTCCCTAAACAAGATTTACCTATTGATATTTTAACCCTAGAAACGGAAAGTTCAGGAAATTCAATAATTGAGAATGTTTCAGACTCTCAAGAGAGCGTAGGCCAGAGCCTTGGTGTCTGGCGGTTTGCTCAGCCAGGGTCTGACCATCCACGTCCGACTCATACGAGTCACACAGTAGCCGATGTCCACAGGGACGCGGCGACCCCATCCTCTATCCCTGACTTATCTTGGAAACAAGGTGCCCCTGCCTCGGCGGGGTCTTCTCAGGAGGATCGGGAGGAACAAGATGAAGTGTCAATAATTTCAGATAGGGATGGACAAGGGTCAGGCTCAGGCCTGGACGCCGCCCATGATAATACTGATTCACCTGAAAGTTCTGCATCTAACCAGTTTGTTACAGCACAAGAAATTGATGGGTTACTTACTCATGCTCTATCTAAATTCTTTAATCAACAACGAGAAAACCCCACAATGGACTTGGGGGCTCCCTCGACAAGTTCTGCGGTACGGCCTCTGATAACGTCAATCGATTTATCTAAGATTCCTAACCCTCCTACTCTGTCACCGGCAGGGAGCTCTAAGCCAGCTACGGCGGCATTCACTACGTCAAATGTCAGGGTCATTACGGATGTTAATCCACCCCCTCTAGACAAAGCGCCTCTTAGAAAGGTAGCTATGCCCCTGCTTTATGGGCCAGACGAGTCATGGGTCCCTTTGAACCCCTCTAAGCCAGAGCTTGCCCAGCCTACCTTGTCAGGGGAACTCCCGGTACCACGTGAGTGGTTTATCCAGGGAAATAAGAAATTAAGGGCATTGGATGCCTTGGGTAATGTTTTGGACGTAAATATCAAGGCTATACCTAGTTATTATCATCAGGATTATTTTGTTTATGCATCTAAGCCTGCTTTACCCCCTGCCTCAGCTTCAAAACTTTTTTCAGACTGGTCTAAGCTGGATGGGTTTAATGATATTAAGGCTCTGTCGGCTCTTACTCCTGAACTAGATTTACAGACCGTCACAGACGAGACAGCTAATCCAGTGTTAAAGGTGGGACAGTTGGGACCAGGACCTTGGGTGGATTGGGAGGTAGAGGCTCAAAACTTTGCAACCACTTTCACTTCTAAATCTTCCCACCAGATCCCTCCGGATACACATTCATGGTTCTCCATGCCGGTAGGTTCTGCCGGCGGGGTTTCCGTCAGCTTTATTTTCCTTTCTAGCTGCCCCTAAGATTAATCTTTGTGAACTAAAGGAACCATTCACTACCCCTACCCCTTCTCACCTAGACAGAGAATTTAGGCTAAGGGGAAAAGCTTTCCGCCTGTTTTCACAGTACATAGTTTCTCAACAGGTGGCTAAGTCTTTACTCAGGTCTACTCAGGCAATCGCAGACGCGGATGCTCGAAGATCAGTTGAGTTATCCCGGCGTCTGATTCTTCAGTCGTCGATTCAATCCTTAGGTGACATACGCACAGCCTTACTTGAGGCGGTGCGAGCACGACAGGATCTTAGGATGTCATTAGTTCGCAAGCTGCCTGATCGCATTGCTAACCAGGTGGTAATGTCCTCAGTACTTACTCCTTCTTTAATGTCCCCTGATGTATGGCGAACAGTGTTTAACATGGCACAGGCCGTGAAGCACAGTCCCGCACAGGCTAAGAAACCTGCATTTAACTTCCCCAAACCTAAGCCTCCTACTAAAGCTCAGCCAGGGGGTTCTAAGCCGTTTCTTCCGCCTAAGTCCTCCCAATCCCCCCTGGGTCAGTTCAGGCATAGACAGAGAGGGTTTTCAGGACAGAGGGGACGCGGCCAGTATAAGCCGGGGCAGGGCCAGTCTTCGGCCCACACCAGCCAGCCGGCGAAGCGTCCAACACCACCAAACCCACCATCAAAAAACTAAAGTCTTTCTCACTCCCAGTGCCTGTCTTAGAGCCGGAGGAACCGAGGGAAGTACAGCCGGCGAACCCTTGTCTGCTAACTGGGTCGTTTCGAACATGTCACCAAGCATGGCCGTTAAAAACCTGGGCACGGATGGTGGCACGCAAAGGCATCACTTGGCAGTGGCTCCGGCGACCTCGCTTACGTCAGCCGACAACGGCAAATTGTGTTTCATTAGAGGTGGAGTCGCTGGTCCAGGAGATGATGTGAATGATGTGAGATGATGATGTGAATGTTGGTAGTTTGAATCTGCGTGCGAATGAAGTGGTTGAGATGTGTGAGAGGAGGCGAGTGGACATCTGCTGTACCCAGGAAACACTCTGGAAGAGGCATGGGGTACAGTGGATTGTCGGAAGGAGGAAAAGATATAGGATATGGGTGTGGAGACTGATAAAGCGAAAGGAGGAGTGGGTGTTCTGGTGGCTGAAGAGCTGGCGGAAAGTGTGCTTCAGATTACGAGAGTTAGTGAAAGGCTGATTGTTTTGAAGTTGAAAGTTGGTGAAAGAATTCTGAATGTGATATCTGCATATGCCCCACAGGCTGGTTTACAGAAAGAGATAAAAGAGGACTTCTGGAATGACACCGTCAGTGTCATTTCAGGCCTCTCGGAGAACGAAATAACTATCGTGGGGGGGGACCTCAATGGTCACGTGGGAGCATCTGCAGATGGATACGAGGGGGTACATGGAGGAATTGGTTACGGAAGGAGAAATCTAGAAGGCGAATATATATTGGAGTCCTGCGTTGCACTCAACATGGTTGTGTGTAACACAAAGTTCAAGAAAAGACAGAGCCACCTGATCACATATAACTCTGGGGTCTCCAGTAGCCAGATAGATTACTTCTTGGTTACAGGAAAGACTGGAAACTAGTTCGAGATGTAAAGGTCATCCCGAGCGAAGAATGTATCCCCCAGCATAAGCTACTTGTGTGCGACATGAGCTTATACAGAGATCCTAAGCGCAAGAAGGTTTACATACCCAAAAGGAAAGTGTGGCTGCTGAAGGACAAGGAAGTTAGGGATAGGTTTCATAATGAACTGGAGGAAATGAATAGAAATAAGGAAGCTAGGCCTAACGATGTAAATAGCCAATGGAACTTTCTTAAGCATAGCCTTATCGCTGCCACTGACAAAGTCTGTGGGAAAACAAAGGGTCACCCCAGGAATAAGACCTCTTGGTGGTGGAACGATGAGGTAGAACATGCTGTGAAAGAGAAAAGGAGATGCTTCAAAGCATGGAAGAAAGGAGGCAGCAGGGAGGAATACCAGGCAGCTAAACGAACTGCCAAAAGAGTTATTTACAATGCTAAAAATCGCATTAAGGACCTGGTCCTCGAACAAGTGTGTAACACTGACAATCCCAATGGGATCTTCAACCTAGCTAGGCGAGTTAAAAATGACAGTAGGGATATTATAGGTGAACAGTGTGTTAGAGATGATAATGGGAAGATTGTGTATGCAGAAAATGAAATCAGAGAAGCATGGAAGGTACACTATGAACGATTGCTAAATGTAGAGTTTGAATGGGATAAGGAACAGCTTAGTATCGAAAACCAATATCTGGGCCCCTCCTTTGATAGCACCAGCTGTAGTGAGCGACGCAATCAATAAAATGAAGGACGGTAAAGCTCCAGGTTGCTCCGACATTGTCGCTGAGATGATAAAAGCCTCAGGGGAGATTGGTGTAAACTTAGTCACTGAGTTTGATAAACACCATTATTAAAGATGAGAAAATCCCAGAGGATTGGCTCAAAAGTGTAATAGTAAATATATACAAAGGAAAAGGGGATGCGCTAGATAGAGGAAATTATAGGGGCCTGAAAATGCTTGACCAAATCATGAAGGTCTGTGAGAGAGTCCTTGAGGGTTTGATCAGGCAAAGCATCTCTATTGATGATATGCAGTTTGGTTTTATGCCAGGACGTGGTACAACCGATGCTATCTTCATAGTCAGGCAGATGCAGGAAAGATACCTACTAAAAGGCAGGGATCTTTACTTTGTGTTTGTGGACCTGGAGAAGGCCTTTGATAGGGTACCTAGAGATGTTGTACAGTGGGCTATGAGGAAACTTGGTGTGGAAGAGTGGCTGGTGCGTGTGATAATGAAGATGTATGAGGATTCGCGAAGTTCGGTGAGGGTGAAAGGTGTACTGAGTGATGAATTCGCAGTCCGTGTTGGAGTCCATCAGGGTTCAGTGTTAAGCCCCCTCCTCTTTATTATGGTCTTGGAGGCGCTGTCTAGAGTTTTTAGAGGCGGACTCCCGTTGGAACTGTTTTATGCAGACGATTTAGTCCTAATAGCTGACAGTATGCAGGATGCTGAGGCCAAATTCAGAAAGTGGAGAGAGGGCATGGCGAGCAAGGGTTTAAGAGTCAATATTAACAAAACCAAGGTTATGCATTGTAGTTTGAGACGAGGCAATGTGGAAAAGAGCGGTGCATACCCATGTGCAGTGTGTGGAAAGGGAGTGGGCGTTAACTCAATTCAATGTAGCATCTGTCGATGTTGGGTACACCATGGGAGTAAGCGCTGTAGTAGTAGAATAAAGGGGCCCCTGCCGAAGGATAAGTCAGAAATAGAGAAATTTGAGTGCGTAGTGTGCAAAGGCGAGCTTGTGTTAAGTGATGATCCTGTGGCTGTGAATTTTGGAAATGAGTCTTTGGAGCTGGTGAACAAGTTTTGTTACCTAGGAGATACCATCTCTGCCGGTGGTGGGGCCGAGGCTGCCACTGTTGCTAGAATTAGGTGTGGCTGGGGGAAGTTCAGAGAATTGATGCCAATCCTGACCATCAAAAGAATGCCTCTCCCCCTGAAGGGAAAGGTGTATGCCTCATGTGTTAGAAGTGCAATGACGTATGCCTCAGAAACATGGGCCGTTAAAGTAGAGGATGTCAACAGAATGGAGCGTAATGAGATGAGAATGGTGAGATGGATGTGTGGGGCCAGGCTACAGGATAGAATAACAAATGTTGAGCTGAGGAGACGTTTAGGTATAAAGAGTATTAGCGAGGTGATGCGTACAAGTAGACTGGGATGGTATGGACATGTGGAGAGAATGGATGAACAAAATTGGGTGACAAAATGCAGGTCTGTGATTGTGGAGGGAGCTGCACCAAGGGGTGGACCGAGGAAGACCTGGGATCGGACTATACGCGCCGATCTCAAATCCAAGAACTTGACAAGTGAAGCAGCCCTTAACAGGGTTGCCTGGAACGCCGCCATTAGGACAAGAGACTGAAACTGCACTTATGTGTGGAACACTCAGTCTTAAAATGTTATGTATGTATGATTGCCAAGAATGTCATCATCCCGGTCCCTCCAGATTACCCTGTATTCACGTCAAAACTGTTTTTGGTTCCCAAACGGGACAGTGTTCAGATGAGGCCGGTCGTAGACCTGTCTTATCTGAATCTTCACATTTACAACGAGTCTTTCAGAATGTTAACAGTTCATCAAATCAGGCTAACACTTCCGCCGGGAGGCTGGATGTGTTCCCTAGACCTGACAGACGCCTATTGGCACGTGTCGGTCAACAAAAGATTTCAAAGGTTTCTGGCCTTGAGGATCAGGCACCAAAATTTTGTTTTTCAGAGGATGCCGTTCGGTTTGAACCTAGCACCTCGATTATTCACGAAACTAGTCCGGCAAGCCCTGATGCCGTTGTTAAAACAGGGAATCAGAGTGTTGTGGTATCTAGACGACTGGGCCGTGGTCGCAGAGACACAACAATTATGCATAAAACATGTCAATATAATTTTAAATCATGTCAAAACTCTAGGCTTCAAGGTAAATCTGGTAAAGTCAAACCTTGTTCCCTCAAGAGTAATTCAGTGGATAGGGCTGGTCTGGGACACCGCCGCTCTCACTCTGAGTCAGAGTGTGGACAATCGCAACAGGTTTCGCAGGAAACTGTTCAGGTTTCTTCACAGTCTGACTACGACACGAAGAGTCTGGGAGTCTCTGGTCGGCTCTCTCAACTGGATTCAGCTAACTGTCAAGTTGGGCCGGTTGAAAGTAAAACGATTAATATTGGAAGGCAACAAATATTTCCCTCTTACCGGCGGGAAAATTATGGCCCATACCAAAATTAATCCACACCTTACTAGCGGTCTGGGCGAAGAGGGAAACATTGCACTCAATCATGTCATGGACCTCTCCTCCTCCAACGGTATGGGTAGACACGGATGCGTCAGGCACCATAGGGTGGGGATTTCAGTCAAATCAGGGGCACCAGGGTCAGGGACTTTGGTCCCACTTAGAAATCTCTCACATAAATGTCAAAGAGTACTAGTCCCCTTGTATTTCCTTCAGGCTCACGGCCCGGCGTTACGGGGCAAGTCGGTGGCCTTCAGAATGGACAATCTGAATGCAGTTCACTGTATTCAGAAACAAGGATCAACGAGGTCAAGGAAGTTGCTACTCGTGTCGGAAGAGATTTTTGTTCTAGCCACCTGTCTAGATATTTATCTTCACGCATCTTATCTCCCAGGCGTAGCGAACGTCTGGGCAGACGCTCTGTCCCGGAGACAGAGCACGACAGTAGAATGGGAGCTCAAGCAACCCATTTTCGACCTAATGATTGCGGAGCTCTCCCATCCACAAGTGGATCTTTTTGCGTCCGAGGAGACTCACAAGCTCCCTCTATACCTCACCCGCCGGGCGATAACGCCGGCAGGGGGGCCAGACGCCCTGGTGACAGACTGGAACAGATGGAGCTCCATCTATCTGTTTCCGCCGCCAGATGCGTCACTAATGTGCCACGTAGTGAACAAACTACGAGTTTATCGAGGCTTAGTCTCGCGCCCCTGTGGCCGGCGCAGGTGTGGTACCAGCAATTAATAATGTGGTGCCCGGACCCGGTATCGCTCCCGGTCGGGTACTTCCACTTAGACACGATTGGCAACTAGAGACCTCGCTGACTTTTGCATTATGGACATTCAGGAGGCCAAGTGGCTAGCACCATACGGTAGGGATGTGACCAATAAATTGCTCAATCAATATACTCAGTCTACTAAGCGACAATATCAATCTCATTGGAAAGCTTTTACTTCTTGGATTGTTAGAACGGAACAAACTGTACCCTCAGTGGCATTGGTTTTAATTACTTGAACTATCTGTTTGAGCAGAAACGTTTATCTGTGGTTACTTTGAAGAATCATTTAACTGCGATTAGAGTGCCCTTTTCGACCTTACAGGTCTATCCATACCGGAGGAAACAGGATTTATGAGAGCGTGTTTTAAACTCCGCCCACCTCCCCGTCAGCTCATGCCTACTTGGTCTCTGGACAAAGCTTTGTCTTTACTTCATTCTCGTCTGTATCAAAATACTGCAGACTTTGCTTTAATCTTAAAGAAGGCAGTTTTCCTTTTGGCTTTGGCCACCGGAAACAGAGTGTCTGAGCTGGCGGCGATGAGCAACACACCTAATTGTCTTAGGTTTGGTAGACTTAATGATTCAATTTCCATTGCACCCTCCCCGGCGTTTGTAGCCAAGAATGAGCATAGTGCACACGTGTTTTCTGAGTTCACGGTGCCGGCGTTAAAAGGGGAAAGGTGCATCATAATTTATGTCCAGTGCAAGCTCTAACCAAATATTTGAGAATAGCTCCTCATAACCCCCAAGGTGCTTTATGGGTAGCGAGTACGGGTAAACGCTTACTTAAACGGCGATTAGCCTCTCTTCTGGTAGAAGTCATTAAAGAGAGTAATCCCGGCGTTGTGGGTAGGGCCCACGATTTACGCAAGTGGGCGGCCTCTTTACGTTTCCTGAAAAACTTTTCAGTTGAAGATTGCGTCCACACAGTTGTGGGCGTCTAATCATACGTTTCTCTCTAGATACTTGTCAGTTGCTCTAGACAAACCTTCCTTACCATGTATAGCTTTAAGGCAGAGGGTCTAGGTGGCCCTGCAGTCACTTATGTTTATTTTCACGGAAGGGGGGGGGGGTGCAGTCAGTTGACATAGGACACCCTAGACCCCGCCGGAGTATGAGAGCTGTGATACAATTTAAGGTTAAAATTGTGATATGAAAATTTCTCTACGAGAATTTGTGCTAGTACAAGGTTTAGTACAAAACAACGGTGTTGTTATAGTAGTTTTAGCTGCGAAAGCAATGTAATATTAGTTCAATGGAGTTCATTAGCAATTGATCTCCACATGTATTTTGGGGTTTATGATGTGCACATATAAACTTATAACTTATTATTTTGTCACCACTCGTTGAGTGGGGTGCCTTTTGTAACTACAGATCTGTGTTCAGAATCTTCAGGGTTACCCATTTTTGTCGGGCAGGCTTCTTTGAAGCACGCACCTGCCTGAACCCCTTTTTCTTGTATATTTCCGGCCTACGCCGTATTAAATACATTTTTCAAAAGTAAGAATACTATGTGGTTGTTTTTATTATCTGCTTTTCTAGAGTTATGATATGATTACGAATGTCCCCCTCCAGTCTTAGATATCAGGCATGTTCGTCAATGATGGAGGGGCCACTAATAAATTATAGGTTTGACTCCTGTAAGGAGATAAGAAAACCTAATATTTAGTAGTGCCCCCGTAATCATTGACGACTGGGGCCCTCCCGACCGTCCCCTTCCCATTCGTTGATGTATTAAGGATTTTGGTTTACTTGATATGTCAGTGAAGGAGGAATGACGCCTGATTCAGCGTCTGGTCAGAAATCCACACAAGTACATCCACGATATGATGGAAAGCTTATTGGATAGTTATTCTTATTTTCTTTTTGTTTTTATTTTTTACGAAGTTTTTTCGTAGTGAGAACCCAATTCATAATGACTGAAGCCATGAGTGAGGTCGCGTGCGCTCATGATGAAGGCTCCTCAGTTTTTAAATGCTCTGCGCGGTAGATTCAAACTACGGCGGATTAGTGTTTGAAGAGGATGCCTTATGTAATAGGCATGTTCGTCAATGATTACGGGGCCACTACTAAATATTAGGTTTTCTTATCTCCTTACAGGAGTCAAACCTATAATGTATGTAAGTAAGTAAGTAAGTATGTATGTCCCTGACAACATAATAAGGTTCGTATTTGTCATTAACCCACTAAACCCCAGCTAGTTAATAATAAATGTACCACCCAGGACCAGCAGGTTGTGAATTTTTTTTCTTTTTCCCAGAAAACACCCGGAATGGGTTAAAAATGAAGGAAAACTCACAAAGAAACGATTCCCTAGGTCATTAACCCTCCAGGACCGGCTACGCATTCTATAAATATTCCCCGAAACCCGGGGGTTTTGGCCGAAAAACGTCTATGCCTAGGCTACCGTATCTTTGTTATTTTTACTGCTTCCGCATTCCCGCGCATCCCCAAGCGTAATGTGTTTCGTACCTGTAGAATGGCGTTGAGTAGAGCTCTCTAAGTCAACTGGTTCAGTTGTGATGACGATTTCCGTGGAGAGAACTTTGTGGCGATGTCGGCCATATCAGTCAATTTTCAATACTAAACAATAACACACAGCCACACACAGCCACACAAGAACAAGCGACGCCTCTCCTTCTTGTGGTTGGAGATGCGCGGCGTCAGTCCAACCGGTTGTTGTTTACATGCGTCGGACGGACGGCTTTCAAAACAAGCTTACAGGCTTTCAAGCTGCTGGAGCCTCAGAGCCCTACCGGGTTCCGTGGGCCGCGTTTGTTATGGGTGCCTCAGAGCCCTACCGGGTCTGAGGGGTTAAGGGGTCCTACGGTGCGCCCGAAAGTCGGAATTAACATCTAACAGTTTCTTACAGTAGATCCTCTGGAAAATGGGGAAATGAGTAGGCAAAAACAGGCAAAAACAGGTTTTTGCGCGCTCACGCGCACTCGGTTGGATTTTGAGAGTTTTCAACCATCGACATTGTTGCGTGGGATACTTATACAGTATATAAAAAAATAAAAATAAAAAATAGAAGGTCCCACCCCTTTCCCATTCTTAAGTAAGCCATTTTAGATTTACAGAAGAGTGACCATTACTTGCATTACTGCATGTCCACAAACATTTCAGTAATGTAAGCATGTTTCCTTTTTTTTTTTTTTTTTTTTTTTTTTTTTTTTTTTTTTTTTATTAAGGTGACAGTTACAAAGTGGTGTACAATCTATCTTATTCTAGTTACATTGTAGTTTATCTTATTGTACCAGTACCTCCCTACAATCAACCTAGTTGTTCCCCAATTCGTCCCTCTGCCACGACCATTTCAAAGTCCAAGTCTCTCACTCTTGTCCTCTGTAGCGGGGAGGACCTTGTACCCCTGAGACATAGGAGTGCAGACCTGAGAAGAGAGATACTTATACAGTTCCCATACAAATCTGAGCCCTCTAGGTGCCATAGGACCGGAGTAATTAACCGCGATGCACTCTATGCGGCTCTGGGATTTAGCGCTACAAACATTGCCGACGCAAACGTGTCGTCGCTGGGGTTCTGTGGGTTGATTGATGAATTTCACATGTACAAAAACAAAAAACTCAAAAGTTATCTCAATTTTCTCTGTCGCGGACTTTCCTCTCATAATTCGGTATTTTACCTCTCATAAGTCAGACTTCGGACAGCTTGGAAAATCGGGCTTCTCGGAAGTGGTCTCGCCCCCCCAATTTGTCCGAGATAGCGAGGGTTTACTGTACATTATTGCTTTACGTACCTCAATATGGCTTCAAAATGATTCTAGAATTGCTCATATTTCAAACCCCCAGCTGATTAGGCTTGTTTTGCTTGCCACCCCACCCTTGTGGAGGGCCTTCTAAACAGCCTTTAACCCTCAACCAGCGGCTCTTAACTTAACCTGTATTGGCAAAAAATTTCTGTCTGTGTACTCATACCTCATGCTTCCCAGTACCCTGGAAAGAAGAAAACATCCATCCAGTTCCTAAAAAAGGTGCCTCTTCAGATCCATCAAACTACAGACCAATAGCTATAACTTCCACTCTTGGTAAAGTCTTTGAAATTATATTAAATAATCACATAATTAAGCATCTTGAGAATAATAAATTAATCAGTGATAGGCAATATGGTTTTAGACGATGTCGATCAACTGCAGACATGCTTTGCCTTCTTACGCATCAAATCAACCAAGCTACAGACCAACATGGTGAAACACATACAATAGCACTGGATATATCAAAGGCATTTGATAGAGTCTGGCATCAATCCTTATTGTCGAAGATGTCACACTACGGCCTTGCATCATTAGTTCCACTAATTTCTTCTTATCTTCATAACAGAAAAATGTGTAATGGTAGATGGCCTTTATTCTCAATTTCACTCAATAAATGCTGGTGTTCCCCAGGGATCAGTTTTGGCCCCAATTCTGTTCCTCATTCATATCAATGATCTCATATCTACCACTCATAATCCAATACATTCCTACGCAGATGACTCAACACTCCACAGTTCCTTCACATTTACCAATTCTTTCACCCAACCCGATCTTATAAATTCAAAAATAAACACTGCAATTTCTCTGAACCAGGACCTTTCTAGAATTGATGGATGGGGACAAAAGAATCTAGTTTCCTTTAATGCACAGAAAACCAAGTACATTCAATTTTCTAACCGACAGAATCTCACTGACTCCCATATATTTTTAATGATGTAAATATTCCCACTTCCCCTAGTATTGACATTCTCGGTGTAACATTAACTACTAACTTGAGCTGGACACATTATGTTAGAAGCATTGCTAAGAATGCCTCTAAAAAACTGGGACTCCTGTACAGAGTTCGAGAATTCTTCACTGACGAGCAGTTGGCCGTGATATGTAAAAGTCATGTGCGTTCTCAGATGGATTACTGTTCACCTCTGTGGGGGAAGTGGAGTGGTTGCATTGAGGCAGTTGGACAAAATTCAAAATAAAGCTATTAGATTAATCAATAACCCTGCAATCACACAGGACCTTCCTACATTATCCATACGAAGAAACGTTGCATCCCTTGCATTATTCTACAGATATTTTCACAGCAATTGTTCCGAGGAACTTGCTTCAATTGTGCCGCCTCTCCACATCTTTCCCCGTAGAACTAGGGCAGCTGAGAGCGCCCATGAATTTACACTTTCTCCTCCACAATGCAGAACTTCTGCTTATCAGAATTCATTTATCCCCAGAGCTACTACTCTTTGGAATTCACTTCCCTCGAATTGCTTTCCACAAACTTACAATCTACAAATGTTTAAATCCAGTTGTTACAAACATTTTATGAATGGAGGATGCCTTTAGGCACATGGACCTTTTTGTTTTATCTGTGTTTTTCCTTCCTCCGTTCATTGTCTCTTTAAAAAAAAAAAAAAAAAAAAAAAAAAAAAAAAAAAAAGTAGGGTGAGAGAACCATGGCCTAACCAGCGGGTCTCGACTTAAGTCGCAAGGGATTTTGAGCACATTATCGGCTCTGAGAGAGAGTCCACGGGGTGGGAGGACCGCAGGCGAGCTCTGACCGCTTGGCCCGAGCCAAGCGAGGTTACTTGTGTGTGTTACACATACCTCTAACTTTCACTCTGTTGAGCACCATCTCTCCTCATACAAACCTGATCTTCTCTTCCTCACCGAAATTCAGGTGTCTGTAGCAACATCCAGCAGCCCCTTCTCTGTATCCTCCTACTTTCTCTATCCTAGTTTCAAAGCCAAAGGCGGATGTTGTGCATATGAGGCCTCTCGAAGTCAAGGGGCCTACGAACCAAATCACAGAATTTGAGTTTTCACTGGTTCCCAATAGGTGGCAGCACGCTCTATCATGCTGTGAAGACTGAATTGGGAATTTCGCCCTTATGTGCACGTTGCATAGGGTTGAGCGTCTCGTGTTTTGACTCGATAAATGTACGGATGAGGTAGGGCAAAGCGGAGGTATATGGGCCTAGCCGCCGCGCGCGGCTGACCAATGGGAGGGCGGCTATGTTCCCGCGTGTTTGTGTCGTGGCTCCCGGCCAATCAGAGCCGCCGTCTCGCACCTCCCCACATCAGTCATGTGGCGGGAGTTTTTTAACTGGTCATTCTCGCTCGCTCTCCCTGTTTTTACCCATATTTCACGGTGTTTGAGGCTGAATAATGAGTGATACTAGTGATCCAGATGTGGGGAAAGGTTCACCGTTGATGCCTAGTAGAAAACGGCACACTGAAACCTGGAAAAGTGTAGTTAAGAAGAGTAAAAGAGATCGTGGTGGCGAGTATGTTTCTCGTAAGGGCACTGTTGTAGGGGCTCGTGTTTTGGGGCCCCCGTGTAGTTATGCTATGAAGTGCTATGATAAGGTTGACAAGCGGATTGGGCAGCAGTTTAGAGGTAAATAATATTCAACTTTATAATGATTTTATTACCATTGTTCACACATCAAACACGAAGGAACTAAGTCTTTTCTTATAATTTATGAAATTAAATTATTATAAAATGTAATTATGGGAAGTATGCTTTCTAATTTGGATTAATTCTTAGTTACATCATGGTTATTCAAAAATATGAGTATGAAATAAATCGGCCCATAATTACGGATACACAAAAAAAATAACCCATTACGTGTTTGTTTGTGTTTTCTAGGAATTACAGATTTTCACACAAACACTGATACGATTTCATCCATTTATTTACACTCTATCTTTTGATTATGCTATAATAATTTGTGTGCATTTTTTATGTTTTAATAAAACACCACCAAACAGGCAGATGGAAAAACACTCATAAAACACGCAATTTTAGGAATTTTGCTTAAATGTTTCGGCTGTCTCCTAGTTATTGCAAAATGTTGTAATGTTCCAAGTATGAATGTAATCGAATAACATTTACGGGTACATAAAAAAACAAAACACTATGTGTTTGTTGTTGTTTTACCTAATAATTACGGATTTCCACAAAAACATTGCTATGATTTTTCTTTACAATGTCTACACTCATTCTTTTGACCATACTACCATAATAATTTGTATGCATTTTGTATGTTTTGATAAAACACCATAAAACATGTCGAACGAAAAACACGCATAAAACACGCAATTTTTGGAATATTGCTTTCAAATTTTAACTGCTTCTTAGTGTTATCAAGTACAGTCAGGACCCCCAATTCGCGAGAATAGGGGTGACAGGAGGCATCGCGTATTGTGAATTCGGGTATTGTGGAACTAACTTTAAATGGGAATAATTAGATTGGGTGACATCTCTCAATTATGGCCTATTTTCGAAATTTTTGGCCCTATTTTCGACATTTTTGGCTCTACAGTACAGTCTATATCTTATATATAAGAAGAACAATGAATAAAAATATGAAACTATCCTTAAAATTAGTAGTAGATAGGCTAGGACTAGGACTAGGACCGTAGGACTTCACGATTTTCTCCAACTTCTCCCTCCCTAACCAAATCGTACGAACAGTTTACTCTGACAAGCCTATTGCACAGTTTCCTTCTCCTCTTTTCTTGCGAAACAACAATTCCACCTTCATTTTGTGTGTTATCTTCTTATATTGGCGTGGCAGGCACTACAAACGTTTGGTCACTCCGCACGGCTATGAGCGCTTGAGCGGGACTGTGGGAGGGAGGGAGGGAGGGTAAGCGGGAGGGAAGGCAGGCGTATGCCCGTCTTCTTCTTTTTTCAGAGCTACTCCTGGGCCTCGCGAAACGTAGACGTGCTCGCGTATCAAGCGGGAATAGCGGATTTGGCCCCTTCTTAGCTCTCGATTCGTGTATTGTGGTACCACCTCGCATAATTAATGCTTAATTAATTAATGTTATTTTCGAGGGGTAACTCGTGTATTAGGGTTTTCGCGAATTGTGGAATCGTGTATTGGGGGTCCTGACTGTACTCTGAAATTATCATGTTTGAATTTAAATTGAACAATAAACACACATACACAAAAACTCACCCTTGGTGTTTTATGGTGTTGTATTATTATTTTCAGATTTTCAGAAAAAAACACCAACATAATTTTTATATGTCAGGTCGAGAGCTTTCCATTGATGTATAATATTGTCATAGGAGTATAGTTTTGGAGTGCAGTACCTTTCTTAGACTTTAACCCCTTATTACTCGAAACTGTGATTTGGTTCGTTGGCCCCTTGACTTCGAGAGGCCTCATATGTGCACAACAAACTCACTTGCTCTCGTGTTCCCGATTTCGACTGAATTCCCTGAATTCTCAACTTTATGGCTCAAACTTTCCTGTCATTCTCTTACTAAATATTTCTGTGCTGTCTATCTTTCCCCTAACTCTACCAACTTTCCCAAATTCTTTGACTATCTAAACTCTACAGTGGAACACATTCTATCCATTTCTCCTTTCTCAGAAATCTCCATCTTAGGAGATTTCAACGTTCACCACCGCCAATGGCTCTCCTCTCACACTACTGATCCACCTGGTGAACAAGCCTACGTCTTTTCTATCCTAAATGACCTAGAGCAGTTAGTTCAGCAACCCACCCGTATCCCGGATCGCATCGGAGATCGGTCCAACATTCTTGACCTGTTTCTAACCCTTCTTCTTATACTGTCGATCTTTTCTCTCCTTTAGGCTCCTCCGACCATAAACTTATCTCTGTCACCTGTCCTATCTCTCCAGTACGGCCACCCGATCCTCCTAGCCGGCGGCGCTTGTGGCACTTTGGCGCTGCCGACTGGGAGGCTCTTCGGCAGTACTTCTTTGATTTCCCATGGAATTATTTCTGCTTCCGTGGCCGAGGACCCTCGGAGAGTGCTGAACGCATTACCGAGGTAATCCTATCGGGCATGGAAGCATACATTCCATTCTCTTTCTCTCAGACTAATGCTAAAAAATCTTGGTTTACTCACGCCTGTTCTACTGCTGTCCGCAATAAGGAGGAAGCATTCAAACGGTACCGACGCCTTAAAACTCAAGACTCATTCTTCATATGTTTCTGCCCGGAATCAAGCCAAATCTGTTCTTCGACTTGCCAAACACTCTTTCATCAATAATAAATGCACTGAACTATCCAACTCTAGCTCTTCCCAAGCTTTCTGGCATCTAGCCAAAAACCTTTCCAACAATTTCTCTTCCTCGTCTTTCCCACTCTGATGGCACAACCATCACTTCTTCCTCTGACAAAGCTAAACTCTTCGCTCAAACTTTTGCTAGAAACTCCACCTTGGATGATTCCGGTGCTATTCCTCCCTCTCCGCCCTCCTCTCTCTTACTTATGCCTAATATCCTAATCACTTCTAAAGATGTACTTTCTACCCTCTCTGGGCTTAACACTAATAAGGCGTACGGTCCGGACGGTGTTCCTCCTGTTGTTCTCAAAAACTGTGCTTCCGTGCTGACTCCCTGCCTAGGCAAACTCTTTCGTCTCTGTCTATCCTCTAACGTCTTCCCTTCATGCTGGAAGTTTGCTCACATTCAACCTGTCCCAAAGAAGGGTGACCGCTCTCAACCCTACAACTATCGTCCAATTGCTCTCATCTCTTGTCTTTCTAAAGTTTTTGAAACTATTCTTGCTTCCAAATTTCTTAAGCATTTCTCTTCTCATAATCTGCTCTCAGATCGCCAGTATGGCTTCCTTAAGGGTCGCTCTACTGGTGATCTTCTTTCATATCTTACTAACTCTTGGTCATCCTCCTTTCGGGACTTCGGTGAGACTTTTTCTATTGCACTAGACATATCGAAAGCCTTCGATAGAGTCTGGCATAAATCTTTAATTTCTAAACTACCCTCCTTCGGTTTCTATCCCTCCATCTGTGCCTTTGTCTCTAATTTCCTTTCCGGCCGTTCCATAGCCGCGGTTGTGGACGGCCATTGTTCACTTCCTCACCCTATAAACTCCGGTGTTCCTCAGGGCTCTGTCCTATCTCCTATTCTCTTTCTAATTTTTATAAATGATCTCCTTAACTGTACCTTAATTCCCATCCATTCATACGCAGACGACTCAACCTTACACTACTCCATTAGTTTTTCAGAACGCCCCAGCCAGCAATCCCTCAACGACAAACGTAATGAAGCCATAGAACTCTTAAATTCTGATCTAAATACTATTTCCAATTGGGGCAGAAAAAACCTTGTTAACTTTAATGCTTCCAAAACCCAATTTCTCCATTTATCTACCCGTCAGGATCTCCCAGCGGACTATCCCTTATTCTTCAACAATACAAAAATCAACCCTTCATCTTCTCTCAATATTCTTGGTGTCTCTTTTTCTTCTGCTCTCATTTGGAAGGACCATATTACCAGTCTTGCTGGTGTGCTCAACCGCCTTAGAGGGTTCTTTTCCCCTGCACAGCTTCTTGGTCTGTACAGGGGCATAGTGCGCCCTTGTATTGAGTATTGTTCACATGTGGGGAGGTTCCTCTCCTTACCTACCTTGGGATACCTTTGGATGTGTTCGCCGCTCCTCTAGCGGCACCAAGGAGCGCGACGCCCCTCGTTATGGGCGCTCTCCTAGATAATGTTGAAAGGAAGGCCTTTCGTATCATTAACTCCCGTCCACTCACCAACTCTCTGCAATCTCTCTCTCTCCGCCGCAATGTTGCATCTCTCTCGCTATTCTATCGCTACTATAATAATCAGTGTTCCTCAGAGCTATCCCAGTGCATACCACCTCCTTTACGTAGGGCACGTGGTACCCGTCTTGCAACTCAATCCCACCCCTACTCTGTGCAACTCTCCAACCCAAGAGTGAAACGTTACTCTCAAACTTTCTTCTACTCAACAGCTGAGCTCTGGAACTCTCTTCCAGAATCAGTCTTTCCCTTTTCCTATGACTTAAATTGCTTCAAACTCCGTGTGTCCAGGCATTTTGGCTCGAACGTCCCTTGATTTTGGCCCTGTCACTCTTTCAACTATGGGGGAGGCACTCGCTATAGGCAGTTATGCCTTTTGCCTCCCTCAATCACATAGCAAAAAAAAAAAAAAAAAAAAAAACCTACTGTACACCTTCCTAGACAGGGTAAAATCTCGGGAAATTACCGTATTTTAGGGTTTTTGTACTATCGTTGCAAGCGAACCCGTTGTCGTACAAGGATGATTCAGGTGTCATTGGAAAGCTCTATTATCGCCCTTTCACAGATACATAATTGTATTATGCTCTGGCTCTTGTTTATGCATGAAAAAGAGCATGGAATGATGCTCGTTTAGGGCAAATCTGCCCGCCTGCCAGGTAGTAAAAGTTACAAATGTCCCCGTCCAACAAGGGTTAAAAAATGAAATGACTCGCCTGAGTTAATGTTTGGCAACACTGGTACAAGATGTATTGATTGGTCTTTAGATCTAAATTTAATACAGTATGTTAAAAAATAAATTGTACCCTGTTGTTTTATAAATATGGCACCATATTGGCATAAAAAAATAAAAAAATAAAATAAGTCGCTCGTACTACAGGATCTCTACACTTCCCCAGGTCCCAGATTGGTGAGGCTCGACAGCAAGGTCTCTCCCCTGAAGTGTTCCTGACAACCAACGACTCTTACACCTACTTTTCACAGCTCACCTCGGGCCAGTATTTGCTCAAAACCGGACACACAGGGACCAATGTCATGGATTTACAAATGCTCTTCATTAGTCCAAGCTGATATGTGTTATTACTATCCACTAACTATGCTCAAAGTATGTTGACATATATTTACTGACAGTGAATATGCTTAATGTATTGTGATAAATTTATTTTAGTGCTACATATTCCAACACGGTTATCCTGGTATATTAATGATTGATATACTGGTAGTTTTCTATAATTTATCATGAACTTGCCAGGAATTTTGTTTTCAAGAAATGTTTATGTTTTTCACTACATTGTTATATGGTATACTGTACAGTATACCGGTATATTATATTTTTTTTTTATTTTTTTTTTTATTGCACAATAAAAGGTTTATAAAGTACAGTAGTTTTCAGGTTCCTTTTAACCAATATATTAGAGGGATTAATAAACCATATGATAAAGTCATTTATAAAACATGGGGCAGAAAATATTACTGACTTGGATTATTAGAGAAAAAGGTATATTCCAGCGTAGGCAGATTCCATTTTAAGACAAGAAATTTCACAAACCCACTAATCTAAAGTTTATAGTATTTCCACATAGCGATTTTGATTAGTTCTTTTGCATTTATCTTGTGTCGTCCCTGTTTTAGTTTGTTTATTTTGCAAGTTTTACATTATAATAGTACTGTATATAGTATTGAAATTTTCTCCTATAAAAGATTAGATTCAATATACCGGTATTTGTATATGTTCAATTTTGATTGAAAAGAAAGATTGACATGGGAAAAATAATTTAATATTCTTAATAAAACAAGATCCTTCTTATAAATAAATTTAAAGACAGTGCTCCACAGGAAGTGCAGTTCCTGTCTCATATTTATTAGTGGCCCCTCCATCATTGACGAACATGCCTATTACATAAGGCATCCTCTTCAAACACTAATCCGCCGTAGTTTGAATCTACCGCGCAGAGCATTTAAAACTGAGGAGCCTTCATCATGAGCGCACGCGACCTCACTCATGGCTTCAGTCATTATGAATTGGGTTCTCACTACGAAAAAACTTCGTAAAAAATAAAAACAAAAAGAAAATAAGAATAACTATCTAATAAGCTTTCCATCATATCGTGGATGTACTTGTGTGGATTTCTGACCAGACGCTGATTCAGGCGTCATTCCTCCTTCTCTGCTCTGCGTTCAGCCTGCCCGGACGTGTCTCCCCACACTCCGCTGATTCCGCATTTGCTGCGTCCCTAGTGAGTTTTTTCTCATTTGTTTACTCCGGGATGTATCGAGTAAGGTTAGGATATGTGTAGCAGGAGTGTCCTGGGCTGGTTGCCCGCAGTGCAGTGTATTTTGGGTCGTGTGTTTGGGGCATCTATTTCGGATGTTCCCTCGTGGTCCTGTTGTGGACATGTGAACTTTTTCACAGTTAGTTAGCTTGTGTTGCAGGCGGCTTGCATTACGCGTTAGTTATTGCTGCCTTTTATCTTTCTGATGAGGTATGCTTTGCTTACTGACGTTCCCTTTGTATTTTTCTTCACTTAGTGAAGTTTTTTCTGGGTCCCGTGTCAGTCTTCCCTTTGCCGGAAGTATTTGCTACAGTGGTGTGTTGGCGGTGGTTCCTGTTGTGATATTTCCAGTGTTTGGTGTATATTTCAACTTTTATTATGCCGTCTACTTAGGCCTAGCCAGCCGCTCGTAGCTTTGCCACATGTACAAGTGTTATTGTTTATTATTTATAAATATGCCATACTGTGCCATGTGTATCCGGGTTTTAGTTGTGTATTGGCTAATTCCTCGGACTATGTTTGTTTCCTGGTTTAGTTGTGTATTGGCTAATTCCACGGATTATTGTGTGGACTTAGGTTAGTCGTGCGTGCTTCCTTCGTGTCCGTTGTACGTTCAGATGGTGTCTGATCGGGGTGGGTTTCCTTCCGGCGGGTTTTTTCTCGGTTTCACCATGAAAAAAACCCGGCCGAGAGCCGTGTTGGGCCACACGTGGTTTTAACACAGGCTGGTGTCCCCGGCGATGAGGTGTCTGTGGCTCTCCAGGACTGCGTCTCTGTTGGTACCTGGTTTCAGGCACCCTTTGATTCCCGGCGGAAATGGCTGTACCCATCTATAAAACGTTGTTCATGCGAACATACGTTATGTAGTTTTTCTACCAGGTTTTACAAAACCACATGAAAAACCTAGCTGTTGTTAAGGGCTTTCCTCCCCGGCGATCTTTTACAAAGAAGTGGGGACAGGAACTTATGGGGTTAACTTTTTGACATCTCACCCGGCGGGTGTACCTTGGTAGGGTGGGATGAACAACTAAGTCATTTAGTTCTTTAACCAATCCATTTTAAGTGATGCTATATGTATCGCCGCCTTTATACTTACGGCGATTGAAGGTTCAATTAGGGTTAACATCGTTTTTTCACACCCGGGGGGTGCTCCTAGGTGGAGGAAATAAGGAATTTACAAATTCAATTTCGATTTAACCACTTAATTTAGTGATACAATTAGGTATCGCCGCCTTCAACCTTACGGCGATCTTTTTGTGACAATTCGTTAGAAATCAGATCTCGTGTCAGCCTGCCCTGTGTTATTCTACTAAAATATTTCAAGGGCCGGCGTCTTTATGGGGGGGTTGTTTTTGTTCCAAAAATTGAATCTTAAGACAGTCACCACCAGAAAGACTATAATCGCCATGCTGGACAATTATATTATGTCAGAGGGTATTCTTCACTTTCGTCAAAAAGATTTGTTTAGATATTCTGAACCCCGCCGCGTAGCGAGCTGTGATCGTTGTGTCATTACATCTCGTTATCCGGTGGGTTATTAACACTTGTATGCGAACATGTTGGGTTAACCTTATGAGCATTAATTCCTGGAAATTTTCTTTTTTTCCAGAGCTGGGCTCCGGCGGACCAATACAGACCCGGCGGTAGTTTTCCCCACCAGTCTCTGTCATGGCTACCTCAGCCCCAGTCTTTGCTTTATGCACTACCCCTGCTTGTGCCGGTATCCCTATTTTTGCGCATACCCTTTGCATAAGGTGTGTTAAATGTCTAGACCGTTCAAGGGGTCTCTGGGTAATGCGCAATTGTTCTTTTTGCTCCCAATTAGCTGTCAAGGTCCTTTGCGACAATGATAAGACCGCGGCAGTAGCTTTAAGAGAAGTACGGCAACAGATGGCAGCCTACACTACGATTGTTGCACATAAATCACTTCAATGTGACAACGTCCCTCTTTGGGATAGATTGCTATTTGAACACCCTCCCCCTAAACGTTCCTCTAGAGTCACGAGTCATAAGCCGGCGGAGACTGGTCAGGGTTCTGTATCTTCTGCTACTACACCAAAACGTCCAAGAGAGCCTACACCCCCGGCATCCGCCTCCTCGTCTCGGGCGAGATCTCGGTCTAGGTCACCTCTCAGACGCCAGTCTTCTAGTCTTGCCTCTTCACCAGCGAGTAAGAAGAGTAGGACGGATAGTTCCACCAGTGGTCACGGCGATGAATCCTCCAAATCTAGGAGTAGTTCTCGGTCACACCGTAGCCATAAATCCTCCAAAAAGGATTCCCAGAAACGAAAGTCCTCCCTACATTCACCAGCTTCTAGTGCCTCTCATCGTACCTCTACCCCAGACAAAGTTTGTATTAGGTCTCAAGGGTCCAGTGCGGTGCCTGTCCCTAAAGAGGATTTACCTATTAATATTTTAACCCTGGAATTGGAAAGTTCAGGGGGTTCAATAATTGAGAATGTTTCAGACTCCCAAGAGAGTGTAGGCCAGGGCCTCGGTGTTTGGCGGTTTGCTCAGCCAGGGTCTGACCACCCACGTCCGACTCAAACGAGTCACACAGTAGCTGATGTCCACAGGGACGCGGCGATCCCATCCTCTATTCCTGACTTATCTTGGCAACAAGGTACCCCAGCTTCGGCGGGGTCTTCTCAGGAGGATCAGGAGGAGAAAGACGAGGTTTCAATAATTTCGGAGATGGAAGGGCAAGAGTCAGGCTCAGGCTTAGACGCCGCGCAGGATATTAATGATTCACCTGTAAGTTCATCATCTAACCAATTTGTTACTGCGCAAGAAATTAATGGGCTACTTACTGATGCTTTATCTAAAAAATTTGGCCAACAACAGGAAAACCCCACAATGGACTTGGGGGCTCCCATGACAAGTTCTACGGTACGGCCTCTGATGACTTCGATTGCTTTATCTAAGATCCCTAACCCACCCACTCTGTCACCATCAGTGGTTACTAAGCCTGCTACGGCGGCATTGACAACTTCAAATGTCAGGGTCATCACGGATGTCAATCCACCCCCTCTAGACAAGGCGCCTCTCAGAAAGGTGGCTATGCCCTTGCTTTATGGACCAGACGAGTCATGGGTCCTTTTGACCCCCACTAACCCAGAGCTCGCCCAACCTACCTTGTCAGGGGAACTCCCGGTACCGCGTGAGTGGGTCATCCAGGGCAATAAATCAAAGAAATTAAGGGCCCTGGATAATTTGGGAAATGTACTGGACGTAAACATCAAGGCTATACCTAGTTATTATCACCAAGACTATTTTGTGTATGCTACTAAGCCAGCTTTACCCCCTGCCTCAGCTTCGAAACTATTTTCAGATTGGTCTAAGCTGGATGGGTTTAATGATATTAAGACTCTGTCAGCTCTCACTCCTGAACTTGATTTACAGACCGTCACAGACGAAGCAGCTAATCCAGTTTTGAAGGTGGGGCAGTTGGGTCCAGGACCTTGGGTAGATTGGGAGATAGAGGCTCAAAACTTTGCAACCACATTTACTTCTAAATCTTCCCACCAGATCCCTCAGGATACTCATTCATGGCTCTCCATGCCGGTAGGTTCTGCCGGCGGAGTCCCGTCAGCTTTGTTTTCTTTCTTAGCTGCCCCTAAGATTAATCTTTGTGAGCTAAAAGACCCTTTCACTACCCCTACCCCTACTCACCTAGACAGAGAATTTAGGCTAAGGGGAAAAGCTTTTCGGCTGTTCTCTCAGTACATAGTGTCTCAACAGGTGGCTAAATCTTTACTGCGGTCCACTCAGGCAATCGCAGACGCGGATGCCAGAAGATCGGTTGAATTATCCCGGCGACTGCTCCTCCAGTCGTCGATCCAATCCTTGGGTGACATACGCACCGCCTTGCTTGAGGCGGTACGAGCAAGACAAGATCTCAGAATGTCTTTAGTGCGCAAGCTACCTGATCGCATTGCGAATCAGGTGATCATGTCACCAGTGCTTACTCCCTCTTTAATGTCCCCTGAAGTGTGGCGAACGGTGTTCAATATGGCACAGGCCGTTAAGCACAGTCCCACCCCTTCTAAGAAACCTGCATTTAACTTCCCCAAACCCAGGCCAACCGCTAAAGCTCAGCCAGGGGGATCTAAACCCTTTCTTCTGCCTAAGTCCTCCCATTCCCCCCAAGGTCAGTACAGGCATAGACAGGGTAGGTTTTCAGGTCAGAGAGGACGCGGCCAGCATAAGCCAGGTCAGGGCCAGTCTTCGGCCAACACCAGCCAGCCGGCAAAGCGTCCAGCACCACCAACCCCACCATAAAAAAATAAAGTCTCTCTCACTCCCGGTGCCAACCTTAAGGCCGGAGGACCCGAGGGTAGTACAGCCGGCGAACCCTTGTCTGCTAACTGGGTCGTTCCAAACGTGTCACCAAGCATGGCCATTAAACACTTGGGCACGGATGGTGGCACGCAAAGGCATCACTTGGCAGTGGCTCCGGCGACCTCGCTTACGTCAGCCGACAACGGCGAATTTTGTTTCTTTAGAGGTGGAGTCACTGGTCCAGGAAATGATTGCCAAGAATGTCATCATCCCGGTCCCCCCAAATTACCCTGTATTCACGTCCAAACTATTTTTGGTTCCAAAAAGGGACAGTGTTCAGATGAGGCCGGTCGTAGACCTGTCTTATCTGAACCTTCACATTCACAACGAATCTTTCAGAATGTTAACAGTACACCAAATCAGGCTAACACTTCCGCCGGGAGGTTGGATGTGTTCACTAGACCTGACAGACGCCTATTGGCACGTCTCGGTCAACAAAAGATTTCAAAGGTTTTTGGCCTTAAGGATCAGGCACCAAAATTTTGTTTTTCAAAGGATGCCGTTCGGCTTGAACCTAGCACCTCGATTATTCACGAAATTAGTCA
Organism: Paralithodes platypus; assembly: GCA_032716605.1. Taxonomy (NCBI): domain Eukaryota; kingdom Metazoa; phylum Arthropoda; class Malacostraca; order Decapoda; family Lithodidae; genus Paralithodes; species Paralithodes platypus. The sequence continues at coordinate 21,868,052 of CM064519.1, read as the reverse complement.
GGCAAGCCCTGATGCCATTGTTAAAACAGGGGATCAGAGTGTTGTGGTACCTAGACGACTGGCTGGTGGTGGCAGAGACACAACAATTATGCGTCAAACATGTCAATATTATTTTAAATCATGTCAAAACTCTAGGCTTCAAGGTAAATCTGGTAAAGTCAAACCTTGTTCCCTCACGAGTAATTCAGTGGATAGGGCTGGTCTGGGACACGGCCGCTCTCACTCTGAGTCAGAGTGTGGACAATCGCAACAGGTTTCGCAGGAAACTGTTCATGTTTCTTCACAGTCTGACTACGACGCGGAGGGTCTGGGAGTCTCTGATAGGCTCTCTCAACTGGATTCAACTAACTGTCAAGTTGGGCCGGTTGAAAGTAAAACGATTAATATTGGAAGGCAACAAATATTTCCCGCTCTTACCGGCGGGAAAATTATGGCCCATCCCGAAATTAATCCACACCTTGCTAGCGGTCTGGGCAAGGAGGGAAACGTTGCACTCAATAATGTCATGGACCTCTCCTCCACCAACGGTATGGGTAGACACGGATGCGTCAGGCACAATAGGGTGGGGATTTCAGTCAAATCAGGGGCACCAGGGTCAGAGGCTTTGGTCCCACTTAGAAATCTCTCACATCAATGTCAAAGAATTACTAGTCCCCTTGTATTTCCTTCAGGCTCACGGCCCGGCGCTACGGGGCAAGTCGGTGGCCTTCAGAATGGACAATCTGAATGCAGTTCACTGTATTCAGAAACAAGGATCAACGAGGTCAAGGGGGTTGCTAAACGTGTCGGAAGAGATTTTTACTCTCGCCAACAGACTAGACATTTACCTTCACGCATCTTATCTCCCAGGCGTAGCGAACGTCTGGGCAGACGCTCTGTCCCGGAGACAGAGCACGACAGTAGAATGGGAGCTCAAGCAACCCATTTTCAACCTAATGATTGCAGAGCTCTCCCATCCACAAGTGGATCTATTTGCGTCCGAGGAGACTCACAAACTCCCTCTATACCTCACCCGCTGGGCGAAAACGCCGGCAGGGGGGCCAGACGCCCTAGTGACAGACTGGAACAGATGGAGCTCCATCTATCTGTTTCCGCCGCCAGATGCGTCACTAATGTGCCACGTAGTGAACAAACTACGAGATTATCGAGGCTTAGTCTCGCTAATCGCGCCCCTGTGGCCGGCGCAGTTGTGGTACCAGCAATTGAAAACGTGGTGCCCGGACCCGGTATTGCTCCCGGTCGGGTATTTCCACTTAGACACGATTGGCAACCTAGCGACCTCGCTGACTTTTGCATTATGGACATTCAGGAGGCCAAGTGGCTAGCACCATATGGTAGAGATGTGACCAATAAATTAATCAATCAATATACAGTAAACTTCCGTTAATCCGAAGGGCAGCGGACCGGCTCTCGTTCGGATTAGTGGATTTTTCGGATTATCGGACTTTACCCCTATGAACCTGTGTATGACGAAAACATTGAGACATTAGGCCACCCAAATGACACAATGGTGCACACACACATATCATATGTTCATGAAATCACTTCAAAAGTTTACCATTGTCATTGTAGCCTATTAACTACTTCAAAACATTCAGATTAATGGTCAAAGGAATCTGCTGATATAAACGTCTTCTTCTTCTTCCTCTACTAGCGAGTTTTTCTTGCTCTTGAAGATCAGATGTGGTTCGGGAAGTAATGCCTTAACAACGGCACTTCCCTGAGGTTCTTGTAATTTTCCTTTTGTGATTTTCCTTTTGTGACGTGCTCTGTTATATTATATTGAAAAGCACCCTTGTATGTTGTCTTGAAAGCCCCCTTGGGATGCCCCGATCACTGAACTAAAATAGTAGCGTATCGGAACACCAAGGTGCGTTTCAAGCTCAAGACTATACGTCCAAAGGTGCGTTTTCAAGCTCAAGACTGAATGCTGCAGAAAATGCGGTGCAAGCCAGTAGCGCATCGGAGCGTCCCAAGGATGCGTTCAGAGCAAAACAACTCTCTAGCAGACGATGGGGCTGAAGAAGAAGACGAAGGTGTTTACGATTATATCAGTAGCTTCCTTTGTCCATTAATCTGAATGTTTTGAAGTAGATATTAGGCTACAATGACAATGGTAAACTTTTAAAGTGAATTCATGAACATATGATATGTGTGTGCTCCATTATGTGTCATTTGAGTGGCCTAATGCCTCAAAAAGGGGACTTTGGGACTTCTTCAAAGGTGCGTTTTCAAGCTCAAGACTGAATGCGCTTGCAGAAAATGCGGTGCAAGCCAGTAGCGCATCGGAGCGTCCCAAGGATGCGTTCAAGAGCAAAACAAACTCTCTAGCAGCCGATGTGGAAGAAGAAGAGACGAAGGGTTTACGATTATCAGTGCTTCCTTTGACCATTAATCTGAATGTTTGAAGTAGATAATAGGCTACAATGACAATGCTAAACCTCAAAAGTGAATTCACGTTCATATGAGATGTCTGTACTCCATTATGTGTCATTTGAGTGGCCTAATGCCTCAAAAGGGGACTTTGGGACTTCTGAAATTCGGACCATCGGGTGAATTCGGATTTGGCCTCAAATTGAAAAATTCGGACTATTGGGAGATTCGAATCATCGGTCGTGGGATTAACGGACTTTTACTGTACTCAGTCTACGAAACGACAGTATCACTCACATTGGCAAGCCTTTACTTCCTGGATCATCAGAACGGAACAGAATGTGCCGTCAGTGGCTTTAGTTTTCAATTATTTAAATTATCTGTTTGAGCAGAAACATTTATCTGTGGTAACATTAAAAAATCACTTAACTGCGATTAGAGTGCCCTTTTTAGACCTTACAGGTCTCTCCATACCGGTGGCGGAGGAAAACAGGTTTTATGAGAGCTTGTTTTAAACTTCGCCCACCTCCCCGTCAGCTCATGCCTACTTGGTCTCTCGACAAAGCTTTGTCTTTACTTCACTCTCGTCTGTACCAAAATACTGCAGACTTTGCATTACTCTTAAAAAAGGCGGTTTTCCTTATGGCTTTGGCCACCGGGAACAGAGTGTCTGAGCTGGCGGCGATGAGCAACACACCTAATTGCCTTAGGTTTGGCAGACTTAATGAATGTATTTACATTGCACCTTCCCCAGGTTTTGTAGCCAAGAATGAGCACAGTGCAAACGTGTTTTCTGAGTTCACGGTGCCGGCGTTAAAAAGGGGAAAGGTGCATCATAATCTATGTCCAGTGCAAGCTCTAACCAAATATTTGAGAGTAGCTCCTCTTAACCCCCAAGGTGCTTTATGGGTAGCAAGTACGGGTAAACGCTTACTTAAACGACGATTAGCCTCTCTTCTGGTCGAAGTCATTAAAGAGAGTAATCCTGGCGTTGTGGGTAGGGCCCACGATTTACGCAAATGGGCAGCCTCTTTACGTTTCCTGAAATTTTTTTCAGTAGAAGATATCGCGTCCACTCAGTTGTGGGCGTCTAATCATACGTTTTTGTCTAGATACTTATCAGTTGCTCTAGACAAACCTTCCTTACCATGTATAGCTTTAAGGCAGAGGGTCTAGGTGGCCCTGCAGTCACTTGTGTTTATTTTCACGAGAAAGGGGGGGGGGGGGGTGCAGTCAGTTGACATAGGACACCCTAGACCCCGCCGGAGTATGAGAGCTGTGATATAATTCAAGGTTAATGTGATATGAAAATTTCTCAGTGAGAAATTGTGCTTGTACAATGTTAGTACAAAACAACGGAGTTGTTATAGTAGTTTTAGCTGCGAAAGCAGTCTAATATTAGAACAGTGGAGATCCTTTGCAATTTCTCTCCACGATTATTTTGGGGTTTATTATGTGCACATATAAACTTATAACTTGTTATTTTTGTCACCACTCGTTGAGTGGGGTGCCTTTGTAACTACAGATCTGTGTTCAGAATCTTCAGGGTTACCCTTTTTTTTTTTGTCAGGCAGGCTTCTTTGAAGCACGCACCTGCCTGAACCCCTTTTTCTTGTATATTTTTGGTCTATGCCATATTTAAATATATTTTTCAAAAGTAAGAATACTATGTGGTTGTTTTTATTATCTGCTTTTATAGAGTTATGATATGATTACGAATGTCCCCCTCCAGTCTTAGAAATCAGGCATGTTCGTCAATGATGGAGGGGCCACTAATAAATTATAGGTTTGACTCCTGTAAGGAGATAAAGAAAACCTAATATTTAGTAGTGGCCCCGTAATCATTGACGACTGGGGCCCTCCCGACCATCCCCTTCCCATTCGTTGATGTATTAAGGATTTTGGTTTACTTGATATGTCAGTGAAGGAGGAATGACGCCTGAATCAGCGTCTGGTCAGAAATCCACACAAGTACATCCACGATATGATGGAAAGCTTATTAGATAGTTATTCTTATTTTCTTTTTGTTTTTATTTTTACGAAGTTTTTTCGTAGTGAGAACCCAATTCATAATGACTGAAGCCATGAGTGAGGTCGCGTGCGCTCATGATGAAGGCTCCTCAGTTTTAAATGCTCTGCGCGGTAGATTCAAACTACGGCGGATTAGTGTTTGAAGAGGATGCCTTATGTAATAGGCATGTTCGTCAATGATTACGGGGCCACTACTAAATATTAGGTTTTCTTTATCTCCTTACAGGAGTCAAACCTATAGTCTGGTAATGAACCCCTCTTTGGCGGTGCCCGACTTAAGGCGGTCAAGAGAACCAAGGACTAAAGAGCGGGGCCCGACTTAAGTCCAGTGCGATGTTGAGCACATAATCGGCTCTGAGAGAGAGTCCGAGCGGTGGGAGGAGCGTGGGTTGGCTCTGACCGTTCGGCACGGCTCCCGTACCGCGACTGGTCCCACCTCCAGGTCCTCCACACTCATCCACATCCACTTCTTCCCTAGACAGGGAAATATGTAAAGAAATTACCGTATTTTAGGGCTTTTTCCTTCGTGTTGCACGATCGTTGCAAGACAACCCGTAGTCGTAGAAGGATGGTTCAGGTGTCATTGGAAAGCTAAATTAACGCCCTTTCACGGATACATAATTGTATTACGCTCTGGCTCTTCTTTATGCATGGAATGAAGCTCGTTTAGGGTAAATCTGCCCGCTTGGCAGGTAGAAGAAGTTACTAACCTAGCCGCTCGTTGAGTGTTGAAGCTGAGCCTCAGGTGACTGCAAAACCCATGATATGCACATATGGGCCACTACCATTAGTTTTCCTCAATGGTTTTTCAGTGGAGGATATCACTCAGACGGGTCTTTGGTCCTCTAGCAATGCGTTCCTAGCCATATGCTTGTTGGTACATCTGGAGAAGACCTAAATTACCAAGCATAGCGTTGGGGCTGGAACATGCCCCCTGAGGCCAATAAGTAGATGGATATATTTGTTCTATCTATCTATCTATCTATTGCCTGACACCGTGATCCCCGAAGGGGTGGCCACGAACGAACCGCCCCCATGCACCTCTGTCCCCAGTCAGTCGATGCCCCTCCCCCCAACCAGCACCGCCTTCGTTCATGTACTTCCTCACTCCATCCTTCCACCTCTCATTCGGTCTACCTCTCCCTCTCTGTCCCTCCACCTCGCTCTCATACACCCTCTTAGTCATTCTCTCGCTTTCCATACATTCCATATGACCGAACCATCTCAAGTTGTTCCTTTTCACACTTTCCAGCACATCTACCTCCACACCACACCTCCTTCTTACTTCCTCATTAGTCTGTCTATCCCTCCATGTAACTCCGCACGCACTCCTTAAGTAATTCATTTCCACTGCTCTCACTCTTGGTCTGAGTCTCTCAACCAACGTCCATGCTTCGCTTCCGTAAGTCAGTGTCGGGATTACCACACTGTCATGCAAGGACTTCTTCACTTCCATACTGACCACCCTATTTCTTGTTACTGCTTTTAGCGTTCCTACAACCCTCTTCCCCTGTTGTACCCTCTCCCGCACTTCTTCATCCATAGTCCCATCTTTACTCAACACACTGCCCAGATACTTAAAAGAGTTGACGATCTCCATAGCCTGACCGTTCAGCTTCACCTCACACTCTGTGACTTCACCCCTTTCGAAGACCATAACCTTGCTCTTCCCTGCATTTACCTTCAAATTCCGTTTTTCGCACACTGTTCCAAACTCATTTACCAGACCCTGCAACTCCCATTCATTATCACTCATCAGAACTGTATCATCCGCAAACAGCAGTATAGGTAGCTTCAACTCAATTCCCTCCCTTTTCAGCGATACACCAACATCCACTGCTCTTGATAGTATTTCTTTCATGACTCCATCCATATATACAGTAAACAACCATGGGGACATCACACACCCCTGTTTCAAACCAACATTCAGGTAAAAAAAACTCGCTCTGCTCACTCTCCACACGTACTGCCGCCTTTGCACCCTCATACATGCTCTTCACTGCTTTCAGCAACTTGCCCTCTACTCCGTATATTCTAAGTACTTTCCACAAACCTTCTCTATCCACTCTGTCATAGGCCTTCTCCAAGTCCATAAAGGCAACATACACCTTTTGTTTCTTCTCCAGATACTTCTCCACAACACAATTCAGGGTAAAAATCTGATCTACACATCCTCTTCCCTTCCTAAACTTCCTATATTTGTTCAATGCTTTTATTACCAGTGTTGTAAGGTAATAGAAGGTGTGTCCTACCATTCACCTTAAATGAAAAAGGAGGGGGCGTGTTAAGTTCCATGACAAGTTGGCAGGACACACAATCCGGAATGGATAGCAGGAGTGTTATTACTGCACTAGATCTGTTACATAGCAATATCTATACATTATTGCAACTATAAATGTGTAACTTTATTTTTAATTTTAATTTTGTGATATACGATTACCAGTATTCACACCTCAGTAGTTCTGTTTTTCTGAGATAAGGCTTCTTTAATGGTACCCGCCTTATATATCTTTTTCTTACTGCTATACTTTTATATTTAAACACATGTCACAGTTTTCGTTTTTGGTCTTCCTAATAGATTTTTGTTTTTTAGCTTGATGAGCATATGAAGGTCCATCCACCGGTCGTGATATTCTAGGCTCTTACGTCATTGACGTAAGGAGCCACCAATAAATTACAGTTTTGACAACCCGTAAGGGAAGGAAGGAAAAACTAATATTACTTGGTGGCTCCTGAAGTCAATGACAACAATTGCCCTCCCACCATCCCCTTCCCATACACATGCTCAACTTGATATATACATTAGAGGTCGCACCTGGGGGTAGCAGGCAGGGTATGGGAAACAGAGGAAGATCGGAATGCGCGCAGGTGCGGTGTTCAAACTGTGTTAATTCTTTTCTTTTTTATTTTCTACTTTTCAGTGGCTCTGTCCCAATGAAGTACCTTAGGAATGATTAAGGGGTACCCCCTAAGATGATCTTGGTTCTCGACCGTCGTGATCGAGGTTAACCCGGGCTCTGAGGAGCCCGGAACGAGGCCATATTATCATAGGTTCTTACGTCATTGACTTCAGGAGCCACCAATAAATATTAGTTTTTCCTTCCTTCCCTTACGGGTTGTCAAAACCGTACACTGAATTGAGTTCGTGCCCAATCTTTTTCTTCATACTGCGCATGGGTATACACCACTTTTTCTACCTTTCCAAGCCCTAATTTACTGTGTAAAACCTTGGATTTATGTATATTAACTATTAATCTCTTGCTTGCCATGCCCTCTCTCCATCTTCTGAACTTAGTCTCAGCATCCAGCACACTATTTGCGATAAGTACTAAGTCATCTGTGTGTAGCAGTTCCCAGGGGAGCTATCTATCTATCTATCTATTGTCTGACGCCGTGATCCCCGAAGGGGTGGCCACGAACGAACCGCCCCCATGCACCTCTGTCCCCAGTCAGTCGACGCCCCTCCCCCCAACCAGCACCGCCTTCGTTCATGTACTTCCTCACTCCATCCTTCCACCTCATATTCGGTCTACCTCTCCCCCTCTGTCCCTCCACCTCGCTCTCGTACACCCTCTTAGTCATTCTCTCGCTTTCCATACGTTCCATATGGCCGAACCATCTCAAGTTGTTCCTTTTCACACTTTCCAGCACATCTACCTCCACACCACACCTCCTTCTTACTTCCTCATTAGTCTGTCTATCCCTCCATGTAACTCCGCACGCACTCCTTAAGTAATTCATTTCCACTGCTCTCACTCTTGGTCTGAGTCTCTCAACCAACGTCCATGCTTCGCTTCCGTAAGTCAGTGTCGGGATTACCACACTGTCATGCAAGGACTTCTTCACTTCCATACTGACCACCCTATTTCTTGTTACTGCTTTTAGCGTTCCTACAACCCTCTTCCCCTGTTGTACCCTCTCCCGCACCTCTTCATCCATAGTCCCATCTTTACTCAACACACTGCCCAGATACTTAAAAGAGTTGACGATCTCCATAGCCTGACCGTTCAGCTTCACCTCACACTCTGTGACTTCACCCCTTTCGAAGACCATAACCTTGCTCTTCCCCGTATTTACCTTCAAATTCCGTTTTTCGCACACTGTTCCAAACTCATTTACCAGACCCTGCAACTCCCATTCATTATCACTCATCAGAACTGTATCATCCGCAAACAGCAGTATAGGTAGCTTCCACTCAATTCCCTCCCTTTTCAGCGATACACCAACATCCACTGCTCTTGATAGTATTTCTTTCATAACTCCATCCATATATACAGTAAACAACCACGGGGACATCACACACCCCTGTTTCAAACCAACATTCAGGTCAAAGAACTCGCTCTGCTCACTCTCCACACGTACTGCCGCCTTTGCACCCTCATACATGCTCTTCACTGCTTTCAGCAACTTGCCCTCTACTCCGTATATTCTAAGTACTTTCCACAAACCTTCTCTATCCACTCTGTCATAGGCCTTCTCCAAGTCCATAAAGGCAACATACACCTTTTGTTTCTTCTCCAGATACTTCTCCACAACACAATTCAGGGTAAAAATCTGATCTACACATCCTCTTCCCTTCCTAAAACCTCCCTGCTCGTCGCCTATCCATTTCTCCGTTCTCACTCTCACTCTCTCAATCACTACCCTACTGTATACCTTCCCTACTACGCTTAGAAGACATATTCCTCGGTGGTTACCACACACTCCTCTTTCCCCTTTGCCCTTATATAGGGGGACTATTATGCCAGTCTTCCAGTCATCGGGTGCACTCCCCTTCTCCCATGCTAGTTTGCACATTTTCCATACCCATTCTATCACTATCTCACCACCATACCTCAACATTTCCCCACACACTCCATCTGTTCCTGGTGCTTTCCCCAACTTCACTCTTTTCATGGCTTCCCACACTTCTGACCTCCTGATCCCCACCTCCTCCTCCACTACTTCTCTTCTTCTCCCTCCCATACCATATCCAGCTATGTTTGCTGGCTCCTCATTCCTTTCATTTAGCAACTCACTGAAGTACTCCCTCCATCTTTCGACTCTCTCTCTCTTGCTTCTCGGCTAGCATTCTCCCATTCTTATCTTTCACACCCTTACTGTTTCCCTTGCTACCTTCCCTAACTTTCTTGACTTCTTTCCAGAACAGTTTCTTACTCTCCCTCCATTTTACACTCAGATTCCTTCCAAATTCCTCATCTACTCTTCTCTTACTTTCCTTCACTACTCTCTTCACCACCCTCTTACTCTCCACGTACCTCGCTCGTTTCTGTCTCTCGGAATCTTCATTCCCTCTACTACCCAACCACTCTCTATATGCTTTCTTCTTTTCTTCCACAGCTATTCTTACCTCTTCTGTCCACCATGCTGTACCTTTCACTCCCCTCCCTCTTCTCCTCACTCCACACACCTCCTCACATGCTGCACAGATCTCATCCTTAAACACCTTGCTCATCTCCTCCACTTCCTCCATAACTTCCAGGTCGAACCCACCTAGTCGTCTTTCCACTGCTCTCCTGTACTCCTCCCTGACTTCCTCCTCCTGCAACCTCTCCACCCTCCTCACCATTCCACCCTCCTCTCGCCTCCCTCCCGCTCTCCTCACCCACTTCTTTTGTATCCTAACCTTAGCTACCACTACATAATGATCAGACAGACCCCCTCCAATACCCCTATACACCCTAGCATCCATCACAGATTTCTTCATTCGTTCATCCACACATACATAATCAATCAATGACTTTCGTTCCACCACTGTCTTATCCTTCATCGTCAACATCCGTTTCCACGTGTACCTGTGGATCATTCTGTGTCGGAAGAAGGTGTTGGCTATCCACAGCCTCCTCCCCACACATACGTCCACAAGTGCACTACCATTCCCATTCACCTCTGATGGTACCCCCCACCCTCCCACCACTCCCTCAACTTTCCTATCACCCACCTTACCATTCATATCCCCAATCAGAAATATTCTTTCGTTTTTTTTTTTTTTTTTTTTTTTTTTAAGAGACAATGAACGGAGGAAGGAAAAACACAGATAAAACAAAAAGGTCCATGTGCCTAAAGGCATCCTCCATTCATAAAATGTTTGTAACAACTGGATTTAAACATTTGTTGATTGTAAGTTTGTGGAAAGCAATTCGAGGGAAGTGAATTCCAAAGAGTAGTAGCTCTGGGGATAAATGAATTCTGATAAGCAGAAGTTCTGCATTGTGGAGGAGAAAGTGTAAATTCATGGGCGCTCTCAGCTGCCCTAGTTCTACGGGGAAAGATGTGGAGAGGCGGCACAATTGAAGCAAGTTCCTCGGAACAATTGCTGTGAAAATATCTGTAGAATAATGCAAGGGATGCAACGTTTCTTCGTATGGCTAATGTAGGAAGGTCCTGTGTGATTGCAGGGTTATTGATTAATCTAATAGCTTTATTTTGAATTTTGTCCAACTGCCTCAATGCAACCACTCCACTTCCACCCCACAGAGGTGAACAGTAATCCATCTGAGAGCGCACATGACTTTTATATATTACGGCCAACTGCTCGTCAGTGAAGAATTCTCGAACTCTGTACAGGAGTCCCAGTTTTTTAGAGGCATTCTTAGCAATGCTTCTAACATAATGTGTCCAGCTCAAGTTAGTAGTTAATGTTACACCGAGAATGTCAATACTAGGGGAAGTGGGAATATTTACATCATTAAAAAATATATGGGAGTCCGTGAGATTCTGTCGGTTAGAAAATTGAATGTACTTGGTTTTCTGTGCATTAAAGGAAACTAGATTCTCTTGTCCCCATTCATTAATTCTAGAAAGGTCCTGGTTCAGAGAAATTGCAGTGTTTATTTTTGAATTTATAAGATCGGGTTGGGTGAAAGAATTGGTAAATGTGAAGGAACTGTGGAGTGTTGAGTCATCTGCGTAGGAATGTATTGGATTATGAGTGGTAGATATGAGATCATTGATATGAATGAGGAACAGAGTTGGGGCCAAAACTGATCCCTGGGGAACACCAGCATTTATTGAGTGAAATTGAGAATAAAGGCCATCTACCATTACACGTATTTTTCTGTTATGAAGATAAGAAGAAATTAGTGGAACTAATGATGCAAGGCCGTAGTGTGACATCTTCGACAATAAGGATTGATGCCAGACTCTATCAAATGCCTTTGATATATCCAGTGCTATTGTATGTGTTTCACCATGTTGGTCTGTAGCTTGGTTGATTTGATGCGTAAGAAGGCAAAGAATGTCTGCAGTTGATCGACATCGTCTAAAACCATATTGCCTATCACTGATTAATTTATTATTCTCCAGATGCTTAATTATGTGATTATTTAATATAATTTCAAAAACTTTGCCAAGAGTGGAAGTTATAGCTATTGGTCTGTAGTTTGATGGATCTGAAGAGGCACCTTTTTTAGGAACTGGATGGATGTTTGCTTCTTTCCAGGGTACTGGGAAGCATGAGGTATGAGTACACAGACGGAAAAATTTTGCCAATACAGGAGCGAGCACCAAGGAGCAATTCTTAAGTACTATTGGAGGAATTTCATCTGGACCCGGAGCCTTATCTACTGAGAGATTCTGCAAAATAGTTTTGACATGTCTGGTGTGGATCTTAAGTGAGGGAATTTCAGGTGAATTAAAATTAAGTACAGGGACATCTTGATTTATGTCATCTAAGGTTGAGTTGGTGGAGAAAATATCTGCAAGAAGGTTAGCTTTACCTCGTGGGTCACTTACAAGATTGCCAGTCGGAGATTTTAATGGTGGAATGGATGAAGCAGTAGTGAAGTTGGATTTGAATGAGTTAAGAGTAGACCAAAATATTTTGTTATCATTTGGATTATTTAGAAGTTTATTTGCCTGCTTATGGAGAAAGTTTGATTTAGTTAGGTTTAATACAGTTTTGGCATGATTTCTGATGTTTCTAAAGTAATTAAAGGCTTCATGTGTTTTTGATCTTGTGTATGCATTGTAGGCTATTGCTTTTTGTTCAGTTACTCTAGCACAATTATGGTCAAACCATTTAGGTGAATTAGATCTTTTACTGTACTTTTGATGAGGAATAAAAGTTTCCATTCCAATTTTTACAAAATCTTGTATGTGGCTCAAGGTGGAGTGTGCATCATTAGAAAAGAAAGAGGTCCAGGGAATATCAATAAAGAAACCGTGAAGACCCTCCCAGTCTGCCCTATCGTAATGCCATTTAGTCACCAAAACAGGTTCAGAGTGGGAAGGTGTGGTAGGTGATAGACAGGTGGCCTGTATCAGACAGTGATCAGAAGATCCAAGTGGGGACCTCACTGTAACATCATAATTTTCTGAATTGGTTGTTAAAAATAAGTCCAGTAGGTGGGAATTATGATTAGGATTATCTGGTACACGGGTGGGTTGGTTGACTAGTTGAATGAGATTAAATGAGTCTGCAAATAGCTCACATTCAAGACCAGCATCATCAGTCCTGGCTGAATGAGTGAGCCATTCAACATTATGGACATTAAAATCACCCAACACAGTGATTTCAGAAGAAGCATTTAAGTTGAGGACACTGAGTTGTGAGGACAGAGAATCAAAAAGACTTTGCTCTGGAGGAGTATTTGGGGAACGGTAGATGCAACATATGTATTTAAATTTACCAGCAGAAATTAATTTGTATATAGAATAATCAAAATAGGGACAATTGAAACTAGTAACCTCCTCCAGGGCAATTTCAGATTTTGCGAAGCAACATACACCACCTTTAGGTCTGAAATTTTGGAGCAGTTGATAACCTGGAAAATTAAATCTAGATGTGTCAGATGTGGATGTTACTTGAGTCTCTGTCAAAAAAAGGAGAGTAGGGGATTCTGCTTGAAGAAATTGGTGTACAGAATTGATGTTAGAGTGAAGTCCCCTTATATTACTAAAGAAATAGCTGTACTGACAAGCAGCTTTGGGACGTTGCAATGCTCTTGACACAGTCGCATGATGACGACCGGGAGGGCCCTGTGTCAATAACCCAACCCTGCCGGGGGTGGATATCCGAGGGACCACCAGGTTTGCTCTTAACAATTGTACTGCCATATTTATAAGGTAAGTGTATGGTGTTACATGTATGATATGTAGTGGGAAGAGTAGTATTTTATGGATAGAGGATAGCGATGTAGGGCAATGTCGTGAAGTTGGATGTGTATGTTATATAAAGAGGGTTTTCCTGATACCCCTGATGTGTGAGGCAGAAAGATATGTATCCAGCTACCAAGGCCTGGGAGAGAAAATGGAATTCAGGCTATTCCCTGTCTCCCGAAACCTTGGCGGTAGTACTTCCCTGGGCGGGGCTGCCTACCCCTACTACCTACAAAAACTTCTTGTCAAACTTCTCCAGGCACGCCTCCACATTCATCCAGAACTCCTCTTTCTTTCTTTCAAGTATATCCTCTGTCGGGGCATACACGCATACAATCACCCACGTTTGTATTCCTACTTTCATTCTCACCCACACAATCCTTGAACCCACAGACCCATACTCTCTTACACATTCCTTCCATTTGCTACTTACAAACAAACATGCACCTTCTCTCGCTGTTCCTTCACTCACTCCAGCACACACACCCATTCCACATTCCCATTCTCTCACATCTGAACCTTTCCATTTGGTCTCTGTCATTCCACATACATCCAGCCTGGCATTCACTAACACTTCCAGAACCTCTCTCTCTTTTGTGCCATCATTCATGCCACTAACATTCCACGTAGCCATTCTCAGAATGTCCGAAGGCATGTCCTTAGTCGGTCGTGGTTCGTCAACGTTGGTTCCGTCCGCATCCGAGGCTGATCGTTCGTTTTTCTTTGCTTAGATATTTTTTTTTTCCGGGTGGGGGTCGCAAGCCCACCGACCCAACCTCTTTAGTCGCCTCTTACGACACGCAGAAGGAGCTCAGCTCTGAAATCTCCAGATAGTGCCTCCAGAACCATAACAAAGGGGAGGGGCAAGACTCAACAAAGTCCCCTTGAAGCACTTGCACCTGGTGAATTCGCACCACACCAGCCTTAACCATGCTACAATAAGGCAGTAGCAAGAAATCACCGCAACTGCTACAGAGGCTGACTGCACTACTGAAGTTTACTTTTACACTTTTATGCCATTAATCTGGGATTCTCTCGTTTATGACGGAAGGCACTGTGGACTGTATAAGGAACAGTCCAACACGGAATGTGGCCCGGGAGGTGCGAGGGATAGAAGCACGGGCAGCAGTGAAGAGAAAGGTGAGGAAACAAGAAAAGCATAGTATCTAGATCGGGGAAGACAGGGGATGGGGTAGGGGGAACGGGAAGTGTGGCAAAAGTAGCCCAATCGGCCCTACCATAGCACCAACGGGGCGGGTGGGGCACAGGACAATAGAATGTAGGTGAGAATAATAGGGAAATGGTCTGTAGCACAATAATCATCCAGGACTGACCAGGTAAAGTCCAAGGAGATCAACGGTAAGCAAAAAGAGAGATCAATACAGGACAATGTACGGGAGCGACTATCCCTCAAGGGAGCGACCCTGCGTGGTCACCCCAAAGGGGATGTCTACAATTAAAATCACTTAAATATTTCTTAAAATAAGAAGAAACGGAGGTAAAACAGATAAATGACGATACAATTCACGGACGTCAAGAGGCACGGATGGGGAAAGGTACAGAGAAACAACCGTAAGCCAGCACGAGAGATATACCCTGGCAAACGTACATTGGAATGAGGTGGGAAAAGACTACGGATGAAAGAAACATCCGTATGAATCAGGAGACAGGTATCATACACCCGACATAGTGAAGGAAGGTATTTGGGGAGGGGATGTAGGAAGGCGTGTCTCCTGCAGACTAACAATAAGTGGACGATACCTAGAGATAAGGTAACGGAGGTCGACTCGAAATGTGGGGAAACTACAGATGTTCCATTTTAAAGGAGACATTAGTTGAACAAAATATAAATAATAAAATAATAAAACAACATAAAGTCACTTGAGTCCGAGATAGGCAGGCTGAGAGCCTCGCGCAGCAGGCCCCGAAGAGATCAAGGTGGGAATGGGGGAGACAGACACAGAGGAATGGGAAGGAGTCGAGGAGGACTGAAGCATAGGGAGGGACAGCGGAGAAATATACATACAGTACATACACAAATTTAAAGACCGAGTATTCCACACGAAGCGCGGTTCCGGTCTCACGTCCTAATGGCGGCGTTCCAGGCAGCCCTGTCAAGTTCTTTGATTTAAAATCAGACTGCAAAGTTCGATCCCACGCCGTTTTTGGTCCGACCCTTGGTGCAACTCCCTCCACATTCATGGACTTGCATCATTTCACCCAGCTTTGTTCATCCATCTTCTCCACATGTCAAAACCATCCAAACCTGCTAGTACGCATCTTGTCACTGATACTCTTGATACCTAACCTTCTCCTTAGCTCTTCACTTGATATCCTATCTTGCAGTTTGGCACCACACATCCATCTCACCATTCTCATCTCATTGCGTTCCATTCTGTTGATATCATCCGCTTTGACAGGCCACGTTTCTGAAGCATATATCATTGCGTTTCTAACGCATGAAGCGTACACCTTTCACTTCAAGGGAGAGAGGGAGTCTTCTCATGGTGAATAGTGGCAAAAGTTTTCTAAACTTTCCCCAGCCACATCTTATTCTGGCAATATTGGCGGCCTCGGCCCAACCACCGGCAGAGATGGTAGAGAAAAATGACGGGGTAATGAAGACGTGTGTGATTGCTATGGGACAAGTGTGGAAGGTGGACGGGGGTCAGTGGGCAGAGGGGTTGGGGCTGATAACCTGGCGGAGGAGGAGTGAGCACTTCCCATAGGGAAAGAGGAATGGGGAGGGGAAGGGATAGGAGAGTTTGGAAACGAGGAGGATGGAGGAACAGGGACATCATCTACAACA
Organism: Paralithodes platypus; assembly: GCA_032716605.1. Taxonomy (NCBI): domain Eukaryota; kingdom Metazoa; phylum Arthropoda; class Malacostraca; order Decapoda; family Lithodidae; genus Paralithodes; species Paralithodes platypus. The sequence continues at coordinate 21,851,740 of CM064519.1, read as the reverse complement.
TCCTCCATAGGAAAAACGGCTGCGGCAGGGGAAGAATCGGCCGGAGTTAGGGGAGGGAGAGAAGCACAAGTGAGAGACAAAGAAGAAATTAGTGCAGGTTTTGAAGATTTGCAGTCAGCCGAGAGGGAAGAGTCTGGGTCCTGACCCCTCTTGCATTGGGGAAGAGGAGACAGGACAAGTGGGGAAACAAGATGAAGTGTGGACGGAAACTTGGAACGAGGAGAGATCATTAGTGACATGGTCAGTATCCATGAGGCCAAATTTAGACTTTAACCGGGATATTAATTCTTCAGGGCGGAGGTCACGTTTGCGTATATGGGTGACGCATAGACAATCATGCGGACGGTCATGAAGGAAGTGGGACGGGGTGGCGAAGGAAAGCAGGTAGTGCCATAGCCAGGGCAGCAATGGGAGAGTTCTTGTGTGCTAGAAGGGCCTTTCCACATGTATGACAGCCGCATTGCTCGCTGCAATGAGGCAGTGACCAGGAGGGGGGGAGGTATCAGCACAATCTAACTCTGCAACTTTGGCCTCAACCTCAGTCAATGTGTTAATTGCAGCAACCAAGGCTACAGAAGATGAAATGGGAACAGATGTCTTCTTCTTAGTCGACCTACTAGACTGGAGGTGTGTTGCTGAAGTAGGATGTGTGGGACGAGATGGTAGGCCCTAATTTGGAGGTAGAGGGTGCCATTTTGGATTTGGTACCAGCAGTAAGACATATAATCGAGGTACCTTTAGTCATGGCAGTTAAAGATATGGAAGGCTTTACAGGCATCGTACGAGTCGGACGAGAGGGCCGGGACTTGCCAGTAGTGGGAGGAGAAGTAGGTGTAATCTTCGGAGAAACTCACATAATGTTCTCGAGGCTTGCAAAGTGGTTGGAGGTGGCGATGGTGGGTGAGGGGAAAGAAGATCGAGCAGTTGATGTACCTGGGAATTGGCACAGGTCAGTGGATGGGCGTGCAGATGTCTTGAGGTATGGAGGCTCCTTAGCAGTGGATCGCACCACTGATGTAAATTGTCGCCGAGGGGCAAGGCCCCGATCCCGAAGATATCGCACTGTCGCACGATAGGGTGAGTCCTTTAGTGGATTGCAAGTGAATACTTTCCCTATGAAAGGAAAAATGGGAACACAATTTGTCAGTAGCCAGATGGTTATCACCACAGTTCACGCACCTGGCTGCAGTAGACGAATATGTCGATCAGAAGCACACCGTGAGCACATCGGAAGAGGGGACCTGCAATATTTGTTTGGATGCCCTAGTTTCCAACAGGTTCTGCACTGACATGGGCATCAAACATATTGTCGTATACGTAGCTGGCGACCCGCCATATTGATGGTTGAAAGTAATTCATGGCAATCAAAGTAGATCTTGACGATAAAGAGAAGGGGCCGCTCAGCAGCCCCTGATACCCCATGCACCGATGGTGTACGTTTCAATTTTTTTTAGTGTAGTTGTACCTCTGCAGCATTGATCAAAGACGAGGAGCCGCTTGGGTGAAGTCCTGGTTCCTGACGCAGATGTCAGAAGGAAGAGCAAACGTGCTGACATGTTGACCCGAACTGAGAAACCTTCACGGGGCTCATGGAGGAGAGACTGCAGCGAATCAGATTGAGTCTCGGTGTTGACCAACATCATTCGAGAGGTGGCAGGCGTGAATATCAACTGCACCCACCTCATCCTGGAGGAAGGAGTAGAGCTCAATGTCGTCGAGCAGATCAGCAGTGATTGTGAAGAATTTTGGCCACCTGGTAGGTGTAAACATATCTTGCAAAATGCGAGGCGAGGGAGTAGTATAAGTAGGATAAGGACACCAACAGGAAGCTGAAGGGCGTGCGTAGGGTGCCAACGTCGCTATCAGGGAACGGGAGTTAGTAGTGGAGATCAAGGTAGAGGGCATGGTCGAAGCGGTATGCAAAGGAGAAGTCGAGGACTCAATACGGTTCGAGGTCGAACCAACATCCAAGATAGGTACACTCGGCAGGTCCGACGGGGCAGCAGAAGACATAAAGGAATCAGACTTGACAAGAGGGCCAGCCACACGAAGACTTGTCGTAGTAAGAGTAGTGGAAGACGAAGGGATGGCCATATCCAGTGCAGGGGTCGTCAACAAAGGGTCCAAGGAGGGTGTGGTACTTGAAGTTGTAAGCCAAAAAAAAAAGACACCTCGTATCAGCAGCCACGGTCACCTATCTCAATCGGCTCAGCATGAGAAGAGGGTTAGTGGGGAGAGATAACCTATTAGAGGGGCTGCTTCCCTTAAAGTGGGCAGCAATCGATCCCACCGACAGCCCCAGAGCGTGGACCCTAGTACAATATTACCCACAAATATGGCATAGTTTATAACACGATCTAAGGGGCCCGACTCTGTGGTACAGCCCCGCAGGGCCCGCTACGAGGCAGTATGGAAGGAGGGAAAAAATGGAAAAGAGAAAGGAAGAGGGAATAGTGCCCCTGAACTAGGGGCAGGGAAACATTCAGAACTCTCAATGATGACCAATACAGGAGGGTTAGCACACCAACCCTAAAAGAGAGTAAGGGGGCCCAGTCCCCAACCTGCAACGCTCCCCAAATCATTGGTTATACGAAGCTCCCCCACCACGATCAAAGCGATTCCCATTAGGGGGGCCTTTGGGAAGCATCAGCGCTTTTGAGAAATAAGTAACATTATTATTATTGGAAGGAATCTGAGTGTAAAATGGAGGGAGTGTAAGAAACTGTTCTGGAAAGATGTCAAGAAAGTTAGGCAAGGTAGCAAGGGAAACAGTAAGGGTGTGAAAGATAAGAATGGGCGAGTGCTAGTCGAGAAGCAAGAGAGAGTCGAAAGATGGAGGGAGTACTTCAACGAATTGCTAAATGTAAGGAATGAAGCGCCAGCAAACATAGTTGGATTGGGTATGGGAGGGAGAAGAAGAGAAGTAGTGGAGGAGGAGGTGGAGATCAGGAGGTCAGAAGTGTGTGAAGCTATGAAAAGAGTGAAGTTGGGGAAAGCACCAGGAATAGATGGAGTGTGTGGGGAAATGCTGAAGTATGGTGGTGAGATAGTGTTCGGATGGGTATGGAAAATGTGCAAACTAGCATGGGAGAAGGGGAGTGCACCTGATGGCTGGAAGACAGGCATAATAGTCCCCCTATATAAGGATAAAGGGGAAAGAGGAGTGTGTTGTAACCACCGAGGAATACGTCTTCTAAGCGTAGTAGGGAAGGTGTACAGTAGGGTAGTGATTGAGAGAGTGAGAGCGAGAACCGAGAAATGGATAGGTGACGAGCAGGGCGGTTTTAGGAAGGGAAGAGGATGTGTAGATCAGATTTTTACCCTGAATTGTGTTGTGGAGAAATATCTGGAGAAGAGGGTGTACGAGAGCGAGGTGGAAGGACAGAGAGGGAGAGGTAAACCGAAAGAGAGGTGGAAGGATGGAGTGAGGAAGTATATGGATGAAAGCGGTGCTGGTTGGGAGGAGGGGCATCAACTGACTGGGGACAGAGGTGCATGGGGCGGTTATCATCATTATTATACTACATGGAAAGATAAAATTGCCTGAACTAAGTACAGTATTTAGACTATAAGCCAAGTATGGCTAAGGTACCTTGGACTGATCCCTTGGGAACTCCAAACTGCAAAGGGACTGGATCTGAAATGGACCCATTGACTACTACCTGCTGATACCTATTTGTCAAATAGGACTCGAGGAGTGAGAGTGCTGAATTATCTCGCACACCGTAAGACCAGAGATCCCTCAGCAGGAGTCTATGATCCATAGTATCAAAAGTAGCCGACTAATCCAACAAAACAAGAAAACGGGGTTGTTCGGCCAGGCTGCCTAGGGTACGACAACAACAACAAAACAAGAAGAGAAGACTTTCCGTTACAGGTATGTTGTACAAGTCATTGTGTATTTTACATAAGAGTGTTTTAGTTGAATGGTACTTTCTGTAAGCTGATTGAACAGGTGAGATAACTCCGCTTCCCTCCAAAAGTGGGAGCAGCTGATCCAGCATAGTTTGCACTCAATAATCCTACAAAAAAAAGATAGATTAGACTGGGCAATAATTAGTCATATCTTCAACATTAAGACCAGGTTTCTTGAGAAATGGATACAATAGAGCTTCTTTTTCAGACTGGACAAAATTGCCTTTCGTACAACATTTGTTAACCATTTTACATATACAGTATACTGTATTATGCACATTGCAAGTAGACGTAGTTGTAACTTTGATATATGTATAGAGTCCAGTTGGCAAAAAGTCTTACTTAGGTTATATATAAAACAGAATGGTATGAACATCCCCCAAATGGAAAGATGGAAAAGTATGTGTCATTATATATATAGTAAAATAACTTTTCTATCTATCTATTGCCAGACACCTTACTCCCCTTAACCCGGGAACTGCGGGTAGACTCTTAAGAGTTCCCCCGGCGGACTGCGGGAAGACTCTTAAGAGTAAGGAAAATAAAATCCATTTAAAACACCCAATTTTTTTTTTTTTTTTTTTTATTTATTTTTTTTTTTTTTGCCCCTGGGCCATGCCAAATATCACTCCTCCACCTCCCCTCCTTCCCCACTTTCCTCCCCTCCTTCAGTTATCACCTATTTTCCCTGTTATTCCCTTATTCTGTGGTCTATTTTCGTGCTAACATTAGCGAGTTGGTAGCAGGGCGTTGTCATCACTGTTACCAAGCGTGGGAAAGAGCGAGAGAGAGATTATTGCGTAACAGTGTCTCTCCAGACAAGGGGAGGGGAGGAGGGCAGGGAGGTTGCCTCAGCCATACATTATGTAACTCCCGGCCTATATCGCCGATTTTGACCATCCAAACACTGTTTCCACTTGTTTTATTGTTGTAACAGGTTAATACCTTTATAATCAACCTATAATCATATATGGACAAGTATTAATGCTATTTATGGTAAAATAATGATGTTAGTGATGGGAACAGCTCAAATACGTGCGCACAGGAGTGTGGTGTCTCATACCCCCCATGCGCACGTCTTAGGTTAATGAGGGTGGCCATACACAGAATGCCCCCAAGAGGACTTATTCCCTGTAAGAGGGACAACCCGAGCCAGTTTACTGAAGGACTTACAGGATTGACCACTCAATTTAGGATCCGTCCGACTCCAAGGCCCTCTGTGTATCTTCCTAGCACTATTTTTCTACAGTGGTGTTCGGCTAGTCCATCCACTAACCTGCCTTACCCTTCGGTAAGCAGTACGGATTTGTATCAGGTTATCATCCCCTAGACAGGTTGCCGACCAAGGCTGACGAGTCCCATCCACCCGGATTTTTATAAGGTTGTCTCCCCTAGATGGGTTGCCGACCAAGGCTAACGAGTCCCATCCACTTATAACTTATAATTTTTTTTATTCCCAGCTAATAAGATTTTGTAAAATTTGTACCAGAGTAGAAGACTTTTGGGATAGAGCTAGGTTACTAATCAGACTCTTAGTAGACAGAGGTTTTGTTGCAAGTAAATTGTTGCATAAATTTAATCTATTTAAGGTCAATTATTGTGACTATTTTAAAATTTGATATCAATAATTTTAATCAAGCATTATTAACCCGTACAGCCCCAGCGACGCGCCTGACGCGTCGGCGATGTATGTAACGCACAGCCCCAGAGACGCGCCTGGCGCGTCACCCTAATTGTGCCGACCGTAACCTCAGGTGTAGCCACTCAAGAGGGCTCAGATTTGTATGGGAACTGTGTACGTATCCCACGCAACCGTGCCGATGGTTGAAAACTCTCAAAGTCCACGTGCGTGCACGTGAGCACGCAATAACCTGGTTTTTTGGGGTAATTGCCTTCAATTTTTTACTCTTGTAAAATACGTTTTCGGGGGCTCTGTAGGACCATTCTTTAAGCTTTTTGAGCGGTTTTTCGTGGTTTTTCCTTCATTCCTAACCCATTCGCTATTGTTTCTGGAATAAAACCATTTTTTGAAAACCGGCCGGGTTCTGGTGAACAAACATTACAAACTAGCCGGGGCTGGACGGGTTAACTTGAAGTTTCTATTATAACCTCTGCTTACTTTTTGTCTGTATGTATTAATGTTTATCTTTTTCTACTGTTATTATTAATTTTTATAATTAATTGTTCTTGTTAAAAGAGTACTCTTTTGTTTAAATATATTGTGCCGTCTTCATATTTTCAAATATTTGTATTTATTATTTTGTATCAATTCATTGTCGATAGTATCAATTGCTTGCTTTTGCGATTTCCTTAGTTTATTTGTACAATAAATGTAGGTTATTAGTAGGGTAGTAATTGTTAGGGGTCACTTGAAGCATGCTATGCTTACAGGTACCTACCCGATAGCACTATCGTTAGTGAGTGATGTATGTTTTTTGTACTTTGTTGATATCTTGTCAAATTGCAAATTTAGCTTAATATAAAATTTGATATAAATTGTAGTTTCTTTAGTCATACAGAATTTAGTAAAATTTACCAGAATGTCCCGGACTTCCCAAATTGACTAATTCCTTGAACATGACGATGGTGCATTGCTATATGTGCGATCAGTTTGCTTGGGAACCAAATTGACTTGCTCATGTAGTTGTGTACACCCAATGTGGTGGATTGTGTTCTTTTATTTCAAAATTTTATTTTATTAAGCCTTATTTCCACATAGCGATTTTGATTAGTTCTTTTTATTTATCTTGTATCGTCCCAGTTTTGGTTTGTTTATTTTTCAAGTTTTACATTATAATACTGTGGTTGAATATCCACCGATAACACCTTATCTACAGTAACATGATTGAGTTCAGTAGCCTACTTATGCGAAGGATCTTTCCAAAGAAATTTTTTGCAAATTCAGCAGCAAGCTGAGCCTCTGAAGTAGAAGGGTGTTGCTGTCTTTGTTTTACAGCCTAATAAATGATTCATTACTCCATACAGTTTTTGTTGATTGTTACCGTAGGATGAGATTTGTTCTTTATAGTAACTGGCCTTGTGAGCTTTCACTGAGGAAGCAACCGCTCTTCTGGCTATTTATATAGTAATCGGGTATCAACTGTCATTTGTTTACGCCACCTTCGTTCAGCTTGTCTATGTTGCCTACGAAGATAGCTTATAGACGAGTTGTACCAATGAGATTCAACTAGTATAGTAATTGTCTTTTCAATTCCAGTCCAATGTCGATCAAAGATAGAATGAAAGATATCATTGTATTTTTAGAATAAAACTTTCACAGTAATGGTTGGGTAAAATAGTCAAGAGATTTTTATCAACTCTTGGTATTTTGTAAGCTAAATAAAAGTGTTTGTTAGCCAGAATAAAATTAAAATGTAAAACTTGCAAACTAAACAAACCAAAATTGGGACAAGGACAATATAAAGTCAAATTAAATTATCAAAATCGCTATGTGGAAACAACGCTTACTAAAATGAAAACTATTAAATAAAAGAACACATAATATTTTCTTAATGTATATACCTGGGTATTGTAAATCATCAGTGACCCAAGTGTTTATCTATCTACAGTGTGCTGGTCTTTACTTATATACAGATATAAATGTCTATAATACTATATATTAACTCTATAATTCAAAACTTAAATTAATTATGTTTTACTTTTGAAATCCTATGCCAACCTATATGAATGCATAATTGAATAAGGCTCAGTTCTAATTTTAACCTAAGATAACATAACTTACGGGTAATGCATCCTTTAATCTCACTTATTTTTAAAATTCATGGTACAAAATATGATTACTGAATGCAAAATTCAGAATATATTTGATTATTTATAAGTTTATACAGTCATATTTTTCTTTAAAAATAATACTCCAATTGTTCGAGCAACTGTTAAAAGATGAAAATAAAATAATATGAAGCTCCTAAGTAACTGCCGAGTGGTATATTATACAAACTTGATATAAAAATGCATCTTCATGCAATTTAACCCCTACAACACGGAAGGGCTCTTGAACGCCCATAAAAAAGCATAAAACAGGTACCCGGAAGGGCTCTTGAACACCCAGTGGTTGAAAGCCTGTGAGCTTCGTGTACGAGGCGTCGGTCCGACGCATGTAAACAACAGCCGGCTGGACCGACGCCCCGCATCTCCGGCCACAAGAAGGAGAGCGTCGCTTGTTCGTGTGCGCCTGTATGTTGTTGTTAAGTATCGAAAAGTAGTGTAAAGTGGCTGTTTTGGCCATAAAGTTATCTCCAATGAAATCATCATCACAACTCAACCAGTTGACTTAGAGAGCTCTACTTAACGCCATTCTACAGGTAAATAACACAGCTACGCTTGGGGATGCGCGGGAATGCGGGAAGCAGTCAGATTAACAAATATACGGTAGCCTAGCCTAGACGTTTTTCGGCCAAAACACCCGGGTTTCGGGGAATATTTATGTAATGCATAGCCGGGGCTGGAGGGTTAAGGCAGATATCAATCTTTACATAAACTGGGACCAATATTATTTTTAACTAGAAATAATTTATTATTTTAACCCTTTCACGTTTTTATGATGCAGAGGTTACCAGATTAGCAATAATAGAGTTCTCTCACTCATATAATTACCTCTCCAAAATTAGTTTTCTGCCCACAGCTAACTCAAAGACAACTGCAGAGGTTGAAGTAACTAAACTAAAGGTTTCCAAATACCCCTGATGGTAACAAAGGCTTTAAAGTATCCCTAATAGGCTCAAAATTGCATCAAGAACGTGAGAGAGTTAATATTTTTATTGTGTGTTTTTAATAAGAATTTTAACCAGACCATCAAATCACAAAATGAGACTCTTAATGGGCTGGCCACTATTTAATGTCAATATACTATCCAATAAATACAGTGTGTCCTACGACTTTTTTCAAATATTTCCAGTACTGAAAGATTATGTCATTCTAAGTAGAAACATTTCTATAACCTTATGTTTTTTTCAGCATCAGTGCTTGGTATTCGGTCATTTAAATTTGACGGTTAGTGAGTGAGGCGTGAAGGGGAGGATGATGGAGGACGATCAGTGCGCTGGTGCCACTCGGAGGAGTTTTACTTGTTATTATTTTGTTATGCCATACCTTTGAAAACTCGAATAATTCTAAACTGCTACTGTATGGTTTGTCAAATAGGATTTGAAGCCTTGTAGTATTGTAATTAGCAGCTACAAATGCTCTAAGCTAATGAAAAGTGGCACCAATGCAGGAGTTGTCCTGTGTCACTCAGTTCATGCCAAGTTTAAATCTTGCACAGGAAAACACATAACCTCATGATGTGTTTATCATTGCTTGGGTAATAAAATGGAATACTGTATTCTAAAAACCTTTCATTAAAGTATAAGTGTACAATATTGTTCATATTACATTAATTTCATGTTCGAGTTAACCACCTTACTCACTCTATCATTGAAAGTGTAGCCTTCCTCTAAACATTTTGTGCTATTTCGGCTCTTATTTGGCTGTTAACGCTATACTCTATACAGTATTCGTTCAGCTGTACCATAAACTTTGGAAACATTCCTCGGTCACGCAGATGCTGGAAATCACTGTAAAACACTTTGAAATTTTAACATCTGTTTGGGTATCTCCTCTTGTAGGCTACTTAACAACAACCAGCACTAACACTTCAATTGCAGAGCCCATAAATAAATATCATGTCTCCACATTCTACGTTAGAGTAAGTAAATGGCTTTTTCTTGCAGTTTTATTCTCTCAAATGATAGAAATTAACAAGGGTCATGCGTGTCCCTCCATGCTTTTACGAGTACTGGCGTGAAACTGAATGAGTCGACAAACACAAACTGGAGTGGGCAGCTGATGCATTGGTGCCACTTTTCATTAGCTTAGAGCAGTTGTAACTGCTAATTACAATACTATAAGGCTTCATATCCTATTTGACAAACCCATACAGTGGCAGTTTAGAATGATAACAGTTTTCAAAGGTATGGCAGAATACAGAATAGGGAATAATAAAGTAACATTTGACATTTTAAAAGATTGTTTTTTCAGAGAATAGATTAAAAGATAAATTGTTACAAAATGCACGCTGCGATGCGAGGGAGCTAGAAGCATGGTCAAAATTATTGATTAAATTAATTAGAAATACAATTATCTCCTTAAAAAATATTTGTTATCTATAGAATTTTGTAGACAATAATTATAATAAACTTAACTCCTTCAGTGCGGGCTGTTACATAAAAAATACGGTCATCACTGCGGCACTTGTCATATGACAATTGCCAAATTTCTGCCTTGAACAAGGGCTGGGAGGCAGGCGAGCGAGTGAGTCTAAGCAGCGCAGGACCGTCCCATCCACCGCCCCCCCCGTGTCTGAGCCATCACTGGTGGCAGTGGGAGACATCTCCAACTCCCTTACAGACTTGGGAATAGCGGAAACCGCTCAAACTCGCTATTTTTTACTGATTTAGCGTCACGTGTGCAATATCATTGCACGGCAACCAGTGGTCGTACAGACATGATTCATGTGTCATTGGAAAGGTCTATTCCTCTGCTTTCAATGATATATAATTGAAATACGTTCTAGCTCTTGTTTATACATGAAAATTTGCAGGGAATGAAAGTTACTTTTAGTCCAAAACCCCTGTATGGTACAGTGCAGACCAAGCAATTGTCATATGACAAGTGCCGCAACAAAAGTGTTAAAGTTGATTTAAATAATTTACATAAACATTTTGTAATCATTACAGTAGATAAATTCATATTTTTTCACTAACCAACTTTACTTCTAAACTCAATTAATGAAATCAACAAATACATGTGGCACTCCAAGGACTCGAACGTACTGTACTAATAAAAATATCTATCTATCTATTGCCTGACGCCGTGATCCCCAAGGGGTGGCCACGAACGAACCGCCCCCATGCACCTCTGTCCCCAGTCAGTCGACGCCCCCTCCTCCCAACCAGCACCGCCTTCATTCATATACTTCCTCACTCCATCCTTCCACCTCTCCTTCGGTCTACCTCTCCCTCTCTGTCCTTCCACCTCGCTCTCGTACACCCTCTTAGTCAGTCTCTCGCTTCCCATACGTTCCATATGGCCGAACCATCTCAAGTTGTTCCTTTTCACACTTTCCAGCACATCTACCTCCACACCACACCTCCTTCTTACTTCCTCATTCGTCTGTCTATCCCTCCATGGAACTCCGCACGCACTTCTCAAGTAACTCATTTCCACCGCTCTCACTCTTGGTCCGAGTCTCTTCCCGAACGTCCATGCTTCACTTCCGTAAGTTAGTGTCGGGATTACCACACTGTCATGCAAGGACTTCTTCACTTCCATACTAACCACTCTATTTCTTGTACTGCTTTCAACATTCCTACAACCCTCTTCCCCTGTTGCATCCTCTCCCACATTTATTCATCCATAGTCCCATCTTTACTCAACACACTGCCCAGATACTTAAAAGAGCTGACGATCTCCATAGCCTGACCGTTCAACTTCACCTCACATTTGATATTAAACTTTCTGATAAGAATAGCCTAAGTGCATTTCAAAATTATACATGTTACCCAAATTTCATAAAAGACCTTATAAATATCGCTTTATTTCCGGAGCAAAATTTCCTACCACTAGAACTTTGTTAGAACAAGTCATACATTGGTTAAAATATATTAAAAGTACTCCTAAACGATATTGTGATTCCATCAAGAATAGAACTGGCATTAACTATTATTGGAGTGTTGACAATTCCTTAGAAGTTATTGATAAACTTAATACCATGCCGAAAGTTACCTCAGTACAGTACATGGCTTCGACTTTTCAACTTTATACAGTATACCAATTTTCCATTAGATTTAGTATTTTCAGAATTTTGCTTTCTTATAGATTTTGCACTTTGACAGATTCGTTAAGGATAGTAGGCCTACTTATTTTATGTTTCTTCATATTATAATTATGCATCACTTACCTCTACTCCTACTAGTTCAGTATATTTTGATAGAAGTAAACTTGAAGATGCCCTTAAATTCCTTCTTTTCAATACTTATGTTAGATTCGGGCCCTACATTTTCAAACAAATATTAGGAATTCCTATGGGTGGAAATGCTAGTCCTTTAATTGCAGATTTATTCTTGCTTGCTTTAGAATTTAAATTTATAAAAGACTTAGTTGACAGTAGCAAGAAAAATAACCTCCCAGAAAAATTTGCACTTGCTAAATTGTTAAGTAATAATGTAGATACAGTATATTGATGACATTCTCGTTTGCAATATGTTAAATTTTAATTAAGTCGCTAAACTAATTTATCCAAATTCCATCCCCCTCACACAAGGTAACGTAAATGATGAAGTTGAAAATTTTCTTGACATAAATATACAGATTGTTAACCCTTATTTAGCGGGCTAGGTGGTCTATTTGACCGTAGCGCCCAGCGGGGTGTTTTTACCCTAAATAGGGTTGTTTACGTATCATTTTCATGCCTAAATAAGACCCAGAGCGTAAAACAAGTATCTATCCCTGAAAGGGCGTAAACAGAGCTTTCCAATGACACCCGAACCATCCTTGTACGACCACTGGTTCTCTTGTAACGATCGTGCAACACGAGTGCAAAAACCCTGTAATTAGGTAATTTCCCTACATAATTCCCTGTGTAGCGAGTGAGAAGAGGGGGAGGAAGTTAGAATACAGTTCAGTTGGTTCACCGCGGTGGTGGGTGACGGTCATAGAGTTGCTACGCTCCTCACACCGCTCAGCTCTCTCTCTCAGCAACATTACGTGCTGAAAATGGCGCTCTACATAAGTTGTGAACCGCCACTTAGTCCATATTTATTTCACACGACATAAGTTGCGCGCTGCCAGTTAAGGGTTAATAATGAACATTGCACACTTAAAGTATATCACAAAGTTGATTTTAATTTTAACGTAATAAACTTTCCTTTCCCTAGTAGTAATATCGATAATAAAATAACTTATAATTGTTTCTATTCCCAGCTAATAAGATTTTGTAAAGTTTGTAAGTACAGTAGCGTGGTGGGTTGGATCGGTCAGTGAGGGTTGTTGTCCTCTACTACCCATAGCCGGTTTTGACTATCTTTTTCATCATTCTTATTTCTAACTTTTTTCCTGAGAGTGGTGAAGGCAATGGTGCCATAATGGTGTGTCCCATGGTTCCCTAGTGTTTTACTTTCACAGCCCACTGGCAAAAGTCAGACTTTTTCTGGCATAGGGATGCGGCGACCCTACCGCCCGCCACTTTGGTGGTGCAATCAGCTTCTGGAGCAGTGGACCACTGGTTCCTATCTTCAGAAAATTCCTGTGCTTGGTATGCTTCCAGCCAGGGCCCCACTGGGGTAAATAAAATAGTAAAACAGTGGTAGAACTGCCATCCGGGTGAGGGACTGCTCTGGGTCTGCTCCTTCAGTGTTAAGGGCCATATAGGTTAATCCACGTAGTGGAAATGGCACTGTGGAGTGGGTCAGTGGAGGCATGTCTGGGAGCCTGGAGGCAGTTTATGCCATGGCCATCCCTTTTGGGGCGCTTCCTCTGGAAGCGAGGCGTCAGACTGATGATGATGATGATGATTGTAATAAAGTAGATGACTTTTGGGCTAGAGCTAGGTTACTATAGACTCTTAGTAGACAGAGGTTTTGAGGAAAGTAAATTGTTACAAAAAATGTAATCTTTTTAAGGTCAATTATTGTGACTACATACATACATAAAATGTTAAGACTGAGTGCTCCACACATACGTGCAGTTTCAGTCTCTTGTCCTAATGGCGGCGTTCCAGGCAACCCTGTTAACCCGGGAACTGCGGGGAGACTCTTAAGAGCGAGTGAAAAAGAAAATCAACTTTTGACATCAATTTTTTTGTATTTTTTGGCCCCTGGGCCATGCAAAATCTCAGTCCTCTACCTCCCCTCCTTCCCCACTTTCCTCCTCTCCTTCAGTTATCACCTATTTTCCCTGTTATTCCCTTATTCTGAGGTATATTTTCGTGCTAACATTAGAAATCCGGTTGGAGGGTGGGGTCATCACTGATAGCAAGCGAATGCAAGAGAGAGAGAGAGAGAGAGTATCGATCGACTGTGTCTCAGTGGCCTTGGGGGAAATTGGCGGGAAAGCAGCTTGCCTCACCCATACATTATACAACTCGCGGGCTATATCTCCGATTTTGACCATCCAAACGCTGTTTTCACTCGTTTTATTGTTGTTTCAGGTTAATACCTTTATAATCAATTCATAATAGGCGCATATGGATAAGTATTAATGCTATTATTAATGGTACAATGAATATTTTAGTGACAGAAACACCTCAAATACGTCAGCACAGGGGGACGTTTCCAATTACCCCCATGCGCACTTGTTAGGTTAAGGGCTGCTCACTTGTCAAGTTTTTGGATTTGAGATCAGCACGTATAGTCCGATCCCAGGTCTTCCTCGGTCCACCCCTTTGTGCAGCTCCCTCCACAATCTCCGACCTGCATTTTTCACCCAATTTTGTTTATCCATTCTCTCCACATGTCCATACCATCCCAGTCTACTTGTACGCATCACTTCGCTAATACTCTTTATACCTAAATGTCTCCTCAGCTCATCATTTGTTATTCTATCCTGCAGCCTGGCATCACACATCCATCTCACCATTCTCATCTCATTACATTCCATTCTGTTGACATCCTATACTTTAACGGCCCATGTTTCTGAGGCATACGTCACTGCACTTCTAACATATGAGGCATACACCTTTCTCTTCAGGGGGAGAGGCATTCTTTTCATGGTCAGAATTGGCAGCAGTTCTCTGAACTTCCCCAAGTCACATCGAATTCTAGCGACAGTGGCAGCCTCGGCCCCACCACCGGCAAAGATGGTATCTCCTAGGTACTGTATTCTAAAATTTGACATACAAAATTTTAACCAAGCTTTTTTAACTTGAAGTTTCTTGTTTAACCTCTGTTGTTGCTTCTTAATTTTTTGCAATTACTGTATTTTTCTTTATTATATTGTATCTATTCATTGTCAATAGTATCAATTGCTTGCTTTTGCGATTTCCTTAAGTTTATTTGTACGATAAATGTAGGGTATTTGTAGGGTAGTAATAATAATAAGAAGCATGTTACTTATTTCTCCCAAGCGCCAATTTTTCCGCAGAATTCACTGGCGCTCGAAAACCTAAACCAAACCCAAAAAACAAACACGAATCGCTTAAATCAATGACACACAAAACCTATACGCATCACCCAGCCACCAGCAATGGCAAATAGCCTACACCCTATAGCCCTCGATGATGATAGTACTGTACAGTAATTGGTAGGGGTCACTTGAGACATGCTATGCTTACAGGTACCTACCCGATAGCAATATCATTAGTGACTGCTACATGTATTTTGTACTATTGTTAATATCTTGTTAAATTGCAAATGTTCTTTAACCCTTCGTTCCCGGAAGGGCTCTTGAACGCCCATAAAAAAGCATATCAGAGCTGCCCGGAAGGGCTATTTAACGCCCAGTGGTTGAAAGCCTGTGAGCTTGGTGTGCGAGGCGTCGGTCCGACGCATGTAAACAACAGCCGGCTGGACCGACGCCCCGCATCTCCGGCCACAAGAAGGAGAGCGTCGCTTGTTCGTGTGTGCCTGTATGTTGTTGTTAAGTATCAAAAAGTAGTGTAAAGTGGCTGTTTTTGCCATAAAGTTATCTCCAATGAAATCATCATCACAACTGAACCAGTTGACTTAGAGAGCTCTACTTAACGCCATTCTACAGGTAAAACACATCTACGCTTGGGGATGCGCGGGAATGCGGAAGCAGTCAGAATAACAAAGATACGGTAGCCTAGGCTAGACGTTTTTCGGCCAAAACCCCCGGGTTTCGGGGAATATATATATAATACATAGCCGTGGCTGGAGGGTTAATACAGAAAATTTAAACATAAATTGTATTTCTTTATTCATGCAGAATTTAGTAAAATTTACCAGAACGTCCTTCCCAAATTGACTAATTTCTTGAATGTGACGATAGTGCGCTGTTATATGTGCGATTAGTTTGCTTGGGAAACATATTAACTTGCTCATGTAGTAATGTATATCCTATGTGGTTGATTGATGATGACGATGATGCAGTTTTTACCACCATACACTCCCTGCTGAATAGCAAGGCTAGGGTGGGTGCCCTGATGAATCAGGGACTTAGTGAATAGTTGCCACAGATTGCTAGACCGCACCGTTCACTAACACCACTGACGTCTGCCAATAACTCACTGGCTGGCCCGAGGCTTGAACTGTCCGGTTAGCAGGCGAACGCTCTACCAATCGAGCTATGGCCTGTGGTCTGTTCTTTTATTTCAAAATTTGTTTTTTGCTTAAGTGTTTTTTCCACATAGTGATATTGATTAGTTCTTTTGCCTGTGTATTGTCTTGTCCTCATTTTGGTTTGTTTATTTTGAAAGTTTTACATTTTAATAACGAGATAATAACAAGTAAAACTCCTCCGAGTGGCACCAGCACACTGATCGTCCTCCATCATCCTCCCCTCCACACCTCACTCACTAACAGTCAAATTTAAGTGACCGAATACTAAGCACTGATGCCGAAAAAAAATATGGCTATAGAATATTTTCTACCTAGAATTACATAATCATTCAGTACTGGAAGTATTTGACAAAACTCGCGGGACACCCTGTACATACACATACATACATAAAATTTTAAGACTGAGTGTTCCACACTTCAGTGCAGTTTCAGTCTCTTGTCCTAATGGCGGCGTTCCAGGCAACCCTGTTGAAGGCTGCTTCACTTGTCAAGTTCTTGGATTTGAGATTATATATTTGTATTATATATAACTAAATATTAACCAACAAGTCTTTACTTGAATAGTCCTACTTCCCTGTAGCTACTGGTATAATATTCCTGTATATGATTGTAGTACAATACAGCTTATATCTTCAACATTAATATAGCAGCTGTGCAGAAGACAAGGTGATTGATTATATACCTCATAACTATTATTGACATCTTTATAGATAGGTAGCCTATACCTTCTGTACATAATAACTACAAAATCCAAGACAAAATTACATAGTATATATGCTCTGGTCGTTATGAATCAACAACTCGGGTACCATTCACTGGTACAAGAATTAGCACTGGTTTGGACAACATAAATGCACTGAAGAACGAGTTTAACTTGCCTTAATATTAAAGCTTGGTACAATAAGGGATGAGTATGATAGTTGAACGTGCTGTGATGATATAAATATACATTCAAATAATCCAATGTATTAACCTCTTCATTCATATGACAAGTCTTCTACATTACAATAAGTCTTGTTATCCCGTACAGTACCAGTGACATCTCTTTTATTTGACTTCAGCTACATTCAGACAATTTTATAAAGCTTAGGAAGGATATATGGTAGCTGAAACAATGAATTGAGATAGTCTGTAGCCTTTTTATTGGTAGACGTCCTTCCTAAGCTGACTGAAAATGTGTAATAGTTGCCAGAATATAATGAAAAGGACGTCACCGGTACTGTATGGGTTAAAACACTCTTTAAAACAGTGTTAGGGATGGCACTACAATAATCTCAACAGTGTTACAATAAGACTAAACAGTTCAGTAGGCTTAAGGTGTTCTTTTACCTTACTTCATGTTTACATGGTTTAATGGCTACTTTTATTAAAAATTATTATTTAGCAAACAATGTTTCATAAATTTTGTGTGGCATTTAATTACTGGGGTATGTCGATTCAATGCGTGTGCCTAGCAACTCTAAGACCAATAATTCATTTAACAATCCCAATTCAATTAACTTGCAGCCACTGCATCACAACCTGATGCTCTATTGAGATGCCGGACCACCATAAGCTGTGACTTCATGCTCGCCTTCCTCCCTCCTGACTCACTCATGCAAAGGGGGGAAGTGTTCTTGCCAGCTTACAGAGATTTACATAGTATGGCACCTACCTCTACTCCTCCCCTGCCAACCCGTGTGATGGTTGGTGAAAAGAATTTGGATAAGATAAACCTTGATATAGATGGAGTGAAAAAGAAAAAAAAAAGTGAGATGAGATCTGTCTCAGAGAGGGCAGTGGGAGAAGGGATCATCAGCCCATCATCCACATTCTATGGCTAATGTATTGATCAGAGAATGCAATCTTTTCTGGAAAGTGTATAGGGTCATTGACCAGTTATACATTCTAGTATCACATCAAGGTGGTTGATGAAATAGCCTGGGGTGCCAGTAGTTGGGAGCAGTGTTCTGCTCCCATCAGTGAGGTGGTAATATGGTGCTGGAGCCAGGGAGTCCCACATAAGTGGGGATAATCTTTCGGTTTCCACAGCCACCTTTGGGTGGCCAGGTCTCCCACATGTGTGCATGTAACTAATATTTTGTTTTGTTAATATATAGATTTTTTCTACAGGAGTTTAAGCAGATCCTCTCCTGGGGTGTGTTTCTTGACTGGTTAACTCTAAGGGTGGTCTCTTCCCTAGGAGCTTCACCATAAGGGGATTGCATTTGTAGCTGGGACTATATCAAGACAGTTGCGGAGTCCATTATTTATCTTAATATAGGTATGTATGTATGTATAAAGTATACATGTACAGTAATTTATGCTATACTAAGTGATTTATAAGTCACAAGAGGAAAGTATAACCTTGAGTTAACCATCCAATATAAACAGGAAGCAAAGTTAACTTTAACTGGGCTTGAAGATTTGACATAAATTTAAAAAATCACTATTACAATCAAGTGTATATGAAGTGCTTAAGTACCTGAGGTACAACTTCTTACCATAATATATGCTTGAACAGCTTGTGTATGACATACTTTTAGCCTTACCAAATCTAAATAATTAAAGTGCCTTGTAATAGATCGATACTCATACTGTAGTAGACTTATAGATTACTTCATTCACGAGATCAAACCATTATTATTATTATTATTATTCCTCACCTGTATCTTACATTAGCACAGACTTATATAACTGTTAGGTTGATGTAAACACCAAAACATTTACCATTACCTGTAGACAATCTGGGATGAACCATGGTGTCAAACTAAGAATCAGTCCTTTCTTTGTAGTCTTTATTATTGTGTAAGCAAAGATAAAGTTATGGTCTCTCTCTCTCTACTGATCTATCTGTCAATCTATATTCATCTAACCATCCACGTCTCTCCCTCCACCAAATACATACACATACATACAACAGTACAGAAAAGACTTGCCACAACACAGCCCCATCACGTCACCACAGTGGCCGGAGCTACTATAGTGTTAACAGTATCTCAGCAAGACTCAACAAAGTACCCCTGAAGCACCTGCACCTGGTGAATCCGCACCACACCACCAACCCCCACTGTCCACAGTACTACGAAAAGGCAGCAGCCAGAAATTACTGCAACTGCTACACACGTATATACACATATACAGTTCGGCCTGCCAATACACAAGTTTATGGGTGGCACGAGCCTCGCGGGTGCCCAACCCCGAAAGGGATTGAAATAGGGGAGCTATCCCCCCGCCAAAGGCGGCTTTCTAGGGCCTTTCCTAGCTGATGCTGAGAGGATTGGGTTCTAGTCATGTGATGGGCTAGTCTATCAGAGTGAGAACTGAGCGATCTCTGCCATACCCATAGCTTACTCTGACTTCCTTTTACTTATATATTTTCTAGATCTCAAGTGACGGCGTCTCTAACGTGGATTGACCTCCCAATCTACCAAGATTGGAAGCCAAAGCGTCACATTTTTCCTTTGCCCCTCAACTTTCTCTTCATAATTGCTGAGGGGCACAGGGCCCTGGGTGGGGCTTTGGTTTCTCGGGCGTTTCCGCACCCTCCTCAGCTCCCCGCCATGGAGTGGCTTCGGTCACCCAGGCTTTATTGTGGTAGGCAGGGAGCGTTCTGTGGGGGCGCTCAGTTATGGCCTTGGCCTTGCTCGGGGCCTTGAGGCTGTTCGGCCAGGCAGTCTGGGGAACAACAACAACAACAATTAACTCCGAGAATGACTATTTTTTGGCCTATTTCTCCCCTTCAATTGCCTAAAATGATGGACATAATCATCAAACTAGTATGATGAACGAGTAACCTTCCGTTCCGCTCCGAGGAAGCTGTAAAACTGGCGTATCCCACAACGCCGGCCCCGCGCATTAGGTAAACACGGCGGAATTGCCCGTCTTTCGGCGCTCGATTCGCATATTGTAAGTACATCCTCGCATTTTGAAAGATTTTGGTAATTTTTATTTTGGGCCCCTGCTCGCGTATTAGGTATTTCGCAGATTGGCAGGCCGGACTGTACATATGTATATACATATACATACTGTACAGTGAGAGCGAGACAGATAGATACAGACATGATAGATAAGGAGTGCAGTTACTTAAATAAGTCTCTAGTTCCATGCAAGCACAGAACCACCCCAAATTATGTCTGGAAGTGTTAAAATATCCAAAACAATCTTATTTCATGCTAATTTTCATGTATTCCTTCTCAAATTAATTCAAGTCTTCAAACAATATTACTCCGGTTTGACACCTTGTTGGGATCTTAACCCTATTAGGTGCAGGGTGGGCCAATTTGGATCCTCCCTGATTTACTCCATTAGCTTGGATATTTTAAGACGTTTCACCTCATTAGTTTGGCGATTATATGATGCTTCAACCCAATAAGGTGTCAAATTTTCCTGGGCGAGCGAGAGCAAGCCTGCAATTTAGGAGAAACCGGCCTTGGGCCGGGACATTTTTCTACCGATTTTTTTGTTCATATTTAGCTTGAAGGGGGTCTGGGGAACATTTTTTAGTCTGAAGGGGATTTGGAGAGGCGTTTTTCAAAGTCTAGGGGTTAACTAAATACACATTGTTCAAAAATGTCTAAAACAATTAAAACCCTCAATAATAATTAAACAAAAATACCATAATAACCCCCGAGACGTTGCACCAGATAGTGTTAATCCTTTCAGTATTTTATTCTGGCTTATACTAATTTACATATACAGTATAGCTGCTATAGAATGATAAGTTTCTCATTATCATAATTTACATCTACAGTATAGCTGCTATAGAATGATAAGTTTCTCATTATCATAATGTGTAAATCTAATGTAGTGCACTGTAAGCCTCCTTATATTAATAAAATCTGTAAACATACCGTATATTAAGCATACATAAATAATACATATTCATGAGAACATTTTACAAAACTAGTATCTTTTAACATTATATATATAAAACCTATGACTTATCTTATATGACTGTGCATATATGGTAGACTGGCCAATCTGCATGTGGTGGCCCAATTAGTATATGATATCCAGGACATAAATGACTGCAAACTCAATAAATTTACAGTAATATATTTACCAGCAAAAATGTATAATAAATATTGTACTTCATGATGCAACCTCTGCTAAATTTATGAAGTTTCCTTAACATTACAGTACTAATCTTTTGTGGGTAATTAATTTGCTATGGATTTAGCATACTAATTGGAGCAGAGCATACATATTGGGTAGTGTACCCTAAATTACCAATACCGGTAGTACCATATAATGTCAGTACTGTACAGTACTTCTCAAGTACAGTCAACATTTTCCTATCACCTTTCTGAGAATTCTGGATACACATTATACACCTTTCTTACATACACATACAAAAATATAATTTGAATTAATACAATGAGAAGTCGTCACTTTTACTGTACCATATTAAGATGAATAACTGGGTAAAGTTGGAAGTGTTAAGAGTAGCAATAGGAGCGCTCCACCTGTGTCTGTTCACCGGTACTAAATACAATAATAAAGATGCTCTTAAAATTGTATGTATGTATATATATATACTCAGGCACATACCCCATAGCTGGGGATGGCTGACTCGAGACAGCCCGAACAGAAACAACAAAATTAAATAAAACAAAAAAACATAAAAATTCACATACATCTAGGTTGCCCAGGAGAAGACCCAGAGATCAAGGACCATGATGGGAAAAAGGTTCCCAGATCCCAGATCTCCCGGAGAGATTCCGGTCACAGACTTCCTGGTGGTGGAATGACGAGGTGGAATATGCAATAAAGGAGAAAAGAAGATGTTTCAAAGCATGGAAGAAAAGAGGCAGCAAGGAGGAATATCTGGCAGCTAAGCGAACTGCAAAAAAAAGATATACAAGGCAAAGAAAATTATACAGGACCTGGTCATAGACCAAGTGTGTGATGTAGAAAATCCTAATGGGATCTTCAACTTAGCTAGGTGAGTTAAGGATGACAGTAGAGATATTGTAGGAGAACAGTGTGTCAGGAATTATGATAGGACAATTGTTTACGCTGACAAAGAAATCAGAGGTGCTTGGAAGGTACACTACGAACGATTACTCAACGTGGAGTTTGAGTGGAATAGAGAGCAACTAAGTAACAAAAAGCCAATACTTGCTCCACCCTCCCTCCCATTTGATAGTGCCAGCTGTTGTAAGCAGTGCAATAAATAAAATGATGGCCCAGTGGCCTAGTATAAAATAAAAGCATCATCAACAACAATCTGGCATTGACGCTGAGATGATGAAAGCCTCAGGTGACATAGGAGTGAGATTGGTTGAACTCAATCATTAGAGAGGAGAGAATCCCAGATGAATGGCAAAAAAAGTGTAATAGATACCATATATAAGGGTAAGGGGGGACTCGTTAGATAGAGGAAATTATAGGGGCCTTAATATGCTTGACCAGAACAACGCCAATTCCTGCAGGACGCCTCATTACACTCTATTCTTTCCGAGTCAACCTCCTTCAATTTCGCTACTCTCCGACAATTCCTGAAAGCCACCCAACTTTATGATATCTGACTACTGACAGTTACATGACTTGACTTTGCACCTCCTCACCGAACACTAGCCTATGAGGGCCCTGGACCAGTGGACTAGTATACAATAAACACATCAACAACAACAATATGCTTGACCAAGTCTTGAAGGTCTGTGAGAGTCTTCGAAGGTATGATAAGGGAAATCATCTCCATCGATGATATGCAGTTCGGTTTCATGCTAGGACGTGGTACAATCGATGCTATCTTCATAGTCAGGCAGCTGCAGGAAAGATATTTACAGTATTGACAATAAAATAACATATGATTGTTATTATTCCCAACTAATATAATTTTGTAAAATTTGAACTAAACTAGATGAGTTTTGGGCTCTTAGTAGATAGAGGTGTTGAAATAACTGAATTGTTGCATACATTTTTAAGGTCAATTATTGTGACTACTGTATAATTTAGTAGCAGTCTCTACGTTTCCAACGTAGGGCTTATGATCTCAGCCGCTACCACAGCGGGCCGATTTATCGGTACTCACGCGAAGTAACCAAATAATCTCTAGAGTTGCACCTCAATTCACTACTAGGCACGTTGTACACACTCCGAGACGACTAGGAAAGAAGAGATAGCGAAGGAGAGAAAGAATTGTTATAGTTACCCATTTAATCTAGCTGCTCTCCTCTGAGCCATGCTTCATGTTCTATGAGCCTGTGCCAGGACCTGCCAAAGTATCAGTCACTTCGCGCCCACCGTCGATGTCACACGCCTTTTTTGTCTGTGCTTCGCGAGTGCCTGCTTTGCATCCCCTTCGCTTCAACTCTTAGTGAGTGTGAGCCTTTTCAGGCTGTTGAGGTTTTAGAAGGATGTTCAGTGATGTAGGCAGCACTTTACTACGGCTTTATGGCGTGTTTATGGGTGTGCGCGTAGTGCTGGAGACGTGTTTATTTATTTGTTTTCTTCGGGGTGGTTGGTCCTCAACGCCGCGTAGCGGTCGTTGTGTCTATTCTACCCTCACTTTTCGGGTTCATGTTCACTTTAACTACCCTTAACGTACCTTGGGGGGGGGATATGCTTCCCGCGGGATGCATTGTGTTTCTTTCCCTTTGTGACTTTTTGTTTTATTGTTTTTTCATATGACTACGTGTCGATGTTTTACAAGACTTGAGCATGAAGTTTCTTTGGATTCTGCTTTGTGTGAGCATAGGCCACATAGCCTTTATTCTCTCACAAACATGCTGCTTTGGTCTCAACTGACCTATAGCCCTTCTGACTTGTTTATTAAACTTGTCCATAGTTGGTGGTCTTGTATTTCGTTCGCATGGTTCACGCTTTTGTCAGTTTTTCGTTTCCCCGGGCCTACTTGACTCGTGGATACGTGGTTCTGGTGAAATTGTTGGTCAAGCCCTAGGCTATCCTCCTTTTATTTTATTAATTTAACGTACTTGTGGGGCTTCTCGGGCAGTGTTTAGCTTTGTTACTAGGGTTTTTCACTTAGGGATTGACGCTGCCCTAGTCTTTTCTCGTTTATGTGAATTGTGTAACTAGGCTAGGCCTGTGTTTTTTAACTTGAGCTGACCGCCGTCGGTTTGGGCCACATAGTCCTGTCCTTCTGTTTTCCTTAGATTCTCATTAATTGTGTGTTTAAGCTAATCGGTTTTTGCCTTGAGCTGCCCGCCGTTGGAATGATCCACACAGGTCCTTTCCTTCAGCCTTCCTTTTGTCTCCACTGACTGGGAAGTCTCGGTCTCGTAGCTCTCGGTTAAATTCTCGTTTTTCTTACATGTCCATGTTTCTGTTCTTCCCCTGCCTGTGGTTACTTGATCACTGAAAAGGGGGGGGGATGTCTGGAAACTGTACGCGATAGGGGCCCCGCTCACAGGGAGGATATGCTTGGACAAGTTGACTCGATTTTCGTGTTTACTCACGTTTTTTCGCCACACAGGCAAGGGTCTTCTGGTGTCCTCAGCTCCTTCATCTTTTTTTAAATCCGCCCTAGAAGCGCCTTTATCTTTTTGTGGTGCCCTGTGCCTTGTCAAGGCCTAGGCCACATAGCTTTTCACTTGACTTGGTTTATGCGCCCTGTTCTGCCCCCCTCTTCATGTACCTGGACAGGGCTTTTTGGACAACGGCTGATTGGATGTTTTCCTATCCCTTATGTCCTGTTCCTTGTGTCCTCCTTCTGTACCTGGTTCCCGCCCTACGGGCGTCCTCCTTGTATACTGGGAGGACCCTAAGTCCACCTGAAAAGTCCTAGGACTCGACCCAAAGTGGCGATGTCCTGTGTGTTTTGGATTCCCTCCCCGCACCTATTTACACTTATAGGGTACTGTTGGGTTGCTCACACTTGACCTTTTCCTTCCAGCTGGTGCCCGCTCTACTGCCGGCTGTCCCTACGCCGCCGCCGCTTCGCCGCCTCCTCCCTCCGCTCTCACAGAGGGTTCTC
This sequence comes from Paralithodes platypus, assembly GCA_032716605.1. Lineage (NCBI taxonomy): Eukaryota > Metazoa > Arthropoda > Malacostraca > Decapoda > Lithodidae > Paralithodes > Paralithodes platypus. Next base: position 21,826,609 of record CM064519.1, on the reverse strand, counting down.
AGGTATTTCGAAGGGTGCCACTTTCCCCACGATTTTGGTTAGGACCTGTTCCCAGGGTTGGGCCTCGCTAAGGGGCTTGTCCCAGCCCTGGTGTTGAGGGTCTCTGGTGTGGGTGTTTTCTTTTGACTTTCCTGTTATACTTGCTACATAGCTTCTTCCTGGATATTGTCTTACTGAGTCTTACGTGCTGAATTGGCTCTACTGCCTCATATTGCCTGTCTCACCTCTACTGGTGGGTAATGCTTCCCCATTTTTCAGTGCTGTGATGCCGGCTCCTCCCTGCTTTCGGCCGACGTGTCAGCGGACGGCCTTGCGGGATCACCGGGAATGTTGCCTCCACACGGCCTGCTATGGGAAGGATGTTTACGATCCCCGCCGGTGTGGGGTGTGTCTCTCCGCTCTTCAACTACTCGAGACTCTCCCTACGTCGGCGGAAGGACAACGGGCCAGGACGTCTCTACGCCGATCATGGGACGTCATCTCCCGTCACGTCCAAAGGGTCCTGCACAGGGCTCCTTCCTTCCGTGAGGATGACGTCCGGGTGTTGTTAGGGATCCCACCTGCCTCCGATGCTGCACGCCGTTCCCGCTCCCCTACTGTTCGTCACTCGCTCTCCTCATACGGCTCGGGGCTCCCCTCCCGGGAGTTCGGGTCAGGCGGGCGGGAGGGCGCGTTCCAGGGAGCGGGCCCCCAGGCGTCATGAACATCGTGTGCCTCCTTCCGACCTCTCCATGACTTCTGGAACTTCTGGCAGGAAGAAACGTCGCCGATCTCCGTCCCCTGCTGATCGACCCCATCTTGCTTCTCCTCACCTCAGGATGAGCCCCCCTCCTTCGCAGGGTTCCATGGTCTTCAGGGCCAAACGCCGTCCTACCCCGCCTGCCGAGGAGGTCGTTCTCCATCCTGCACCGTCTTCAGCCACTGGTGGGGTGGAGTTCGAGCCTCTGCCTTCCTCCCAGCCTGTGAGGGGTCGCGGCCTCTTCCCTATGGCGGGCCCAGCTGTGGTGGTACCGGCGGCGATGCCCTCCACGCCTCCTCCTCAACCTGGAGGTTCCGACGCCTCGATCCCTTGTGACCGGCAGTCTCCTCCTCGTCTCCCTGACCATTTAGAATATGTTCTTGAGATGGAGGTTGCGGATTTTGATCGGCTGGAGGACGAGGATATGGGGGTCGACTCGTCTTCGGACGGTGCCCCTGATTCGGGCCAGGAGGACCCCGACGTGGCGGCACAGTCCTCCCCACCGTCCCCTGAGTTCTCCCCGCTCACGGACCATGGGGCCCGTGGGCCCAGTGAGGCTGGTTCCCTGTCTCCTCTACAGACGTCCTTCCCTCCTGCTGCGGAGACGGAGTTACGGGCGGAGTTGGCGTCTCTTCGTCTTGAGATGGCCTCCAATAAGGCAGACATCCTCTCCTCTGTCACGGCGGCCATGGATGCAGTGGTCTCCCGGTTGGGTACTACTAACCCGGTGCCTCTGCAGACTCCGCTTGTGGCTCCTCTCCCACCTGTTGCCGACCACATCCCATCTCGGCCTGCTCTCCCGGTCGTGGTACCGTTGACATCATCTACTTCGTCACCTGCACCTCCGACACCACCTACGACTCCTCTCTGGCCCGTTGTTATCCCGGGCCAGGGTTTGGGGTTGTTCTCTCACCCCCTCTCCGTGCCGCCTCTCTCCAAGTTTAAGATCCCCAAAGTCAAGATGCCATCCCTGTATGGGGATTCTGTTGCTTGGAGTGCTGTGATCGCCTCCAACCCTGAGGGGGCGGTCCACCTGCCGGCCGGAAAGCGGGCTGTGCCGGAGGGCTGGGCTATACAGGTGAATGAGAAAAACATCTTCAGGGCCATTACTCCACAGGGTCTGGTCCCTGAGGTCGATGTGAGGGTGTACCCTAACCGGCAAGACATGCGGTATTTTTCATATCATCCGTCGGTCTTGCCTTACACTGCCACCAAGCCCTGGGCTGACTACTCCCGCCAAGACCTGTCTGCGGATGTCCACTCCCTCTCTGCCATCTCAGGGACGCCGTACCTCAGGAATGTGCGAGATCGGGACGGGGTCCTGATGCTCGAACTCCTGCACGTCTGTCCGGGTCCCTGGGGTGAATGGATCCGTGAAGCAGTGGAGTTTGGTCAGTCCATGGCTGAGACCTTGCCGGCCATCCCATCCATGGATTCCTCTTTTCTGTCGGGCATGCTCCTTACCTCCTCGGGCTTCCCTCTGCCTGTGTGGGAGTGGCTCAATGCTCCCAAACTGTCGGTGGGCCCCCTTCCGTGTTCCTTTTTCACGGCACTGGAGAAGGCCCCACTGGACCGGGACTTTAAGTTCCGTCAGCGAGCGGCGCGCCAACTTTCAACTCTTCTTGCTCAGTTGGAACTGGCGCGGGTTCACCTCCGCCTTATTGAGTCGCTGGAATCGGCTGATCATCGCCAAGGTTTTGAGCATGTCCGACGGATCACCCTGCAGCTTGCCCTCAACCCTGTTCAGGACATCCGCCACTCCCTCCATGAAGCCACTCGTTGCCGTCAACAACTTCGGGTGGCTTCTGTAAGAAGGCCCCTGCCGACGTCCGCAACCGCCTCCTACTGACTGACCTTCTGACCCCTGGACTGTTCCCTGAGGAGGCTTGGCAAGGGGCTTTCTTACTGGCGCAGAGTGACACATACTCTGCTCAACGGAAGGTGGTGGCGAAGCGCACTTCATCCTCCTCCACCCGCGGACGCGGGGGCAGGTCTGTCGCCGGCAGAGGGCGCCAGGCTAGAGGTGTGGCCAGGGGACTGGCTCACAGGGGGCGTGGTGTACCCGCCTTCCGTGGTCGTCGGTCCCCGGATCGCCGTCCCCGTCAAGAGGGGATGCGGCGCTGGCAGGCGCAGGGCCCCAGTTCCTCCGCTGCCAGACACAGCCTGGAGGGGGATAGGCCGGAGCGCGAGGCTCGTCCGTCGTTTCGGCGGGGCGGGGGGACGTCTGGAGGAGGACGTGGTGGCTCTAGCTCCCACTACGATAAGTCCAAGAGGGGCTCCGTGCCAAAAAACGCGTAGTTCCTCCTGGCCAGTCCCCTCTTCCCTCGCCCGACCATCTCGTCGAAGCGGTGATGGGCCTGACGCAAGGCGCCCGCACCGGCTTCTTCCGCCCCCACTACCGGCAATGGCCCCGCTGGTCGTGGGCGCGTCGGGTGGTCAAGAAGGGTCTGACTTGGAGGTGGAGGTCCAGGCCTCCTCTCAGGTGCCCTCCCCGACAGCGACCAGTGTCTCAGGAAGTGGCCCAAGTGATCATGTCCATGCACGAGGAAGGCGTTATCAAGGAAATATCTTCTACACAAAAGGTATTTCTGTCTCATGTGTTTCTGGTCCCAAAGAAGGACTGCGCTGCTATGAGGCCGGTGGTAGTTCTCTCAGTCCTCAACTCTCACATTGTGAACACCCGTTTCCGCATGCTCACCATCAACCAGGTACGCCTGGCACTCAAGCCCTTGTCTTGGGTGGTCACCCTGGATCTGAAGGATGCTTATTGGCATGTGCCGATGGCTCCTCGGTTCCAGGGCTGCCTAGCGCTGCAGTCGGATGAACGGGTGTTCCAATTCACCAGACTACCATTCGGCCTCAACATAGCACCGCGGGTCTTCACCAAACTGGTGAAGCAGGCTCTGACCCCCTTGCTCTTACAAGGGATTCAGATCCTGTTTTACCTGGACGATTGGCTCATCTCCGCAGACTCTCTCACACACTGTGTACAAGACACGCTCACTGTAGTCAGACATATCACAAACCTGGGGTTCAAACTAAACATTCCCAAGTCCTGCCTCTCACCGTCACGAGAAGTGACGTGGGTGGGCTTGCACTGGGATCTCCAAAGCGCCACCGTTTCCCAGAGTCGTGTGAATGCGGCGAAACTTCGAGGGAAGCTCTTTGTCGTGTTGCACTCGGTCTCGATAACACGAAAAATCTGGGACTCCCTACTAGGGTCTTTGAATTGGGCGTCTCTGACCGTGCCCTTGGGCCGGCTCCGACTAAAACGCCTCATTCAGCTGGGCGACAGGTACTTCCCTATCTCGCCCCCTTACCGTTTGTGGACGGTACCGCGCTCAATACATCGGAGACTGACACACTGGGTCGCTCGGGGCACGCTCTCTGCGGCTGTGCCCTGGACTGCTCCTCCGCCGACCATCTGGGTAGACACAGATGCGTCGAGCGAGGTGGGGTGGGGCTATCAATCAGACATGGGATATCAATATCACGGCAGGTGGTCGGGGCTCTCACACTTCCACATCAATGCCCTGGAACTGTTGGTACCGTTGTTCTTCCTGCGGGATCACGGACTGGCCCTCACGGGCAAGTCGGTGGCCTTCAGGATGGACAACATGTCCGCGGTTCATTGTATCCAAAAGCAGGGCTCCTCCAGGTCTGTTGTGCTCCAAGACCTGGCGGAGAAATTGTTTTACCTGGCCGATCATTACAGCATCACCCTGCATGCGACTTACCTGCCCGGGACGGCCAATCTTTGGGCGGATGCTTTGTCGAGAGGACAGAGCACCAAGGTAGAATGGTCATTAAGACAAAGCGTTTTCGACGACCTCGCAGCCTCCTGAGGCCATCCGCAGGTGGACTTGTTCGCCTCCTCCGGGACGAACAAGCTGCCGGACTACCTCACCCGCTGGACTTGTACTCAGGCGGGGGGGCCGGATGCCTTCGGCGAGGACTGGAGCAGGTGGCAGTCGATTTACGCTTTTCCACCGCCCGACGCACTGCTTATGTGCAAAGTCCTACACAGGCTGAGAGAGTACCGTGGCAAGGTTTGGTTACTCGCGCCCCTCTGGCCGGCCCAAGCCTGGTACGCTCAGCTGAAGCGATGGTGCCCGAGTCCCGTTCCCCTGTCTGTCTCAGACTTCCACTTGGGACAGATTGGAGACCTAGGGCCCTCGTTGGCATTCGCATCGTGGATGTTTGTGAGGCAGGGTGGTTACCGAAATATGGACGTTGCTTGACTGATATGCTTAATCGGCACTGGACTAAGGCTACTTGGAAGACTTACGAGTCTCATTGGAATACTTTCACTAAATGGATCAATGACACCGAACAAACAGTTCCGTCGGTTGCGTTAGTCTTCCATTACCTTAATCACTTGTTTGCGACACGCCGTTACGTGTACAACACCATTAAGAACCACCTGCCCTTTGCCTAGTACTTGCGACACCTCGGTTGGGTTACCTTCTTAGGAAGGTAATCAAGTCGTACCCCACCTGCTCGTGGTGACCTCGCAAACACCCATTTCTATTTATTTTTTCCATTTGTTCTTTTTTCAAGATAGGGTGACACAAACGGGGGCGGCGCTACCTGGGTTTATCCCAGGTAGTAGTTTAATTTTACTGTAATTTTATTAAGTGTTTTGTATATTTTTAACTGTAGGCTACATAAATATAAACAATGGCCGGCCAAGGCAAACGGAGGCAGAGTTTATTGGGAGATGAAGAGAGCTATGAATTTGAGGGATTTCTGGCAGAGGGTAATGAAGTGGAGGATCAATTGACTGTGGTGAAGAGACAGATGATGGGTCTGTTAAGATGGAAGGGAGTTATGGAGAATTGGAGGAGAGATATAGGTGTGAAGGTGGAGTCACTGACAGAAATATGTGGAGCCAGTTCAGTGGCAACTGCAGATGGGCCATTAATTGCTAACCTAGATGCTGTGATAAGGAAAGTAGATGAGCTGGAGGCAGAGAACATGGTACTCAAGGAGCAGCTAAAGGAGTATGAGGGCCATTTAAGTGAGAAAGTAAAGGGAGTAATAAGTGAGGAGAAAAATGAGTGGACAAGGGTGGGGAATGCTAAGGTGGATGCATTGGAAGAAATCATGAAGGAGCAGGTGGAAGAGAGAGAAAAAGAGAAAAGAGAGTTTGAGAAGAATGTAGTGCAGGTTTTGAAGAGCAAGGAAAAGGTAGTGAGGGAAACAGTAGATAGAGGTAAAAGCATAATAATTTTTGGAGACATTGAAGAACATTAGCAGATATGAGGGAGAGAAGGGGAAGGGATGAGGACAAAGTAAAGAAAATATTGGAGTGTCTAGACGAAGGCTGTGATTTGGGAGAGAACTGGACGAAGTAAGACGGCTAGGAAGATATAAAAAGGGTGAGATGAGACCGATAAAAGCAGAGTTTAAATCTAGGTCAGTGGTTGAAGCATTAACCATTGTAAGCTGGAGGCTAAATAGTTGTACTGGAATGAAACATATTAGGGTGAAAAAGGACTTAAGCATAGAGGAAAGGGAAAAGTTGAGAGAAGTTCAAGCAAGGGCTGACGATGAAAATCGAAAATTGTCAGATGAGGAGAAAAGGATTTTTTTTTGGAGAGTAAAGGAAGGGAAACTAAAGAAGTGGTACACTCAGAGTCAGAAAGAACGGAAAATACGAGGAGAAATGAACAAGGAGACAGTGAGTCAGGTAGTGGATCAAATCGGGGACAAGGAGATAGTGAAGGAGAAGCAGGAGATAGAGACAGTGAGTCAGGTAGTGGATCAAACCGAAGACAGAGAGATGGTGAGGGAGGAGCAGGGGATGGAGACGGTGAGTCAGGTAGTGGATCAGCCCGAGGACGGAGAGATGGTGAGGGAGGGGCAGGAGATTGGGGAGGGGGGGGAGGGGGGGAGAGAGAATAGAACTAGCAGGGAATGTGGAGGTAGGTCAGGGAGGGGATGGAAGAGAATGTGAACCTGATGGGAGGCGGGAGGGAAGAGAAACAGGGAGGAGGATTCCAATATACTGTGCTACTACACTAATATAGATGGAATAAACAGTAAAAAGGTAGAATTGGATGATATATTAAGAAAGGATCAACCACAGATAGTCTGTTTGACGGAGACAAAGCTGAACCAGGACTTTGACAGCAATATAGTGTTTAGTGAAGGATATAATATATGGAGATATGATAGAAAGGGAAAAAGGGGAGGTGGAGTGGCAGTATTGGTTAAGAACCCTATGACAGCAAAGCAAGTGGAGTTAAATAATGACAAGGCAGAAATAATGGCAGTTGAACTCAATGATATAGAAGGAAAAAAGCTAGACATAGCAGTAGCTTACATGCCACCAAAGACCAGAGCATGGAGGGAGTTGGAGTTTGAGGAGATGGTCGAGGATATGATTCAGTCGTTGAGAATATTGCTTTTAAGGAAGAATCGATTGATCTTGGTAGGAGATTTCAACTGTAGTGAGGTTGATTGGGAATCGGGAGATGCAGGGCCAAATCAGAGATCTTGGGGAAGTCGGCTAGTGGAGTTGGTTACGGAAAATGTACTTGCACAACATGTGAAGGAAAATACAAGAATGAGGGGTAATAACGAACCTTCTAAACTCGATCTGATTTTTACAAAGGATCCTCACGAAATTAGTGATATAAACTATCTATGTCCTGTAGGTAAAAGTGATAACCTATTACTAAAATGGAAGTTGACCTCGAGTAATGCCAATAGATTAGACAATAGCTACATAAATGACAGATTAAATTATAGTAAAGCTGATTATGTATCCTTGAAAAGATATTTAGAGGGAGTAGATTGGGATCTTATTTTGAAGGAACAGGACGTACAAGGTAAATATAGTAGATTCCTCGAAATTTATAGAGTAGGAACCAATCTGTTTGTCCCAAGATATAAAACTGGAAATTTTACTAAGCAGAAAGATTGGTTTAATTTGAAATGCAAAAGAGCTTTGGGTAGGCGTGATGCAGCTTGGGCTAGATTAAGAAGAAGGAACACTGAGAGTAATCGGAATAAATATAAACAGGAGAGGAATAGATATGTTAACATAATTAGGCAAGTTAAAATGAACTATGAGAAGAACATAGTAAATAAATGTGAAAGTGATCCTAGATTATTTTATAAATATATAAACAGTAAGTTGAAGGTAAAGAAACAAATTACTAAATTAAGAGTTGATGCTAGGACGTATGAAAATGTATCGGACATGTGCGAGGTAATGAATAACAAATTGGGTTCAGTTTTTACTAGAGAGGAAGGTTTTGACGAACCACAGGCGGGAGTACTGGAGAGTGGTCTTAGTAAGATTGAAATAACTAGAGATGAGCTGTTATCTGCGATGAGAGGACTTGAAGTAAGGAAAGCTATGGGACCGGATGAAGTGTCTGCCTGGGTTTTAAAGGAGTGTGCAGAGCAATTAGTGGAGCCAGTGAGGGACATAATTCAAGCTTCCTTAGATAAAGGACAGGTTCCTGTTGAATGGAAAAGAGCTAATATCATTCCGATATACAAGAATGGAAACCCTGAGGACCCTCTAAACTATAGACCAGTTTCACTTACTAGTATTGTATGCAAGATTTGTGAAAAGCTAATTAGGAAGAGATGGATGAAAATGTTGGAGAGAAAGAAGATAATAACCCCAAAGCAATTTGGATTCAGAGAAGGGACATCTTGTGTTACCAGTTTGCTATGTTATTACAGTAGGGTGATAGATGTACTCCAAGAAAGAGGCGGATCGGTGGACTGCGTCTACTTAGACCTTTCCAAAGCATTCGATAAGGTACCACATAAGAGATTGTTATCTAAGCTTGAGACGCTAGGATGTGTCAGGGGGAGTTTGCTGAAATGGATGGAGAGCTATTTAACAGATAGGGAAATGAGGACCAACATTAGAGGAACTTACTCATCGTGGCGGAAAGTTGAGAGTGGTGTTCCGCAGGGATCTGTGTTGGCACCTCTCATGTTCCTTATGTACGTGAATGACCTGCCGATAGGCATAAACTCCTACATGTCAATGTTTGCAGATGACGTAAAAATTATGAGACAAATAACAAATAAAAGTAGTTGTGAGGAGCTGCAAGGGGATTTAGATAAAATATACGAATGGAGCACCAAGTGGAAAATGAAATTTAATATAAGTAAATGCCATGTGTTAAATATGGGAAGAAGTGTGAATAGACCAAATTGGGAGTACAGGATGGGAGATAATATAATTAGCAAGGCCGAAAAAGAAAAGGATTTAGGGTTGATTATACAAGATAATTTGTCGCCAGAGAAACATATTAACAAGCTCTTTAGCGGAATGTATGCAATGGCCGGGAATATGAAAGTTGCTCTGAACTACTTGGATGAGACCATGGTAGCGAAAATTATGAAGAGTATGATTAGACCAAGATTGGAGTATGCAGCAGTGGTGTGGTCCCCGCATCTAAAGAAGCATATTCACAAGTTAGAAAGAATCCAGAGAGCAGTTACTAGATTGGTTCCAAGTCTCAGAGAGCTGCCATATGGAGGGAGGCTAGACAAATTAAATCTACCGAGTCTAAAAGAGAGGAGAGAGAGGGGAGACATGATAATGATGTACAAATGCACCCGGGGGCTGGAGAGGCTGGATAGGGAGGATATATTAATTATGGATACGGGAATAACTAGAGGCCACAGCTACAAAGTAAAAAGACCTACCTGCAAGAACGATATCAGGAAGTTTAGCTTCCCCTATAGATGTATTGACAAATGGAATGGGCTGGAGGAGGAGGTGGTAGGGGCAAGGAATATCCATATTTTCAAGAAAAAATTGGATAAAAAGTAGACTGAGAGACGGGACAACACGAGCTTAGCTCAACTCCTGTAAACTACAATTAGGTAAATACAATTAGGTAAATTAGGGAGCCTTTTGAGACCTTGACGGGGCTGGTGCTCCCTCACAAGGAGCTATCTTTTTTCATGAAAGCCTGCTTTAGGCTCAGACCGCCCCCACGCCAGATACCGCCTCAATGGTCTCTGGCGAAGGCTCTCAGGCTCCTTACCTCACCCATCTACACCACTAACCCAACACCTGTTCATCTGCTTGATAAAACTTTGTTTCTTTTAGCGTTGGCTACAGGAGAGAGGGTCTCGGAGTTGGCTGCCATGTCGAGGGCCCCGAATTGCATGAGTTTTTCGCCTTCCTTGGGGTCAGTCACTTTGGCCCCTTCCGTTCATTTTGTGGCCAAGAATGAACGTGAGGCGCACATTTTTAAGCCGTTTACTGTACCAGCTTTAAAATGTGGGAGCATGCATCATCCGCTATGCCCGGTAAGAGCCTTGCATACTTATGTGCGTGCCGCTGTGCCGACGTCGGGGACGGCGCTCTGGTTGGCCCCTAAGACAGGGACACGGTTAGGCAAACGTGCTGTGGGACTTCATTTACGCCATGTCATTACTGCGAGTAATCCCCTTACGAAGGGCTCCGCTCATGATGTCCGCTTTTATGCAGCGACTGTGAGGTTTCTCAACAATTCCTCACTTTCGGATATCGCCGACACAGGGCTATGGTCCTCCCACAGCACTTTTGTCTCATCGTACCTGTCCATGTCCACTGCCAGGCCAGGTGTGCCTTGTGTTGCGTTAGGCCAATGTGTCACGTGATTCATCTCCATCCTGTGTCTCTTCTCATCCCATACTGTATTTTCTTCCTTTCCCTACACTGGGGGGGGGGGGGGTCATTTTGTATGATTGTACAATGCCTTTCTCTCTTTCATTTTACATGTATGTCATCCCTGTTTCGTATTAAGGTTATCTCTCTTACTTCTTTACGTATAGACTCTACTGTCTAGGGGTTACTTGTTTGGTATGTCTATGCCTCATACCCGGTTTTTGTAATTAAAGAGTGTCCTTGGGGATCTTCCGCCTACTGTGCCTTGCCTTCAGATTCTTGTCTTCATGTACAACTTGCCTTCATTCTTCCCATATTGGTGTGCCATTCTCCGGTCGACATGACCTATTCCTTAGCCTGCTGCGGCACTTTTAAGACCCTAGACTGATACTGGTAACATGTACTTCCTTAATATGCACCGTACTGTTACGCTCTTTTTCTGATAATAAACTGATTTGTTTATTTGTGTCTTTTCTTGGTCCTCTGCTTGTGCTACGGCTTGGGGTTTATGGTTTATTGGATGTCCGCCTCCAATTTGGGATTCAAGCCCTACGTTGGAAACGTAGAGACTGCTACTAAATTGGGAGGTTTGACGACCTCCCTTATAACCAAATAAGGAAAACCTCTTATTTGGTAGCAGTCTCGGAGTATCCAACGACAGAGTATCCCGCCCTCATGCCGATCCCCTGCCCATCCAATCTAAACTGATTACTTGATACCTCGATACTTTGGCAGGTCCTGGCACAGGCTCATAGAACATGGAGCATGGCTCAGAGGAGAGCAGCTAGATTAAATGGGTAACTATAACAATTCTTTCTCTCCTTCGCTATCTCTTCTTTCCTAGTCGTCTCGGAGTGTGTACAACGTGCCTAGTAGTGAATTGAGGTGCAACTCTAGAGATTATTTGGTTACTTCGCGTGAGTACCGATAAATCGGCCCGCTGTGGTAGCGGCTGAGATCATAAGCCCTACGTTGGATACTCCGAGACTGCTACCATATAAGAGGTTTTCCTTATTTGGTTATAAGGGAGGTCGTCAAACCTCCCATTCTTTACATTTTTAATATCACTGATTTTTTATAAGTTCTTCTGTCTTTATATTGTGAGGTTCCTGTTTTGGTTTGTTTGTTTTGCAAGTTTAAAATTTTATAAGCCTGGGAGTACCACATGTATTTATTAATTTAATTAATTAAGTTTATTTGCCTTAACAAATAGATAGATAGAAGTTTATTTGTAAGTTCCGGGTGGATGGGACTCCTCAGCCTTGGTCGGCAACCTGTCTAAGGGAGTAAAGCTTATACAAATCTGTACTGGTTTCCTAAGGGTTAAGCAGGTTAGTGGATGGACTAGCCGCACACCACTGTAGAAAAATAGTGCTAAAAATATATATAGAGGGCCTCGGAGTCGGACGAACCATAAGTTGGGTGGCCAATCTTGTATATCCTTAACCCCTCAGACCCGGTAGGGCTCTGAGGCACCCATAACAAACTAGGGCCAGGAACCCGGTAGGGCTCTGAGGCACCGGCAGCTTGAAAGACTGTAAGCTTGTTATGAAAGCCGTCCGTCCGACGCATGTAAACAACAGCCGGTTGGACCGACGCCGCGCATCTCCGACCACAAGAAGGAGAGGCGTCGCTTGTTTGTGTGTGGCTGTGTGTTATTGTTTAGTATTTAAAAGTGGCTGATATGGCTGACATCGCCACAAAGTTCTCTCCACGGAAATAGTCATTACAACTGAACCAGTTGACTTAGAGAGCTCTACTCATCACCATTTTACAGGTACGAAACACATCTACGCTTGGGGATGCGCGGGAATGCGGAAGCAGTCAAAATAACAAAGATACGGTAGCCTAGGCATAGACGTTTTTCAGCCAAAACCCCCGGGTCCCGGAGGGTTAAAGAAACTGGCACGGGTTATCCTTATCACAGGGGACAGGTTCGCTTGGGAGCATTTTGTGTATGGCCACCCTCATAAAGGGGAGTAAGGTGTCCATCAATATAGATAAATTTGTAAGTTAATTTGTGAGTTGGTGATATTAGGAATGTATTCAGGTTCAGGAGTGATTCCTAGCGAGGCCTCCCTTATGGTAAAGGCCCCATCAATTACTCTTGGATTTTGGGGTGAGAGTTTTAGGTTAGAATCCTGGGAGTACCATATGTATTCATTAATTTAATCGATTTAATTAATTACTATAGGTTTATTTGTAATTTAATTTGTGGGTTGGTGATATTACAAATATATTTAAGCAATAATATTAATCATGCTTTTTAACTTGAAGTTTCTCATAATACCTCTGCTTACTATTTGTCTGTATTAATGATTTTTTTATATTGTTTATCTACTTCAATTGTTTATTATTTATTTGTATATAATTTGTATAATTAGAGTCGGCCACCCTCCAGCTATGGGGTATGTGCCTGAGTACATACATACATACATTATTTGTATTGTTCTTGTTAAAAGAGTACTATTTATTCATATCTTCCATTCATGTAATCATTATGCTATCATAGTTAAGTTGGGTATAAGTACACACTCCCTTGGGAGTATCACATGTATTCATTAATTTCATTAATTAAGTATGTTAATATATGTGCAACTAAGTTGCTTGCAAAACAAAAATAGTTCATATAGTGATGTACATTCAATGTGGTGGTTTTGTGTTTATTTATTTCATAATATTGATTTGCTAAATTTTCAATGCATTATTCTCACATAGTGCTTTTGACAAGTTTGTTTGTTTTTATATTGTGCAGTTCCTATATTGGTTTGTTTGTTGTTGTTGTTGTTGTTAGTTATGTAGAGCAGATTAACCAGACCACTGAGCACCATACAGAACTCTCATAGGTCTGTTGTTGCTGTACCCTAGGCTGTCTGGCCGAGCAGCCCCAAGGTCCCGAGCAAGGCCAAGGCCATAACCGAGCGGCCCCACAAAACCCTCCCTGCTTACCACTAATAAAGCCCAGGTGACCGAAGCCACTCCAAGGTGGGGAGCTGAGGAGGATGCGGAAACGCCCGGGAAACCAAAGCCCCACCCAAGGCCCTGTGCCCCTCAGCAATTATGAAGAGAAAGTTGAAGGGCAAAGGAAAAATTTTACTCTTTGGCTTTCAATCTGCCAACCTCTAGGTTGGGAGGTTAATCCACGGAAGAGACGCTGTCACTTGAGATCTAGAAAATATACAAGTAAAAGGAACAGTCAGAGTAAGCTATGGGTATGGCAGAGATCGCTCAGCTCTCACTCTGATAGACCAGCACATCACCACTGGTTTGTTTGCTTTGCAGTTTTACATTTTAATTTTAATACATAATTACTTAGCATTCACTAAATACACAACTAGTAAGATTTCAAATAATTTTGTAAATTTTGAAAATGCCTTTCTTTACAATTTTCCTTCAGTAAGATAAATAAAATCAGAAAAGCAAGCAGAATTAATTTTAAGCATCATTTGCGGATGAACAGTTCATTGACAACATATCACTTATAGTATAAGTGTAAATTTGTCAATAAAGTGCTTATCCTCAAATGTTGAATACATGAATTCTTTAAGTATGTTACAGCAACATTACAAAGTGTTTCATAATATGTACCATACTGTGCTTTGTTTTGGTTAAAAATTTCAAGAGTAAAAGAGCTATACATTATTTATGTCTACCACCTACCTCACTACTACTTGGTTATCCATGTTCCCATATTACAAGATACCCAATAAGTTTTAAGTAACACCCCGTTCTTAACATTAATCATCAATTACAAACCCCAATGCACTCGAATAAACTAATGAAAGCATATGGTCCTCCCGGGATTCAAACTCAGGACACCACACTCAGAACATAAGCATCTAAACCATTACACCACCACCACAGTTAAAGGTTGAATACACGATCACGACTAATATCCATTTTCGAATTTTGGATATCAATCTAATCATGTACTGCATTATGGAAAGAGTAATGTTTACCATAAAAAAATATCATTATACTGTAGGTAATTCCTTTAAAATTATAACATAAAACTTGCAAAATAAACTAACCAAAACAGGAACGAAAAAAAAAAAAAAAAAAATCAAAATCACTATGTGGAAATAACAATTTAGCAAAAAAAAAAAAAAATTGAAATATATATAGATATATATATATTTTTTTTATAACTTAGATTAACCAGACCACTGAGTTCCACAATAGAACTCTCATAGGGCTGGCCCAAAGGATTAGATCAAGATGGACAACTAATCAAGTCAAGATAGATAGGGAAGGGCAGGAGGTGAACAAACCTAGGAAGGCGAAGACACGCAGACATTTCTCGCCATTTCATCAGTTCAGCCGGACCACATGAGCTCCACAACAGAGCTCTTATAAGGCAGGGCCGAAGGATGAGGCAAGAACTGCTACACCGCAGCACCAACCAAGAAGTGATCAAGGGCGAAGAACGAAAGATCAGAACTAAGGTAGAAAAAATCACAGCGAGATGCAAAAAATGCATTACCGAAGGGAATCAAGTCAGTTCGGCCAAATCAGCAACCGAAGAGACAAATCAGGTCAGGAGTCTACTACCTAGCCAGGCCAGGGAGACCTGAGATAAAGGCTGCCCGAGGACAACCGAATGGGACAGAATAAGAATAGAAGGGGAAAAACATAGAAAGAGGAATAAAAAACTACTCAAAATTAGTCGAGCTGATGACGAAAGCTCGAGGGGAGAGGGAGGGAAATAACCCTAACCCTCCCCCATCAAGCCCCCCAACCGAGCCAAGGAGTGTAGTACCAGGAGGGTGAAATATAAGAACACAAAACCACCACATAGAATGTAAATCACTATATGAGTAAGTTTTTTTTTTTTTTTTTCTATATTCCAACTTACTTCCTCTCGGGCATAGGCTGAGAGCCTTAACATTCACCGCTTTACAATGAACAGTGAAGCCTGTGAGGTCTTGTTCCAGTCTAGGGAGTGAGACATGTGAAGCACATAGAGCAAAACGAGCACCTGCCATCTTGCCTTCACATGAGGCACGGTGCTCACTCATGGCCCGAAACGACCCCATCTCTGAAGCCACCCCGCTCCCGTGCTTCACTGTCTCACCCGCTACACTCGGACTCTCACACTTACACACACACAACGCCACCTGTTGAGCAGATAACTCACCAGTGAATTTGTTTCCCAAGCAAATTAGTCAAACATATATTTATTCAAACTGATTCCTGTCACATTGTTAGCTACCGGTACCTCAAAGAAACTATACAATGGAGTAACACAAATTTCTAACAAACTTCACTGAAAACACTTCTGCCATGCCTCATAAGTTTGATAAGTTCTTTAGCCTTTATATTATGTCTTCCCTATTTTGGTTTGTTTATTTTGCAAGTTTTCCAATATAATTAGTTTGGCATAGTACTGAATAAGACATGGAGCTACTGTACTGTATATTATAGGTTTGACTCCTGTAAGGAGATAAAGAAAACCTAATATTTAGTAGTGGCCCCGTAATCATTGACGAACATGCCTATTACATAAGGCATCCTCTTCAAACACTAATCAGCCGTAGTTTGAATCTACCGCGCAGAGCATTTAAAATCTGAGGAGCCTTCATCATGAGCGCATGCGACCTCACTCATGGCTTCAGTCATTATGAATTGGGTTCTCACTACGAAAAAACTTCGTAAATAATAAAAATAAAAAATAAAATAAGAATAACTATCCAATAAGCTTTCCATCATATCGTGGATGTACTTGTGTGGATCTTTGACCAGACGCTGATTCAGGCGTCATTCTTCCTTCACTGACATATCAAGTAAACCAAAATCCTTAATACATCAACGAATGGGAAGGGGATGGTCGGGAGGGCCCCAGTCGTCAATGATTACGGGGCCACTACTAAATATTAGGTTTTCTTTATCTCCTTACAGGAGTCAAACCTATAATTTATTAGTGGCCCCTCCATCATTGACGAACATGCCTGATTTCTAAGACTGGAGGGGGACATTCATAATCATATCATAACTCTAGAAAAGCAGATAATCAAACAACCACATAGTATTCTTACTTTTGTAAAAAAAGAGATATTCGGGTGCATAAACTGTATACAGCCTAAATCTTCAAAAAGGGGTACAAGCAGGAGCGTGCTTCAAAGAAGCCTGCTTGAAAAAGGGTTAACTCTGAGACTCTGTGCACAGATCTGCTAGTTAAGAAGGCACCCCACTTAAAGTAAGTGGTGAAAACTAAAAACTTATAAGTTTACATGTGCACATATAAACCCCATTAACTAGTGGATATATTCCTAAAAATATAACCAAACATAAATGAATTCTTGTACATTCGTAGAAGTACTGAACTCGTGTACTTATGCAGAAGTAATTACTTCAAAAGTAAAAGTCGTAGTTGCAACTACCGAGATTTCTCAAAAATCTATTGCTTCACAGCCAAAGCTACTTACAACAAGAATTGTTGTAACACTACTATTGGCCTTTAGCACAATTTCCTGCAATGAATACTACAGAGAAATTTTATAATACAATGCCTACAACCAGTATCACAGCTCGTATGTTCCGAACACATACTCCGGAGGGGTCTAGGGTGTCCTATGTCACACTGACTGCACCCTCCCCCCCCTTTTTCTTGAAATTAAACAAAACGTGACTAAAAGGGCCACCTAGACCCTCTGCCGTAAAGCTATACATGGCAAGGAAGGTTTGTCCAGAGCTACTGAAAGGTATCGAGGCAAAAACTCCTGATTAGAGGCCCACAACTGTCTGGACGTAATAACTTCCACCGAAAGATTATTAAGGAAACGTAAAGAGGCTGTCCCCTTGCGTAAATCGTGGGTTTTACCCACAACGCCGGGATTCTTCTCTTTAAAGTCCTCAACCAAGAGAGAAGCCAGTGTACGCTCCATCAAGCGTTCACCCAGACTTGCGACCCATAAAGCACCCTGGTGATTTAGAGGTGCCACTCTTAAATATTTGGTTAGAGCTTGCACTGGGCAAAAAAGATGGTGCACCTTTCCCTTGTTTAACGCCGGCACCGTGAACTCTGAAAACACGTGTTCACTGTGCTCAATCTCGGCTATGAATCCTGGGGAAGGTGCAATGTGAATACACTCATGAAGCCTATCAAACCTGAGGCAATTAGGTGCGTTGCTCATCGCCGCCAGCTCAAATACTCTGTTCCCGGTAGCCAAAGCCATAAGGAATACTGCCCTTTTGTAAAATCTGCAGTCTTTGGTACATACGGGAACGAGAATAACGACGATGCTTTGTCCAGAGACCATGTAGGCCTGAGCTGACGGGGAGGTGGGCGGAGTTTAAAACCTGCCCACATAAATCACTTTCAGATAAATGTTTCTGCATGAACAGATAAATTAAATAATAAACAACCAACGCCACCGAGGGCACAGTTTGTTTTGTTCTAAGAATCCGAGACGTAAAAGCTTGCCAATGCGATTGAAACTGTCGCTTTGTAGACTGGGTACAGTAGGGTCCCACATAAAACGTGTTCGCATAAAACGAGTCTCGATTAAAACGACCGACCTAAAATATTAATATTTAATTTTCTATCAGAACGAATGTGATCACATAAAACGAGTCCGCCGCCAAAGTGGGGCAAATACAAGGAGTTTTCATATAGAGCGCCGAAATATCGTACAAAACGTACAAAATATCGTACGCTTTCATATAAAACGCCGAAATATCGTACAAAACGTACGAAATATCGTTCGCTTTGTACGAAAATTTTCGCTTACAGTGAACATTGACGATATTGCGCCACCAAAATGCTGTGTTCACATAAGACGAATTCACATAAAACGCCCTCGTTTATCGACCATAAACTCGTTTTATGTGAGACCCTACTGTACTGTATATTGATTCGTGAATATCTTGGTCACGTCGCTACCATATGGTGCTAGCCACTTGGCCTCCTGAATGTCCAAAATGAACAAGTCCGCGAGGTTTCTAGGTTGCCAATTGTGTTCTAAGTGGAACAACCCGACCAGGAGTGACACTGGGTGCGGGCACCACGTGTTCAAATGCTGGTACCACACTGCGCCGGCCACTGGGGCGCGATTAGCGAGACTACGCCTTGCTAATCCTGTAGTTTGTTGACTACGTGGCACATTAGAGACGCGTCTGGCGGCGGAAAATAGATAAATGGAACTCAACCTGTTCTCGTCCGTCATCAGAGCGTCAGGTCCGCCCGCCAGCGTTATCGTCCGGCAGGTGAGGTACGACTGTGAGTATCGCCATACACCTTGGCTGTGGCTGTCCCTCGCTTGCGAGCTCGGTATACTCCCTGAATGGGAGCCCTCGTCCGAGTCCCGTAAAGGTTTATGATAATTAAAAGCTCCCATAGCTCATTAACACATTGAAAGCAGAGCTGGTGAGCAAAATCATAAAGTATACTAATTAATTTAATTTATATTTAATTGTATTAAAATAAATTACTATAAATAAACACAATATTATCATAATATAATCATAGACAATATATATGTTTATTATGATTCAGCTATTAAATTATTTCATTAACAAATAAAAATAAGATAGGGCTACCTGAGCTTAACGGCGTTGAACATACAGCAATGAGAGGTTCAAGTGCCGACACGACAGAGACTGGGGGAAAACTACCCCGACCCCGGGAACTACCTGGTCACCTGGTGCAACACCGGTACTCCGCCCTGGAAAGAAAAATGTCTGGGGATTAACCCTCCAGCCCCGGCTATGTATTATATATATATTCCTCGAAACCCGGGTGTTTTGGCCGAAAAACGTCTAGGCTAGGCTACCGTATATTCGTTAATCAGACTGCTTCCCGCATTCCCGCGCATCCCCAAGCGTAGCTGTGTTATTTACCTGTAGAATGGCATTAAGTAGAGCTCTCTAAGTCAACTGGTTGAGCTGTGATGATGATTTCATTGGAGATAACTTTATGGCCAAAACAGACACTTTACACTACTTTTCGATACTTAACAACAACATACAGGCACACACGAACAAGCGACGCTCTCCTTCTTGTGGCCGGAGATGCGGGGCGTCGGTCCAGCCGGCTGTTGTTTACATGCGTCTGACCGACGCCTCTCACAGGCTTTCAACCACTGGGCGTTCAAGAGCCCTTCCGGGTACCTGTTATATGCTTTTTTATGGGCGTTCAAGAGCCCTTCCGTGGTGAGAGGGTTAATGCTCATAGGGTTACACCCAAAAAATGGTTCAAAATATGTGCCTCAAAACCGCCGGTCAACGAACCGTAGCACTCCACCACTACTTTTCGTTGTCCTTTAGTTTCATATTAAAGATGTCAGCATATCTTTACCTGTCCAGAAGATTTAAGCATATCTTCTGAATCCTCATAAAGATGAAGTCTTTCAAGTATCCCTTTACACTTGAAACACTAGTAAGATTCCGGCATCTTTTTATCCCATAAAAAGTATAAGCCTATCTTAATCTCTAATCTGGCTTCTCCCAGAAGCCCTCATAGATCGCTGTCTTGAAGGCCGTGATACCCTATTGTATCAATCAATTGTTTGGCAAATTATCGCGAATTGCAAATCAGTTAATATAACCACCCAAAGGTACAACCGCCGGGTTTTATATGCAATGTCAAACCAATTGTACCTGCCCCAGACCTCTTTGTAAAAAGGTCGCCGGGAGGGAAAGACTAAACAAACAAACGGCATTGTTTCAATGGCTTATTAAAGATTTCAGCATATCTTTTACCTGTCCAAAAGAATTAAGCATAACTTCTTAATCCTCCTAAAGATGAAGCATATCTTTATTAAAGATGAAGTCTTTCAAGTATCCCTTTACACTTGAAACACTAGTAAGATTCAAGGCATCTTTTTATCCCATAAAAAGTCTAAGCCTATCTTAATCTCTAATCCGGCTTCTCCCAGAAGCCCTCATAGATCGCCGTCTTGAAGGCCGTGATACCCTATTGTATCAATCAATTGTTTGGCAAATTATCTTGAATCGCAAATCCGTTAATATAACCACCCGAAGGTACAACCGCCGGGTTTTATATGCAATGTCAAACCAATTATACCTGCCCCAGACCTCTTTGTAAAAAGGTCGCCGGGGGGTAAAGACCAAACAAACAGACAGCATTGTTTCAATGGCTTTGAAAAGCAGAGAAAACCAAGTCCAACAGGTGTCAGCCTGATCACCTAGAAAACTGTGTGGAGCCCCCCTCGACGGGAATATCCCAGGAAGCCTGATCCCAGGCTCGACCATAGAAAACGCAGTTTCTGATGAGCCCTCAAGCGACCAAACTCGTCGGGGTAACTTACCTATTTTAGCCATCCTGACTAAAACTCGGTAAACAAAAACGGTGTTCTCGGAGCAACGAGAAAAACACCGGAAAGGTAACCCACACTAAACTATACATTACAGGAGGGCGTAATGCATAAAGCAATGAATAACACAGGAAGCCTGATCCCAGGCTCGACCACAGAAAACGCAGTTTCTTATGAGCCCTCAAGCGACCAAACTCGTCGGGGTAACTTACCTATTTTGAGCCATCCTGACTAAAACTCGGTAAGCAAAAACGGTGTTCTGGGAGCAACGAGAAAAAACGCCGGAAAGGTAACCCACACCAAACGAGACATTTTAACATATTTTATACAAAGGGTGTGCGCAAAAATAGGGATACCTTAACAGGAGGGCGTAATGCATAAAGCAAAAACCGGGGCAAAGGTAGCCATGACAGAGACTGGTGGGATACTTACTCCAGGTTCTGCATAGACCCGCCGGGACCCAGCTCTGGAAAAAAAGAAAATTTCCAGGAATTAATGCTCATAAGGTTAACCCAAACATGTTCGCACACAAGTGTTAAATAACCCGCCGGGTAACGAGACGTAATACTCAACGACTACAGCTCGCTACGCGGTGGGGTTTCCTAAGTAAAAGATTTCAGAATATCTTAATTTGTCCAAAAGATTTATGAATACCCTCTGACATAATATATAAAGACCAGCATGGCGTTTATAACTGATTAAGTCTTTCCGGTGGTGTTTGTTTCAAGATTCAATTTTGGAAAAAAAAAACTAAAAAAGACGCCGGCCCCCGAATTATCTCGTAGATAAAAAACTGGGAAGCCTGACAAATATACGAGATCTAACTTCTCCCGAAGTATCTTTTTAGATCGCCGTATGTTGAAGGCGGCGATACAAAACGTATCCCTCAATTGTCTGGTTAACTAACTGAATTGTAAATTCGTTATTCCCATCCCTCCAAGGAGCACCCGCCGGGTGTGAATATTAGTTTAAAAAAACGTTAACCCCAATTGTGCCCTAAAGCGCCGTATGTTGAAGGAGGCGATACACAATGCATCCCTCAATTGTCTGGTCAACTAAACTGAATTTTGCAAATTCGGGCATCCCACCCTTCCAGGTTCCACCCGCCGGGTGATTTAAAGTTTAAAAGTTAACCCCAATTGTTCCTAACCCCACTTCTTTGTAAAAGATCGCCGGGGAGGAAATACAACAACAGCATAGTTTTATATTGGCTTTGCAAAACCGAAAAAACTACAAACAACACGTGTCCGTATGAACACTGTTAGATGGGTACAGCCAACCCGCCGGGAATCATAAGGAGGCTGAAAAAGGCACCCCAGAGACGCAGTCCTGGGGAGCCACAGACACCCACTCGCCGGGGAAACAAGCCTGTTTTTAAACCACGCGTGGCCAAAACTCGGCAACCAGCCGGGGTTATCAAGGTGAAACCGAGAAAAACCCGCCGGAAAAAACCCACCCCGTCCAGATACCATCTGAATGCACCACCGGACCGAGGCGTAGCCAAAACACAACTAACGCCGGGCCCAACATAGTCCGTGGAATTAGCCAATACACAACTAACCCAGGACACATAAATAGTCCGTGGAATTAGCCAATACACAACTAAACCAGGAAACACATGACACAGTAGTACATATTTAGAAAATAAATCAATAACACTTGTATATGTGGTAAAGCTACGAGAGGCTGGCTAGGCCTAGGCAGACGGATAACATTAACATGTCGGAATATAAACAAAAAGCACTGAATTATATCACAACAGGAACCACCGCCAACACACCACTGTAGCAAATACTTCCGGCAAAGGGAAGAACTGACTCGGGACCCAGAAAAAACTTCACTAAGTGAAGAAAAATACGCTGGGAACGTCAGCAAAAATACGCTACCTCATCAGAATGATAAAAGGAAGCAATAACGCGTAATGAAAGCCGCCTGCATCACAAAGCTAGCTAACTGTGAAAAAGTTCACCTGTCCACAACAGGACCACGAGGGTACATCCGAAATAGATGCCCCAAACACACGACCCAAAATACACTGCACTGCGGGCAACCAGCCCAGGACACTCCTGCTACGCATATCCTAACCTTACTCGATACATCCCGGAGTAAACAAATGAGAAAAAACTCACTAGGGACGCAGCAAATGCGGAACCAGCGGAGCGTGGAGAGACACGCCAGGGCCGGCTGATCGCAGAGCAGAGAAGGAAGAATGACGCCTGAATCAGCGTCTGGTCAAAGATCCACACAAGTACATCCACGATATGATGGAAAGCTTATTAGATAGTTATTCTTATTTTCTTTTTGTTTTTTATTTTTTACGAAGTTTTTTCATAGTGAGAACCCAATTCATAATGACTGAAGCCATGAGTGAGGTCGCGTGCGCTCATGATGAAGGCTCCTCAGATTTTAAATGCTCTGCGCGGTAGATTCAAACTACGGCGGATTAGTGTTTGAAGAGGATGCATTATGTAATAGGCATGTTCGTCAATGATGGAGGGGCCACTAATAAATACAGGGTGTTCAGAAAACGTGTGTACAAAATGAAATGGGTGATAGGGAACACAGAATTAAACATTTTGTACTCCATGGAGGTATGTCCATAAATGCTTCCTTGCGGTGCTACAGGGTAGACAGTTTCAACGTAATTTCCCTAAATTTGTACCCTAACTTCTCTGTGAGTAATCCGTTTACATACAAACATGGTAATTTAATGTACACAACAGTATGAACATTACTTTATTAATGTCAGTACACTGCAAGAACATTAAATTGAAGAGAAGATTAACAATCATTAATCATCAGTCAGAACTGTTTACTGAACAAAGATGTCTTATGTCAGTACCAAGAAGTGATCCATTAGTAGTAGGCAACGAAATAATACTGTATGGTGGGCTTCAACGTAATTCATTTATTACATTAATAACTTTGATATGCCAACATGGTAATTTAAAGGTAGTGTACAGTAATTGTTCATGAATTGCAGTATCTTTGCAAACACAGTACAAAACTTTAAATTGAAAAGAACATGCACCAATACTCCAAACTGTTTAAGAGCTGCAAAAACAACGCAACATGACATTTCAGTTTACAGAAACTGCTCAAAGGTACGACCACCAGCGAGTATGCATGCATGGCAGCGCCGTAGCATTGATTCACGTACACGTTCCAAGATTGCTGGCTCCTCCGCAATTCTTCCAGCGGCGTCAACAATTCTTGCAACGAGGTCTTGTTCTGATTCAACGGGTGTCTCATACACAAGGCTCTTCATGTGTCCCCATAGGAAGAAATCAATGGATGTCAAATCAGGGGATCTTGGTGGCCAGGCAACATGACCACCACGGCCAATCCATCGGTTCGGAAACGTTGCATTTAAATACTCCCACACCACGTTGCCAAAATGTGGTGGAGCTCCATCGTGTTGAAACCACATTCGTCTGCGGATGGCCAAAGGAACATCTTCCAGCAGTTAGGGCAGTGCAAGGTGCAAGGTGCATATCAGCCAATTCAGCAAACGTGAAGCCCTCCAAGTTACACGTATGGAGTTTACCTCAAGACTAAGAGGAGAGTGTAGGTGAAGACCAGCACATTACCTTGTCGACTACTAAACAACCACTTTATGGTGCCGAAATGAAACGGCTTCGTTTACTAAACGATTCTGAATAATTGTTAATGATTGTTAATCTTCACTTCAGTTTCAAATGTACTTTTGTTTTTGCAGTGTACTGACATTAATTAAGTAATGTTCATACTGTTGTGTACATTAAATTACCATGTTTGTATGTAAACGGATTACTCACGAAGAAGTTAGGGTACAAATTTAGGGAAATTACATTGAAACTATTTTCCCTGTAGCACCGCAAGGAAGCATTTATGGACATACCTCCATGGATTACAAAATGTTTAATTCTGTGTTCCCTATCACCCATTTTATTTTGTACACGTTTTCTGAACACCCTGTATTTGTGCTTCTACGGTGATAATACTTAAGCATAGATACCTAATGGATTAGTAAAGTTAAATTAACCCTCTCACGACCATATGACGCAGAGGTTGCCAGATTAGCAATAAGAAATAGAGTTCTCTCACTCTTATAATTACCTCTCCAAAATTAGTTTTCTGCCCACAGCTAACTCAAAGACAACTGCAGAGGTTAAAGTAACTAAACTAAAGGTTTCTAAACACCCCTGATGGTAACAAAGGCTCTAAAGTATCCCTAATAGGCTCAAAAGTGCGTCAAGAACGTGAGAGGGTTAAACAGTTTGCCCACTGTATTAATGAAACTTTAATCCTATGGAGAATTTTTTATCTAAATAATGTCCTTTAACTATATATTCACGCACTGGATTACCCAGGATTGTGAAGTCTGAGTCAGAGTCATGTATCGGCTATTTTTAGGTGAGTCGGATTTTTTTTCCTTTACTCCAAGGGTTATGGAGTTGGAGTCCCTAGTTGGCTAGTTTTGGGTGGGTCAGAGTCGTACTTGTACAGTAAAAGTTGTCTGAGTCAGAGTCGAAGTCAGATTTTTGTTTTCACCAACTCTACAGCCCGGGGAATACCCCAAAACTGTGACTGTCTCTGTTGTCCAGTTCTTTGTTTTGAGATTGGACCGAAGTACCTCATCCCACTTCTTTCCAGAAAACTTTATATCAATATAATGGAGAGACAACAGTTTCTTACATTTCCCTTTTTTATAAACAAAATAAATTTGCTAAGGAATTATATTTCCTGCCAAGTGTAAACAATGCCAGTATTTTACCCATATTGTTAGTGTTAGGAAGCTACTAAATTTACATTAACCATTCCAAGTTGATGAAGCTATTTCATTATATTCCAACAAGAACAAAATTATTTTATTCAACTATCAAAGGACATCAAGTAATCAAAGGGGTGCAAACTATGTTTATCAATCCTTCAACTTTCACAAATCCTTTCTAAACTGAATAAATAGTAAAATGATAGCCACAATAAAATAATAAATGGTGCAATTTATTTCTTACAGTTTCTTACAGTTTCTTACAGTAGATCCTCTGGAAAAAGGCAAACTATGCCTGTGTATCCAGCTCAGTACCAGTACTTGCACTGCTGCGGTCGTTCACGGTGTTGGCGGCGGCGGTAGCAGACGCAACATTTTTACTATTCTGTATTTTTGTTTTATAATCAAACTTCAAATCTTGTCTTCCCCATGCTTTATCAAGATTACTTTCAAACTCCCTTATTGATTCGGAATCGACTACATACTGGGGCAGTGCGTTCCACTCATTTACCACTCTATCACAAAATGAATTCTTTGCCTTTATGATCATAATGAATGGGTTATGAAGAGAGTACATAGTGTTACCAGACATGAGCTAGCTGATGAGTGATGAGGTGTTAAGATGAAGATAATACAGTGTTGCCAGACATGAGCTAGCTGATGAGTGATGAGGTGTTAAGATAAAGAGAATACACAGTGTTACCAGACATGAACTAGCTGGTGGAGTGTCGTGATGTCTCAAACACTCCGCGCTGAAAGAACGGTGAGAAGTATGCCAGTGTGGTGCGGGAGGGCGAGGTGCCACACAGTGGGGAACCTTCTAGCTCACTGCACAACACTATCAGCTGCTGCAGGTACACCTGGGAGGGACATAATAAAATATATCACACCGAATGAGCATATTCACTTAACACTAACAAAGATTTTCTTCAACAGATATCATACCAAATCATCATAATCACTGCACTAAATTTACCATATCAAAAATGCATTCATTAGACATCATATAATAGTACTCAATATGCTTATGTCAAAAACTATTTATATCAGTAATGAATGAAACTTAGAAACAAATTTTGAGAGACCTAAATGGCCAAGTTAGGAATTGAAGGTGAATACTTTACATACCTGAGCTCAGAAAAGCAATAGCCTACTGAAGTTGTACATATAGTACATACATACAAGTTTAAAGAACGTTTTGTCCACAGAGAATGTGGTTACAGACTCACATCCTAAATGGCGGCTTTCCAGGCGGCCCTGTCAAGGGCTGCCTCTGTTGTCCAATTCTTTATTACTGATCCCACATCATTCTAGGTCTAAGCCTACGCGCAGCCCCCCCCCCCCACGTTCACAGTCCGGCATTTCTTCATCCAGTTCTGATCATCCATTCTCTCCATGTGTCCAAACCAACCAAGTCAGCTCGTGTGCATCACTTCACTGACACTCCTAATACCCAGACGCTTTCATAATTTCTCGCTCGATACCCCGTCCCTGAGGTTAACCCCACATTTCCATCTCGCCATTCTCTTCTCATTCCGTTCCATTCTATTGATATCTTCCGCTTTAACCAGCCACATCTCCAAGGCATAAGACATCGCACTACTAACACACAAGGCATACACCTTCCCTTTAACCCCTCCAACCCGGAAGGGCTCTTGAACGCCCATAACAACCTCGGTCCGCGCAACCCGGAAGGGCTCTTGAACGCCCATTGCTTGCGTGCGTGCTTTCGAATGCCGCGCGTACATTTTTGGTATCATGGGACAGTAGGTGACGCCACCCGGCGTAAACGACGCCACAGCAACAGTATCTACCCCGACGCCATCATGGACAGTACGCCAAATAGTGATTCCGCTGTGTCCGATACCGTGCTTCCTACGACGCCCTTGCTAGTTCGTCGCGCCTTACCCCGACGCCATCGCCTAAATGTGTTATCTCCCGGAGATATTGAGACGACATTGAGACTATATGAGCGTGCTGATGCCAAGTATAGTGTTGATGATATAGTCAGTGACGACTCCAGTAATTATAAGTCGAGTGATTATGGCCATGAGAGTGAGAAAGAAGAGCAATTACTGGGATTTGCGAGAGAACATGACAGTGATGAGAGTGATGAAGGTGATGTACCAGTTGTTGAGGAAGCTGGTTTACCTAAAGACAGTGAACTTGAGAGTGAGTGAGTGGGAGAGTTCAAGGTCACTCACCAAATTTCGCATAAGTGACACGACTCCAAGCCCTTCCCCAGGTAAATCGCCTTTCAAGCTACACTTGTATAAGCAGAAAATACTTGAGAAGGCGGCCGCGGCAGCTAGGGAACAAGCAAAAATACTTGGCGAGGATGAGGCTGTGAGTGAGGGTCAGCGTGGTGACCCTTCTCGTCCGCCATTGTCTCCCTTATCTACCCACGCCACCCAAGATGACCCGGATGCCCCGCATTCTTCCCCACCACCCCCACCATTGCCAAGGGTTGAGGACCCCCCACTTTCGGCCTATTTGCCTCCTAGGTCCCCCGACAGGAGACATACTGCTGCCGAAAAGGGGAAAGGTAGGAAATATACCCAAAAAATTAAGAAAAGTAAGAGAGTTTTGTTCGAGGCTCCCGCGGCGTCCACCTCTGCCGGCCCCAGCCATACGTCCCCGCAACTTTCCCCACGGTCCTCCCCACCTCTCCCGCCTTCAACATGTCTTCCTGAAGAAGTCTTTGAGCTCGCATCACCAATACCTGGGCCTAGTGACAGTGAAACATTGCTTTCTGTCACTCGTCGCAGGCCAAGGAGCCCAGGACCTCGGGGGGACACAGCCTCACCTGCCACTCCTTCCCCACCTCGCCCACGCATCACTGGTTCCCTGCCAGATTATGTGGGGGCCACTGATGATGAAGGGCACCTCTCTGAAGACTCTGGCCATGATTACATAGGTCCACCGTCAGGGCAAGATGACCACTCTGACGATGACTATATGGACATCGACGACCCTCGACCCATCCGCTTGGCCCGGCGTCGTGCTGCCCGTCGTGCTGGCTGCCGCCCAGGCCGACGCCCTCGCCGCCCTAGGGCGCGCGCCTCCCGAGTTGGCCGTGGGCGTGCTGGGCCACCAGCTGGAGCTCCTCGTCAGCGTAGACAAGACCCATTCTACGTTTTTCAGTGGCAAGACGTAGTTGATGGGGATGGATACAACCCTGATGTGCCAGCTTTTGATGAGGTACTGGAGGGTTCAGGCATTACCCCCAATTTTCCTGCAGGCCCCAATGCTCCACCACACAAACTATTTGAGGCCTTCTTTGATGAGGAGGTGGTAGGCTATGTTGTCAAAGAGACAAATAAGCAGCACCAATTCCAGGTCCACTTTTTGGGCAAGGTGACCAAGGGCCACATGAGGCAGTGGACCCCAGTAACTCATAAAGAGTTCATGGTGTTCCTGGCACTCACCATGCTAATGCCTCATGTCAAGAAGCATAGGTTGCCTGACTATTGGATCACCAATGATCTGATATCCACCCCTGCCTTCGGGAAATATATGTCTCGCGACCGGTACCTTGATATCCTCGCAGCGCTCCATCTTGTCACCAACACCGACGTCCACCTCGGTGACAAGCTGTGGAAGATTAGGACGTTGTACGAGATGATGCGAGAACGCTTCACCTCCTACTTCAAGCCCTTCCGCAAGGTCGTCATTGACGAGTCTCTTGTGCTGTTCCGGGGAAAACTCAGCTTCCGGCAGTACATCCCTTCAAAAAGACATCGCTTTGGCATAAAATTCTTTGTGCTGTGCGACTGCCAAACTGGCTATGTCCTGGACTTCCTGGTCTACAGCGGGAAGGAAGGGGACTTGCTTGTGGATCCCCTCATTGGCTTTGGCGGAGCAGTGGTGCAAGCCATGATGGACCGCTACTTTCACAAGAATCACGTCCTCTACACGGACAATTATTACACGTCCCCCACTCTCTCACAGTACCTGCATGAGCGCAAGACGGGGACTGTAGGCACAGTACGAGGGAAAATGAAGGGCATGCCACCTTTCCCTCCAAAGACCAAAAAAGGTGATGTGTTGAAGAAGAAGTCGGGGCCCATTCTGGCTATCCACTGGCACGACCAGCGGAAGGTCAACCTCCTGACCACCATCCACAAGGGGGAAATGGTGGAGACTGGCAAGGTGGATCGCCGCACCCAGGCCAGGGTGACCAAGCCCGATGCTGTCCTGGACTACAACATCAACATGAGGCTGGTGGACAAGTCCGACATGCAGATAGGCTTCATTGACTGCCTGCGTACCTCGTGCAGATGGTACAAAAAGTTCTTTCTGCATATGGTGGACATGTCAGTTCTGAATGCCTACAATATACAAGCTTCGGAATGTGAACACACCCATGAAGTTCAATAGCCTGCGGAGGTTCCAAAAGCAGGTGTTGACGGAGCTCCTGGAGAAGTATGCTACGCCACAGAGGGCAGTGGCACATCCTGGGCCCGCCGTTATTGACCGCTTGCAGTGTGCTCAATACTTGATTAGGCACAGGCTTGGTTCCCTGCCTCAGAATGAATCAGGAAGAACACAGCAGAAGCGGTGCCATGTCTGCTACAACAGCAGGGTGAGGCCGAGGCCAGGTAAAAAGTCAACCATGGAGTGTGTGGAGTGCAAGGTGGCACTCTGTGCTTTAGAGTGCTTCTTTGATTACCACTCCAAGCTGGAGTTCTAATAATCATAGTGAAAGTGCCAAAGATAATGACAATATGTACAGTATATAATATTATATAGGCAAAAAGTGGAAGTAAACCAATATTTATTAGTGGCGCCTCCATCATTGACGAACATGCCTATTACATAAGGCATCCTCTTCAAACACTAATCCGCCGTAGTTTGAATCTACCGCGCAGAGCATTTAGAAACTGAGGAGCCTTCATCATGAGCGCACGCGACCTCACTCATGGCTTCAGTCATTATGAATTGGGTTCTCACTACGAAAAAACTTCGTAAAAAATAAAAACAAAAAGAAAATAAGAATAACTATTCAATAAGCTTTCCATCATATCGTGGATGTACTTGTGTGGATCTTTGACCAGACGCTGATTCAGGCGTCATTCTTCCTTCTCTGCTCTGCGCTCAGCCTGCCCGGACGTGTCTCCCCCACGCTCCGCTGGTTCCGCATTTGCTGCGTCCCTAGTGAGTTTTTTCTCATTTGTTTACTCCGGGATGTATCGAGTAAGGTTAGGATATGCGTAGCAGGAGTGTCCTGGGCTGGTTGCCCGCAGTGCAGTGTATTTTGGGTCGTGTGTTTGGGGCATCTATTTCGGATGTACCCTCGTGGTCCTGTTGTGGACTTGTGATCTTTTCACAGTTGAGTTAGCCGCCGGCGGCTTTCATTACGCGTTAATTATGCTGCCTTTTATCTTTCTGATGAGGTAAGCGTTGCTTACTGACGTTCCCAGCGTATTTTTCTTCACTTAGTGAAGTTTTTTCTGGGTCCCGAGTCAGTCTTCCCTTTGCCGGAAGTATTTGCTACAGTGGTGTGTTGGCGGTGGTTCCTGTTGTTATATTTCCAGTGTTTTTGTTTATATTTCAACATTTCTTATGCCGTCTACTTAGGCCTAGCCAGCCGCTCGTAGCTTTGCCACATGTACAAGTGTTATTGTTTATTTTTATAAATATGCCCTACTGTGTCATGTGTATTGGCTAATTCCACGGACTATGTTTGTTTCCTGGTTTAGTTGTGTATTGGCTAATTCCACGGATTATTGTGTGGACTTAGGCTAGTCGTGCTTGGCTTTCCTTCGAGTCCGTTGTACGTTCAGATGGTTTCTGAACGGGGTGGGTTACCTTCCGGCGGGTTTTTTCTCGGTTTCACCATGAAAAAAACCTGGCCGAGAGCCGTGTTGGGCCACACGTGGTTTCAACACAGGCTTGTGTCCCCGGCGATGAGGTGTCTGTGGCTCTCCAGGACTGCGTCTCTGTGTTGGTGCCTGTTTTCAGGCTCCCTTTGATTCCCGGCGGAGTGGCTGTACCCATCTAACATTGTTCATGCGAACATATGTTATGAAGTTTTTCTACCCGGTTTTACAAACCACAGAAAAAACCTAGCTGTTGTTAAGGGCTTTCCTCCCCGGCGATCTTTTACAAAGAAGTGGGGACAGGAACTTATGGGGTTAACGTTTTGACATCTCACCCGGCGGGTGTACCTTGGTAGGGTGGGATGAACAACTAAGTCATTCAGTTAGTTAACCGATCCATTTTAGTGATACTATATGTATCGCCGCCTTTACACTTACGGTGATTGAAGGTTCAATTAGGGTTAACATCGTTTTTTACACCCGGCGGGTGCTCCTGGGTGGAGGAAATAAGGAATTTACAATTCAATTTCGATTAACCACTTAATTTAGTGATACGTTTATGTATCGCCGCCTTCAAACTTACGGCGATCTTTTTGTGACAATTCGTTAGAAATCAGATCTCGTATCAGCCTGCCCTGTGTTATTCTACTAAAATAATTCAAGGGCCGGCATCTTTGTGGGTTTTTTTTTTTTTTTTCCAAAATTGAATCTTGAAACAGTCACCACCAGAAAGACTATAAATGCCATGCTGGTCCGTTATATTATGTCAGAGGGTATTCTTCACTTTCTTAAAAAGATATGTTTAGATATTCTGAGCCCCGCCGCGTAGAGAGCTGTGATCGTTGTGTCATTACATCTCGTTACCCGGTGGGTTATTAACACTTGTGTGCGAACATGTTGGGTTAACCTTATGAGCATTAATTCCTGGAAATTTTCTTTTTTTCCAGAGCTGGGCTCCGGCGGACCAATACAGACCCGGCAGTAGTTTTCCCCACCAGTCTCTGTCATGGCTACCTTGGCCCCAGTCTTTGCTTTATGCACTACCCCTACCTGTGCCGGTATCCCTATTTTTGCGCACACTCTTTGCATCAAGTGTGTTAAATGTCTAGACCGTTCAAGGGGTCTGTGGGTGATGCGCAACTGTTCCTTTTGCTCCCAATTAAGTGTCAAGGT
Source organism: Paralithodes platypus (assembly GCA_032716605.1). Lineage (NCBI taxonomy): Eukaryota > Metazoa > Arthropoda > Malacostraca > Decapoda > Lithodidae > Paralithodes > Paralithodes platypus. Next base: position 21,794,211 of record CM064519.1, on the reverse strand, counting down.
CCTCCGCGACAATGATAAGACCGCAGCGGTCGCATTAAGAGAGGTTAGGCAACAGATGTCAGCATATACTACGATTGTAGCTCATAAGTCACTTCAATGTGACAACGTCCCTCTTTGGGATAGACTGCTTTTCGAACACCCTCCCCCTAAACGTTCCTCTCGAGTAACTAGTCATAAGCCGGCGGAGACTGGTCAGGGTTCTGTGTCTTCTGCTGCTACTCCGAAACGTCCAAGAGAGCCTACACCCCCGGCGACCGCCTCCTCGTCTCGGGAGAGATCTCGGTCTAGGTCACCTCTCAGACACCAGCCATCTAGTCTTGCCTCTTCACCATCGAGTAAGAAGAGTAGGACGGAAAGTTCCACCGGTGGTCACGGCGATGAATCCTCCAAATGAAAGAGTAGTTCACGGTCACACCGTAGCCATAAATCTTCCAAAAAGGATTCCCATAAAAGAAAGACCTCCCTACATTCGCCAGCTTCTAGTGCTTCTCATCGTACCTCTACCCCAGACAGAGTTTGTGTTAGGTCTCAAGGGTCCAGTACGGTGCCTGTACTTAAAGAGGATTTACCCATTAACATTTTAACCCTGGAATTGGAGAGTTCAGGGGGATCAGTGATTGAGAGTGTTTCAGACTCCCAAGAGAGTGTAGGCCAGGGCCTCGGTGTTTGGCGATTTTCTCGGCCGGGGTCTGACCACCCACTTCCGACTCAAACTAGTCACACAGTAGCTGACGTCCACAGGGATGCGGCGATCCCATCCTCTATTCCTGACTTATCTTGGCAGCAAGGTACCCCAGCTTCGGCGGGATCTTCTCAGGAGGAGAAAGACGAGGTTTCAATAATTTCGGATATGGAAGGGCAAGAGTCAGGTTCAGGCTTAGACGCCGCGCAGGATATTAATGATTCACCAGTAAGTACATCATCAAGTCAATTTGTCACTGCGCAGGAAATTGATGGGCTACTTAGTCATGCTTTATCTAAATTTTTTGGCCAACAACAGGAAACTCCCACAGTGGACTTGGGGGCTCCCACGACAAGTTCTACGGTACGGCCTCTGATGACTTCTATTGCTTTATCTAAGATCCCTCACCCTCCCACTCTGTCACCATCAGTGGTTACTAGGCCTGCTACGGCGGCATTGACCACTTCGAATGTAAGGGTTATAACGGATGTCAATCCACCCCCTCTAGACAAGGCGCCTCTCAGAAAGGTAGCTATGCCCTTGCTTTACGGACCAGACAAGTCATGGGTCCTTTTGACCCCCACTAAACCAGAGCTCGCCCAACCTACCTTGTCAGGGGAACTCCCAGTACCGCGTGAGTGGGTCATCCAGGGCAATAAATCAAAGAAATTAAGGGCCTTGGATACTTTGGGAAATGTACTAGACGTTAATATAAAGGCTATACCTAGTTATTATCACCAAGACTATTTTGTGTATGCTACTAAGCCAGCTTTACCCCCTGCCTCAGCTTCAAAATTGTTTTCAGACTGGTCTAAGCTGGATGGGTTTAATGACATTAAGACTCTGTCAGCTCTCACTCCAGAACTTGATTTACAAACCGTCACAGACGAAGCAGCTAATCCAGTCTTGAAGGTGGGGCAGTTGGGTCCAGGACCTTGGGTGGATTGGGAGACAGAGGCTCAAAACTTTGCGACCACATTTACTTCCAAAACTTCCCACCAGATCCCTCAAGATACTCATTCGTGGTTCTCCATGCCAGTATGTTCTGCCGGCAGAGTCCCTTCAGCTTTGTTTTCTTTCTTAGCTGCCCCTAAAATTAATCTTTGTGAGCTAAAAGACCCTTTCACTACCCCTACCCCAACTCACCTAGACCGAGAATTTAGGCTAAGGGGGAAAGCTTTTCGCCTGTTCTCTCAATACATAGTGTCTCAACAGGTAGCAAAGTCTTTGCTTCGGTCCACTCAGGCAATCGCAGACGCGGATGCCAGACGATCGGTTGAAATGTCCCGGCGACTGCTTCTCCAGTCGTCAATCCAATCTCTGGGTGACATCCGCACCGCCTTGCTTGAGGCGGTACGAGCGAGACAAGACCTCAGAATGTCTTTAGTCCGCAAACTGCCTGATCGCATTGCGAATCAGGTGGTCATGTCACCAGTGCTTACTCCCTCTTTAATGTCCCCTGAAGTGTGGCGAACGGTGTTTAATATGGCGCAGGCCTTTAAACACAGTCCCACCCCTTCTAAGAAACCTGCCTTTAACTTCCCCAAACCCAGGCCAACCGCTAAAGCTCAGCCGGGGGGATCTAAGCCCTTTCTTCCACCTAAGTCCTCCCCCTCCCCTCAAGGTCAGTACAGGCATAGACAGAGTAGGTTTTCAGGTCAGAGAGGACGCGGCCATAATAAGCCAGGTCAGGGCCCGCCTTCGGCCAACACCAGCCAGCCGGCGAAGCGTCCAACCCCACCATCAAAAAACTAAAGTCTCTCTCACTCCCGGTGCCAACCTTAAGGCCGGCAGACCCGAGGGTAGTACAGCCGCCGAACCCTTGTCTGCTAACTGGGTCGTTCCGAACGTGTCACCAAGCATGGCCGTTAAACACTTGGGCACGGATGGTGGCACGCAAAGGCATCACTTGGCAGTGGCTCCGGCGACCTCGCTTACGTCAGCCGACAACGGCGAATTTTGTTTCTTTAGAGGTGGAGTCACTGGTCCAGGAAATGATTGCCAAGAATGTCATCATCCCGGTCCCCCCAAATTACCCTGTATTCACGTCCAAGCTATTTTTGGTTCCCAAAAGGGACAGTGTTCAGATGAGACCGGTCGTAGACCTGTCTTATCTGAACCTTCACTTTCACAACGAGTCTTTCCGAATGTTAACAGTACACCAAATCAGGCTAACACTTCCGCCGGGAGGTTGGATGTGTTCCCTAGGCCTGACAGACGCCTATTGGCACGTATCGGTCAACAAAAGATTTCAAAGGTTTTTGGCCTTACGGATCAGGCACCAAAATTTTGTTTTTCAACGGATGCCATTCGGTTTGAACCTGGCACCTCGATTATTCACGAAATTAGTCCGGCAAGCCCTGATGCCGTTGTTAAAACAAGGAATCAGAGTGTTGTGGTACCTAGATGACTGGCTGGTGGTGGCAGAGACACAACAATTATGCATCAAACATGTCAACATCATTTTAAATCATGTCAAAACTCTAGGCTTCAAGGTAAATCTGGTAAAGTCAAACCTTGTTCCCTCACGAGTAATTCAGTGGATAGGGCTGGTCTGGGACACGGCCGCTCTCACTCTGAGTCAGAGTGTGGACAATCGCAACAGGTTTCGCAGGAAACTGTTCATGTTTCTTCACAGTCTGACTACGACGCGGAGGGTCTGGGAGTCTCTGGTCGGCTCTCTCAACTGGATTCAACTAACTGTTATGTTGGGCCGGTTGAAAGTAAAACGTTTAATATTGGAAGGCAACAAATATTTCCCACTCTTACCGGCGGGAAAATTATGGCCCATCCCGAAATTAATCCACACCTTACTAGCGGTCTGGGCGAAGAGGGAAACGTTGCACTCAATAATGTCATGGACCTCTCCTCCACCAACGGTATGGGTAGACACGGATGCGTCAGGCACAATAGGGTGGGGATTTCAGTCAAATCAGGGGCACCAGGGTCAGGGGCTTTGGTCCCACTTAGAAATCTCTCACATCAATGTCAAAGAATTACTAGTCCCCTTGTATTTCCTTCAGGCTCACGGCCCTGCGTTACGGGGCAAGTCGGTGGCCTTCAGAATGGACAATCTAAACGCAGTTCACTGTATTCAGAAACAGGGGTCAACGAGGTCAAGGAGGTTGCTAAACGTGTCGGAAGAGATTTTACTCTAGCCAACAGACTAGATATTTATCTTCACGCATCTTATCTCCCAGGCGTAGCGAACGTCTGGGCAGACGCTCTGTCCCGGAGACAGAGCACGACAGTAGAATGGGAGCTCAAGCAACCCATTTTCAACCTAATGATTGCAGAGCTCTCCCATCCACAAGTGGATCTGTTTGCGTCCGAGGAGACTCACAAACTCCCTCTATACCTCACCCGCCGGATGAAAACGCCGGCAGGGGGGCCAGACGCCCTAGTGACAGACTGGAACAGATGGAGCTCCATCTATCTGTTTCCGCCGCCAGATGCGTCACTAATGTGCCACGTAGTGAACAAACTACGAGATTATCGAGGCTTAGTCTCACTAATCGCGCCCCTGTGGCCGGCGCAGTTGTGGTACCAGCAATTGAAGACGTGGTGCCCACACCCGGTGTCGCTCCCGGTCGGGTATTTCCACTTAGACACGATTGGCAACCTAGCGACCTCGCTGACTTTTGCATTATGGACATTCAGGAGGCCAAGTGGCTAGCACCATACGGTAGAGATGTGACCAATAAATTATTAAATCAATATACTCAGTCTACGAAACGACAGTATCACTCACATTGGCAAGCCTTTACTTCTTGGATCATTAGAACAGAACAGACTGTGCCATCAGTAGCTTTAGTTTTTTAATTATTTAAATTATCTGTTTGAGCAGAAACATTTATCTGTGGTAACGTTAAAAAATCACTTAACTGCAATTAGAGTGCCCTTTTTAGACCTTACAGGTCTCTCCATACCGGTGGCGGAGGAAACAGGTTTTATGAGAGCTTGTTTTAAACTCCGCCCACCTCCCCGTCAGCTCATGCCTACTTGGTCTCTGGACAAAGCTTTGTCTTTACTTCACTCTCGTCTGTACCAAAATACTGCAGATTTTGCATTACTCTTAAAAAAGGCTGTATTCCTTTTGGCTTTGGCCACCGGGAACAGAGTGTCTGAGCTGGCGGCGATGAGCAACACACCTAATTGCCTTAGGTTTGGTAGACTTAATGAATGTATTTACATTGCACCTTCCCCGGGATTTGTAACCAAGAATGAGCACAGTGCACACGTGTTTTCTGAGTTCACGGTGCCGGCGTTAAAAAGGGGAAAGGTGCATCATAATCTATGTCCAGTGCAAGCTCTAACCAAATATTTGAGAGTAGCTCCTCTAAACCCCCAAGGTGCTTTATGGGTAGCGAGTACGGGTAAACGCTTACTGAAACGGCGATTAGCTTCTCTTCTGGTCGAAGTCATTAAAGAGAGTAATCCCGGCATTGTGGGTCGGGCCCACAATTTACGCAAATGGGCAGCCTCTTTACGTTTCCTGAAGAATTTTTCAGTAGAAGATATTGCGTCCACTCAGTTGTGGGCGTCTAATCATACGTTTTTGACTAGATACTTGTCAGTTGCTCTAGATAAACCTTCCTTACCATGTATAGCTTTAAGGCAGAGGGTCTAGGTGGCCCTGCAGTCACTTTTGTTTACTTTCAAGAAAAGGTGGGGGGGGGGGGGGGTGCAGTCAGTTGACATAGGACACCCTAGACCCCGCCGGAGTGTGAGAGCTGTGATACAATTTATGGTTAATGTGATATGAAAATTTCTCGGCGAGAAATTGTGCTAGTACAATGTTAGTACAAAACAACGGGGTTGTTATAGTAGTTTTAGCTGCGAAAGCAATTTAATATTAAAACAGTGAAGATCTTTTGCAATTTATCTCCACGATTATTTTGGGGTTTATTATGTGCACATGTAAACTGATAACTTGTTATTTTTGTCACCACTCGTTGAGTGGGGTGCCTTTGTAACTACAGATCTGTTCACAGAATCTTCAGAGTTACCCTTTTTTGTCAAGCAGGCTTCTTTGAAGCACGCACCTGCCTGAACCCCTTTCTTGTATATATACGGGCTACGCCTTATTAAATATATTGTCAAAGTAAGAATACTATGTGGTTGTTTTTATTATCTGCTTTTCTAGAGTTATGATATGATTACGAATGTCCCCCTTCAGTCTTAGAAATCAGGCATGTTCGTCAATGATGGAGGGGCCACTAATAAATTATAGGTTTGACTCCTGTAAGGAGATAAAGAAAACCTAATATTTAGTAGTGGCCCCGTAATCATTGACGACTGGGGCCCTCCCGACCATCCCCTTCCCATTCGTTGATGTATTAAGGATTTTGGTTTACTTGATATGTCAGTGAAGGAAGAATGACGCCTGAATCAGCGTCTGGTCAAAGATCCACACAAGTACATCCACGATATGATGGAAAGCTTATTGAATAGTTATTCTTATTTTGTTTTTGTTTTTATTTTTTACGAAGTTTTTTCGTAGTGAGAACCCAATTCATAATGACTGAAGCCATGAGTGAGGTCGCGTGCGCTCATGATGAAGGCTCCTCAGTTTTTAAATGCTCTGCGCGGTAGATTCAATCTACGGCGGATTAGTGTTTGAAGAGGATGCCTTATGTAATAGGCATGTTCGTCAATGATTACGGGGCCACTACTAAATATTAGGTTTTCTTTATCTCCTTACAGGAGTCAAACCTATATTATTGTTATACAAAAGTCATGTATTATGAAAACATTTATACAAATACAATTACACCACAATAATATGTGAAAGTGACACATATGTATATACCAAGTGACATTCATATGATTAGAACCTATAGAAATATATAAATCAGTGAAAAAAGACACAATAAATTGTATATAAAACGTTTACAAATCATATAACTAAGTGAAAGTGACACAAGACCTAATATTTGATGGCCAAAGTATAATAAACACCTGTGATAATGAATAATCAGTGCCTAATACAACAATAACCTACCTCAATTACTAATGTGACACAAGACTAATAAAATGTACGGTATCGAGTGAAAATGAGCATTATCAGTGACAGTGACACTCTCTAAAGCATATTTGTCAAAGTGAAAGTGACACAAGACCTAATATTTGATGGCCAAAGTATAATAAACACCTGTGATAACGAATAATCAGTGCCTAATACAACAATAACCTACCTCAATTACTAATAAAATGTAAGGTATCGAGTGAAAATTAGCAATATCAGTGACAGTGATACCCTAATAAACATATTTTATATAATTGGCCTCAAAATAACTAGAAATATCAAATAAACATCACATTCTCAATATCAAACACTAAAATCGTCTAAGGGAGATAAATACTTTGGCGCGACGAGCGGCTAGGTGCGTCGTAGCCATGGCCGGGGCGACGCGTCCGAACGCGGGAAGAATTTTCCGCCGAAAAGCACTCGTCTTCCCGCGCTCACCATTATGCAACCAGAGGGGCTAGAGACCTCTACTCAACGCCATTCGACAGAGGAAGGTTTGTGGAACATTATTCTTTTTTATTCACAACATTACATGCCATATTCATTGACTTACAGAGTAGTTAACATAGCCCAAAGATCGTCAAAACACCCGGTACCGCAGCACAGTCGCAAGCTATAGCCCCCGGGGCTGGAGGGTTAAGGTGAAGTGGGAGCCCTCTCATGGTCAAGAGTGGCAACAGCTCTCTAAACTTCCCCCAACCACTTCAGACTCTAGCAATGGAGCCAGCTTCAGCGCCACCTCCGGCGGAAACCGTATCGCCCAAATAGCAGAATTTACTCACACACTCCAGCATTACACTGCCAAAATCAACACTAACGGGCAGGTCAATTAACACAGTTGTATGCAATACAATATTTAAAAGAGGAAAAGATATCTGCTCACTTATATATAAGATAATTCATATTCTTTCACCAACCAACTTTACTTCTAAACTCAATTAACCCTCCAGCCCCGGGGGCTATAGCTTGCGACTGTGCTCCGGTACCGGGTGTTTTGACGATCTTTGGCCTATGTTAACTACTCTGTAAGTCAATGAATATGTCATGTAATGTTGTAAATAAAAAAGAATAATGTTCCACAAACCTTCCTCTGTCGAATGGCGTTGAGTAGAGGTCTCTAGCCCCTCTGGTTGCATAATGGTGAGCGCGGGAAGACGAGTGCTTTTCGGCGGCAAATTCTTCCCGCGTTCGGACGCGTCGCCTCGGCCATGGCTACGACGCACCTAGCCGCTCGCCGCGCCAAAGTATTTATCTCCCTTAGACGATTTTAGTGTTTGATATTGAGAATGTGATGTTTATTTGATATTTTCTAGTTATTTTTGAGGCCAATTATATAAAATATGTTATTAGGGTATCACTGTCACTGATATTGCTAATTTTCACTCGATACCGTACATTTTATTAGTAATTGAGGTAGCTTATTGTTGTATTAGGCACTGATTATTCGTTATCACAGGTGTTATTATACTTTGGCCATCAAATATTAGGACTTGTGTCACTTTCACTTTGACAAATATGCTTTAGAGTGTCACTGTCACTGATAATGCTCATTTTCACTCGATACCGTACATTTTATTAGTAATTGAGGTAGGTTATTGTTGTATTAGGCACTGATTATTCGTTATCACAGGTGTTTATTATACTTTGGCCATCAAATATTAGGTCTTGTGTCACTTTCACTTTGACAAATATGCTTTAGAGTGTCACTGTCACTGATAATGCTCATTTTCACTCGATACCGTACATTTTATTAGTAATTGAGGTAGGTTATTGTTGTATTAGGCACTGATTATTCGTTATCACAGGTGTTTATTATACTTTGGCCATCAAATATTAGGTCTTGTGTCACTTTCACTTTGACAAATATGCTTTAGAGAGTGTCACTGTCACTGATAATGCTCATTTTCACTCGATACCGTACATTTTATTAGTAATTGAGGTAGGTTATTGTTGTATTAGGCACTGATTATTCGTTATCACAGGTGTTTATTATAGTTTGGCCATCAAATATTAGGTCTTGTGTCACTTTCACTTTGACAAATATGCTTTAGAGAGTGTCACTGTCACTGATAATGCTCATTTTCACTCGATACCGTACATTTTATTAGTAATTGAGGTAGGTTATTGTTGTATTAGGCACTGATTATTCGTTATCACAGGTGTTTATTATACTTTGGCCATCAAATATTAGGTCTTGTGTCACTTTCACTTAGTTATATGATTTGTAAACGATTTATATACAATTTATTGTGTCTTTTTTCACTGATTTCTATATTTCTATAGGTTCTAATCATATGAATGTCACTTGGTATATACATATGTGTCACTTTCACATATTATTATGGTGTAATTGTATTTGTATCAATGTTCTCATAATACATGACTTTTGTATTACAATACATTGGTTTTCTTCCACTTTTTGCCTATATATAATTATAGTGTACATATTGTCATTTTATTTGGCAATTTCAGTATGATTATTAGAACTCCAGCTTGGAGTGGTAATCAAAGAAGCAATCTACAGCACAGAGTGCCACCTTGCACTCCACACACTCCAGGGTTGACTTTTTACCTGACCTCGGCTTCACCCTGCTGTTGTAGCAGACATGGCACCGCTTCTGCTGTGTTCTTCCGGATTCATTCTGAGGCAGGGAACCAAGCCTGTGCCTAGTCAAGTATTGAGCAGACTGCAAGCGGTCAATAACGGCGGGCCCAGGATGTGCCACTGCCCTCTGTGGCATAGCATACTTCTCCAGGAGCTCCGTCAACACCTGCTTTTGGAACCTCCGCAGGCTATTGAACTTCATGGGTGTGTTCACATTCCGAAGCTTGTATATGTTGTAGGCATTCAGAACTGACATGTCCACCATATGCAGAAAGAACTTTTTGTACCATCTGCACGAGGTACGCAGGCAGTCAATGAAGCCTATCTGCATGTCGGACTTGTCCACCAGCCTCATGTTGATGTTGTAGTCCAGGACAGCATCGGGCTTGGTCACCCTGGCCTGGGTGCGGCGATCCACCTTGCCAGTCTCCACCATTTCCCCCTTGTGGATGGTGGTCAGGAGGTTGACCTTCCGCTGGTCGTGCCAGTGGATAGCCAGAATGGGCCCCGACTTCTTCTTGAACACATCACCTTTTTTGGTCTTTGGAGGGAAAGGTGGCATGCCCTTCCTTTTCCCTCGTACTGTGCCTACAGTCCCCGTCTTGCGCTCATGCAGGTACTGTGAGAGAGTGGGGGACGTGTAATAATTGTCCGTGTAGAGGACGTGATTCTTATGAAAGTAGCGGTCCATCATGGCTTGCACCACTGCTCCGCCAAAGCCAATGAGGGGGTCCACAAGCAAGTCCCCTTCCTTCCCGCTGTAGACCAGGAAGTCCAGGACATAGCCAGTTTGGCAGTCGCACAGCACAAAGAATTTTATGCCAAAGCGATGTCTTTTTGAGGGGATGTACTGCCGGAAGCTGAGTTTTCCCCGGAACAGCACAAGAGACTCGTCAATGACGACCTTGCGGAAGGGCTTGAAGTAGGAGGTGAAGCGTTCTCGCATCATCTCATACAACGTCCTAATCTTCCACAGCTTGTCTGGGAGGTGGACGTCAAGGTTGGTGACAAGATGGAGCGCTGCGAGGATATCAAGGTACCGGTCGCGAGACATATATTTCCCGAAGGCAGGGGTGGATATCAGATCATTGGTGATCCAATAGTCAGGCAACCTATGCTTCTTGACATGAGGCATTAGCATGGTGAGTGCCAGGAACACCATGAACTCATTATGAGTCACTGGGGTCCACTGCCTCATGTGGCCCTTGGTCACCTTTCCCAAAAAGTGGACCTGGAATTGGTGCTGCTTATTTGTCTCTTTGACAACATAGCCTACCACCTCCTCATCAAAGAAGGCCTCAAACAGTTCGTGTGGTGGAGCATTGGGGCCTGCAGGAAAATTGGGGGTAACGCCTGAACCCTCCAGTACCTCATCAAAAGCTGGCACATCAGGGTTGTATGCATCCTCATCAACTACGTCTTGCCACTGAAAAACGTAGAATGGGTCTTGTCTACGCTGACGAGGAGCTCCAGCTGGTGGCCCAGCACGCCCACGGCCAACTCGGGAGGCGCGCGCCCTAGGGCGGCGAGGGCGGCGGCCAGGGCGGTGGGCAGCACGACGGGCAGCACGACGCCGGGCCAAGCGGATGGGTCGAGGGTCGTCGATGTCCATATAGTCATCGTCAGAGTGGTCATCTTGCCCTGACGGTGGACCTATGTAATCATGGCCAGAGTCTTCAGAGAGGTGCCCTTCATCATCAGTGGCCCCCACATAATCTGGCGGGGAACCAGTGATGCGTGGGCGGCGTGCGGGTGGGCGAGGTGGGGAAGGAGTGGCAGGTGAGGCTGTGTCCCCCCGAGGTCCCGGGCTCCTTGGCCTGCGACGAGTGACAGAAAGCAATGTTTCACTGTCACTAGGCCCCAGGTATTGGTGATGCGAGCTCAAAGACTTCTTCAGGAAGACATGTTGAAGGCGGGAGAGGTGGGGAGGACCGTGGGGAAAGTTGCGGGGACGTATGGCTGGGGCCGGCCGGGGTGGACGCCGCGGGAGCCTCGAACAAAACTCTCTTACTTTTCTTAATTTTCTTGGTATATTTCCTACCTTTCCCCTTTTCGGCAGCAGTATGTCTCCTGTCGGGGGACCTAGGAGGCAAATAGGCCGAAAGTGTGGGGTCCTCAACCCTTGGCAATGGTGGGGGTGGTGGGGAAGAATGCGGGGCATCCGGGTCATCTTGGGTGGCGTGGGTAGATAAGGGAGACAATGGCGGACGAGAAGGGTCACCACGCTGACCCTCACTCACAGCCTCATCCTCACCAAGTAGTTTTGCTTGTTCCCTAGCTGCCGCGGCCGCCTTCTCAAGTATTTTCTGCTTATACAAATGTAGCTTGAAAGGCGATTTACCAGGGGAAGGGCTTGGCGTCGTGTCACTTAAGCGAAATTTGGTGAGTGACCTTGAACTCTCCCACTCGCTCACTCTCTCAAGTTCACTGTCTTTAGGTAAACCAGCTTCCTCAACAACTGGTACATCACCTTCATCACTCTCATCACTGTCATGTTCTCTCGCAAATCCCAGGAATTGCTCTTCTTTATCACTCTCATGGCCATAATCACTCGACTTATAATTACTGGAGTCGTCACTGACTTCATCATCAACATTATGCTTGGCATCAGCTCGCTCATAAAGTCTCAATGTCGTCTCAATACCTCCGGGAGATAACACATTTAGGCGATGGCGTCGGGGTAAGGCGCGACGAACAAGCAAGGGCGTCGTAGGAAGCACGGTATCGGACACAGCGGAATCACTATTTGGCGTACTGTCCATGATGGCGTCGGGGTAGATACTGTTGCTGTGGCGGAGTTTACGCCTGGTGGCGCCACCTACCGTCCCACGATACCGAAAATGTACGCGCGGCATTCGAAAGCACGCATGCAAGCAATGGGCGTTCAAGAGCCCTTCCGGGTTGCGCGGGCCGAGGTTGTTATGGGCGTTCAAGAGCCCATCCGGGTTGGAGGGGTTAATGAAATCAACAAATACATGTGGCACTCCAAGAACTCGAACCTAGGATACTCACACCAAAATTCTGCGCATTTATGCATTACGCTATTAAGACAGTTAAAGAATTATGCGCAAGCCTACGATTTATTATGCAGTTTCGAATCTTGCATATTAATCTGACCATGTACATACATTCCAACTTTGCTATGGTAGCCTAATGTATAGACGAATGTGCATTGATGTATTGACTACTTAACCCTTTAGTGCACAAGGACGCGAGCCACTACTGTATGCCCTAAAAACAAACAACCAGTGTTATTGTATACCCTTTATCATTCCAAGTGACATTTTCATATCCAATTTTGACAATCCATTGAGTTGATAAGACGTTTCTCATCGATTCTCATGAACATGTCTATTCGTAAATGCCAGATTAAAATTAGTAGAATCACATACGAAAGATCTATCAACTCTCTAGATTGTTGAAAATGGTTGCAAAAAACATCCTTTTGGACTGACAAAAATGTACAGTATAATGCACTACATACCTCTAGTTGACCTCGTCGCTCTGCCACCACACGCTCCGTAAAGTTCCCAAATAGTCGCCGAGGTGGGAAGTACAGCTCCTCAACCTGGTCAATACAATATCTATGTAGTTTAGGTTATACAGTCTATCATCATAGTACACATTAGTAATACACTGTTCTTCCTTGTATTTCTTTCATGAATCCATCCATATATACAGTAAACAACCACGGGGACATCACACACCACTGTTTTAACCCAACATTCAGGTCTCTCCAAAATTAGTTTTTTGCCTACAGCTAACTCAAAGACAACTGCAGAGATTGAAGTAACTAAACTATAGGTTTCTAAACACCCTTGATGGTCACAAAGGCTTTAAAGTATCCCAGAATAGGCTCAAATTGAATCCTGTGCCTGAAAGGGTTACCCATGGACTACGAAGGTTCTCTAGAAAGCCACGGTATTTAAACGTGTGTAAAAATATCCCTTGAAAAACCATGCCAGTGCTGGGAAATTTCTGAAATTTCCTTGGTTTGTTTGTGGGGTAGTTGTTGATGGGGGTCACTTGAGGCGTGCTGTGCTTGCAGATACCTGCCCGTCGCTGTCGTTGGTGGGTGCTATTTGTATTTTGTACTACTGTATTGTTGGTGTCTTGTCAGGTTGCAGATTTGATTTTAATAGGAAATTTTGACATTAATTGTACAGTAGTTTCTTTATTCATGCAGAGTTTGGTAAAATTTACCAGAACGTTCCGGACTTCCCAAATTGACTAATTCCTTGAACGTGACGATGGTCACCGTATGGTGCATTGTTGTGTGCGATTAGTTTGCTTGGGAAACGGATTGACTTGCTCATGTGGTGGTGTGCACCCTATGTGGTGGATTGTGTTCTTTCATTTCATAAATTTTGTTTTAGTAAGCGTTGTTTCCACATAGCGATTTTGACGAGTTGTTTTGCCTTTGTGTTGTCTTTGTCCAGGTTTTGGTTTGTTTGGTTTGCAAGTTTTACATTTTAATTTGGGTGACACATAGAGCGTAGCGGCATCTTTCCATACCACATCCTCCACTCCTTCCCCCCATTATACCCCACCCCCCTCCCTCCCTCAACTTGGCCTTTTATTTTCCACATGCTCTAGCAGTTCATGGGTTAAAAAATAGTAGCAAAAATGAAAACAAAAAAATATATATATACCGGTATATAACTTCAGAATCTGCTGACTGATAGCAGTCTTGGTTTCCTGAAGGGTCTCTATTATTGCACCATAATATATAACATGTTGTTACTTTAATTTCACCCATATTTATCCCATTTCCCATTAACAGATTAACTTGTTCATGTAGTGATGTACACCCTATGTGGTGGATTGTGTTCTTTTATTTCAAAATTTGATTTTATTAAGCGTTATTTCCACATAGCGATTTTGACGAGTTCTTTTGCTTTTATCTTGTGTCGTCCCAGTTTTGGTTTGTTTATTTTGCAAGGTTTACATTAGAATTATTAAAACAGTTCAAAACACTTGTGTGACATACTGTAAAGGAAAATGTAACAGTACTTTTCTAGAGAGATGTCCACCATAACTACCTTATAACATGTAAACATATTGTTTGAAGTCCACAACACCATGTGTAACTCATAAAACCGTGTAGTATGAGGATGGACTATCTTGATTTTTACAAAAGTTAATAATCAAATATAACAAAACATTTTTATGTAATCATCTCTATTCTGCATGGGTCAAATGGATACATTTTATAGTATTCCTCTACTGTACTGTGATATAAGTTTATCTTTAAACTGGTATCATTTAATACTGGAAATACAGTAAATAATTACTATAATATGTTTAATATTTGAATTATTTATATATGATATAAATACTATACTGTACAACAATTTCTTCCCTCTCTATGATGGAAAGTAGAATAACATGGAAATGCCTTTTTCTAATGTATCTGCCTCAGTGTGAATTAAAAAATAAACATATAATAAAACTTGTACTGTAACTAACTATACACTTATATCTTACCGGTGGTCCATATTTATGACACATATACATATGAAGTTCCCGGAACCTTCTGTATCTCCTGAACACTGTCCAAGAGTCATTACCAGCAGCAATCTTAACCTGGGGGTGGAAGAAGTATTATTTAATAGTGACCCATCCATTAATGACGTACTGCCAATTATCATATTTGGTGGCATTGCTGTATAGGCAAGCCCTTTATAGGGAACAATCGTCTGGTACAACAAGAACTAACCAAACTATCATAGTCGACACGATTATAATACCTCAGATACCACTCTAAAAGAAAATTAAAATTAAAATTGAAGGATATTTAGCATCTGTTGCACTGCGCTTCTCATTGCTCTTATGTTTCTGGAGTGACAGCGTCCCTTTCTCAAGAAATTCTTGTCTTTAGCTGTTAGACATGGGGCAGGTGCTAGACGTCTGTTAAACCATTTCCATCACCACTAGACACACATTTCTTCACTTACACTCATACGCCTGCTATACCTTCATGTAAACAGTTCAAGCCTTGGTCTGATTTTACTAAGGCAGATGGCCATAACGCGTTGAATTTTGTTCTCAATACTATGTAGGTGTAGTTCCAGGCACAGAGAAACACAAAATCATAGAGATTTCAGGATTAGGTTATGGCCCATGGAACGATTGGGATGACATGGATGACAAAGACCTCAGAGTCTTGTCCAAGAAAAAACCTGGCTTTAAATGGCATTGCACTGTTTGTGATACCAGCCCCCTGGCTGCTAAGGACGCAACAATTAGTCAGCAGACTTTGGATGACCTGAAGGCTGCCCTAATTGGTGAAGTGTCTGGGACTCTTGCTGCGGTTGCCGACAACATTTACAAAATAAATGACCGACTGAACATTCTTGAAAGGCCAGCTTCTACTCCTGATGTTCCTTCATTTGCTAACATTGTTAAGCAATCGGTTGCAGAAGCTACGAGGGAATTGACCAATAAATCAACAAAGAGGGTTGTCGAAGTCATGGACAATGGGAAACTGAAAAAAGTTCATAACCAACAAGTCCTGATAGTAAAGACAAAACCTGATGCCCAGCCCGGTACTGTCCCTCCTAATCCCGACCTTATTAAGGAGGCTCTTGCCTCCATACCAGTGGACAGCTGCGCCACTAGGGACTCTGGTACCCTAGTGGTAAACCCATCCGAGGAAGCAAAGGCTCAAGCAAGCAATGCGCTCAATTCCCGTCTTGGCACCGACAGTGACTATTGTGTCACAGAGCCTAAGAAAACGCTTCCTAAGATAACCTTGACTGGTATCCCTGTTACGCTTGATGAGGAGGACATTATCCCAAGCATTCTGAATAAAACCCCCCAAATCAGAGATCTGTCTGACAAGAACCATAACCTTCAATTAATATTCACAAGGAACAAAGGAAGCAACAAGATGGCTGTATTAAAAATCTCCCCGGAGATACGTTCTGCCATTGTCCATGAACATAATTGTGTCTATGTTGGGCTCATGAGATGTCGTGCATACGACAGATTCTGGGTCACCCAGTGTCATCACTGCCAACGCTTTGGGCACTACAAAGACATCTGCAACAAGAAACTTGCTGAACCAAAGTGCGTTTTTTGTGCCGGTGGCCATAGTTCTAAGGACTGTACAAATAAACACTTGCCTAAGTGTGTAAATTGTTCTTCCTCAAAACCTGAAGAGGCTGGTTCCGGTCCTCCACTCTTGGCCGAGTCACTTGCTCACTTTACATCTAACAGGTACTGCCCGATTATGATTTCTCAGCGAAAGAAATTAATTGAAAATATGAACTTCACCGATTCAAAAAACTCCTAACACCTCCTCGGAATCAGTTAAGAGTGGGTTTGCTAAACATTCGTTCCCTTTGTAACAAGATGGATCATATAATGGGAGGTTTGACGTACCTCCCAACCTACCAAATAGGAAAACCTACTATTTGGTAGTAGTCTTGGAAAATCCAACGTCAAGGCTATTAACCTAATTGCAATGACAACTTGTCTATTTTGACTGCTATGTCGTCATTCCAACCGCGGTTAAAAAGAAAACGTCTAGAGTCTACTCCTTATCTTGCTCTAGGAGACGTTGTACATTAACCAAAACTACCACCGAAGGTGAAAAAAGCATAGAAGAGAAGAAAAAGGGGTTTACCTTAGTTACCGCTTAAGGCCCATCCCGTGTTCCGTCATGTGCAGATCCTTGTCGAACGTGCGCATGAGCGACCCTCTCTTGTTATCACATCTCACGTCAGCAGAAGAACGCGGATGGGCAGGGGTCCGGCGTGAGGGAGGGTATTATGTAAGTTGGATTTTCCAAGACTACTACCAAATAGTAGGTTTTCCTATTTGGTAGGTTGGGAGGTACGTCAAACCTCCCAATTTGTTAGTAGTCTTGGCAAATCCAACGTCAAGGCTGCGTAACAAATAGGAGGAGGACATCCAAGCCCAACATACAAAAAAAAACCAATGCATAAAACAAAATTATGAATGACAAAGAAACACAATTTAAACAAGAGAGTTTAATAAAAGAGTGAAAAACGGAGGAGTACGGTAGCTAAAAAGAACAGTTTTAACGTGCCC
The DNA here is from genome assembly GCA_032716605.1 of Paralithodes platypus. NCBI lineage: Eukaryota > Metazoa > Arthropoda > Malacostraca > Decapoda > Lithodidae > Paralithodes > Paralithodes platypus. Next base: position 21,776,835 of record CM064519.1, on the reverse strand, counting down.
GTCATTCATAGTAATGCAAAACATAGACTTGTCTTAAACCAAAAAAGTACTGAACCCAAAATCCCTTTTCTTCCAAAACCAACAAAAACATTGAACACAATAACAAAACACAATTTTCAATTTGGTAAAAACACTTATGTACTGTATACATAATCCCAAACTTGCAATCAAGTGTTGCAAACCCGTACTCCCCCCCCCCCCCTTTTTCAAATAAACCAAAGGAAAAGAAAGAGTGACAAGGGGGGAAGACCAGGTATCTTCGCCAGAGCTCTAGGAAACACGACTCCCGAGAGCTATCACCGGCCGAGGGGGTCTAACAATGGACATGGAGAGGTAGGAGGAGACGAAGGTATTGATAGAAGACCACAAACCCGCTGAGGCGATGTCAGGTAAGGATCGACTTTGCAGGAACCGTAAGGAAGCAGCAAAGGATCGCACATCGTGCGCAGAACCCCTACAATCAGGGTTACTGGCACGAATGACCCGACAAATGTGGCGTCCTATCTGCACCTTCGAGAGCCTCCCACCTGTCCGAGGAGACACCCACACAGCAGTACCCGAAGTCGGCGCCACAGACTCAACATAGGAGTGCAAGGCTTTCACCGGTCACAACACATGGTGAGTATGCCCACGCTTCAAAGCCTGGATGGGGAAAGGCTTGAAAACGTGGGGCTCTCTCTCATTCTTGGCAACAAAATGAGGGGAGGGGGCTAACGTGACGACATTCAAGGACGGGGAGAATCGCATGCATTCCTGGGACCGTGACATGGCTGCTAGTTCAGACACCCTATCCCCAGTGGCCAGAGCGACAAGGAAGAGTGTACGCTCGAGCAACTGAACCGGTGTAGTGTCCCGTGTATACGTATGTGAAGCCAGAAGGTCCAGAGCCCGCCCCAGATCCCACTGTGGAGGGATCTGGCGCGGAGGCGGTCGTTCCCTGAAGGCAGCCTTCATGAAGGAATCCAGCTCCTTCGGTGGAACGACCAGCCCAGTGACGGACTCAAAGACCTCCCGGATGGCAGACAAGTGGTTACGTATAGTGTTGACTTGAAAGTGACATGTACGGAAGAGGTGAAACAAGTAGTGTAGTATGAGGGAAGGAGAGCTAACTGTCTGGCGAGTGTCCTGTATCCACCTAGTAAAAGACCTCCAGTGGGACTCGTAAGTCCCCCAAGTCGAAGTCGTCCATGAACGCTTCAGGAAGTCAGTCAGGTCCCGTCCGTGGACTGGGAGCCACCGTGCCTCACGAACATCCACGATGCGAAGGCCAACGAGGTCCGCAGGTCTCCAACCTGGCTCAAGTGGAAGTTTGAGACAGGTAGAGGGACTGGACTCGGGCACCACCGCTTCAACTGGGCGTACCAAGCCTGTGCTGGCCACAGAGGCGCTATTAGCCAGACTCTGTCGCGGTACAGCCGCAGCCTCGCGAGGACTTTGCACATCAACAATGCGTCTGGTGGCGGAAATATGTATATCGACTGCCACCTGTTCCAGTCTTCCATGAAAGCGTCCGGACCCCCCTCCGGAGTGCGAGTCCGGAGGGATAGGTACTGAGGCAACTTGTGCGTCTCCTTCGATGCGAACAAGTCGATCTCCGGAACACCCCAGAAAGCTGCGAGGTCGTCGAACACAGTCTGTTTCATTGCCCATTCTACAAGAACGCCCTGTCCTCTCGACAGGGCGTCCGCCCACAGGTTGGCAGTCCCGGGCAGGTAGGAGGCATGCAGGGAGATGTTGTGTCGGTTCGCGAGGAAGAACAACTTCTCCGAGATCCCCAACAGAGTCAATGACCTGGAGGACCCCTGCTTTTGGATACAGTGGACAGCTGTCTGATTGTCCATCCTGAAGGCCACCGACTTTCCCCGAAGGGCCAGCGCGTGGTCCCTCAGGAAGAACAAAGGAACCAACAGTTCTAGGGCATTTATGTGTAGGTGTGTCACCCATCACCCATCTGCCGTGATGTTGATGTCCCAGGTTTGATTGGTAACCCCACCCTACCTCGCTCGACGCATCTGTGTCTACCCAGATTGTCGGCGGGGGGGGGCGGTCCAGGGCACAGCCACAGAGAGTGTGCCCCGAGCAACCCAGTGTCCTAAGTGTCTGTGAATGGTATGCGGGATCGGCATGAGCCAATCCATAGGGGTCAACGGAAACAACTTGTTGCCCATGAGTATTAGGCGGCGTAGCCTGAGCCTCCCTAAGGGAATGGTCAGAGCAGCCCAATTCAGCGAACCCACTAACGAGTCCCAGATCCTCCTCGTGAGGGAGACCGAGTGCAACACGGCGAAGACCTTCCTTCGAAGTTTCACCGCGTTTGGCTGACTCTGGGTTACTGTAGCGCTGGTCAAATCCCATTCGAGACCTACCCACGTCACGACACGCGACGGGGTCAGGCGTGACTTGGGAATATTGATTTTGAACCCTAACTGTGTGATGTGGTGAACTACTGTGAGGGTGTCGTGTATGCACTGTTCTAGGGTGTCTGAAACTATCAACCAATCGTCCAAGTAAAACAGGATCTGGAGCCCGCTCCTGAGGAGAGGATCCAGAGCCTGCTTCACCAGTTTTGAGAAGATCCGCGGCGCGATGTTGAGACCGAAGGGAAGTCTGTCGAACATGAACACACGATCGGAAGTCTGAACGGCCAAGAATCGCTGGAATCAAGGATGGATAGGAACGTGCCAATACGCATCCTTGAGGTCCAGCGACACTACCCACGACAGAGGTCGCAGGGCCAGTCGTACCTGGTGTACCGTCAGCATCCGAAACCGTGTGTTCACGATGTGCCCGTTGAGGGCCGACAGATCCACCACCGGTCGCATCGCGTCGCAGTCCTTCTTCGGTACCAGAAATACACGGGAGAGGAAAACCGGGTGATCGGCTTTCACCTCCTTGACGATTCCCTGCTCGTGCATGGATGTTATCACGTTGGCCACCTCCGAAGAGATGGGCCGGCTTCGTTGACAAGAGCTGAGTGGGGGTCTGGACTTCCATCTCCAGGTTAGACCCCTCCGTGCAATCTTCCGCCCCCACGTCCCTCGCGGCCATCGAGGGGCGCAAGGGCGAAAACAACCTGTGGTAGCTCCCGAGATGAGGTGAGCGACCCTTTCGGCTAGGCGAGAAGGAGAACAAGGAGGAGACCGACCTGGAGAACCTACACATTTTTTGACGTGGAGGTTCCCCCGGTACGGTCCTTGCAGTCATGAGCGCCACGTTAACCTCCTCTACCCCCCCCACTTCGTCGAAAAGGGCGGGTCACCCCATCCCCTGTCCGTCGCGTGTCTGACCCCGTCGAAGTGCGGCCGGAAGCGGAAGGCTGGCCAGCCCCTTCCCGGCGGGGATGAAAGGGAGCAAGAACAGAAGTGCGAGGCGGAACCGACGCTCTAGCCGGCAACTTCCCTTTCCTGCGCCCTTTCTTGGCGGAAGCACCCCAAAGAGGACCGTCAGAAGGACGGGACTGAGAAGACCCTGCTCGCGACACAGCGCGTCGTTGCGTGTCGTAAGCAGGGTCCGCCGACAGAGAAGCGTAGCGTTCCCAAGCATCCTGCGCAAAAAGCCCCGACGTATATAGCTCAGAGTACAACAAACCCTGACGAATATCCAAGGGGGCTTTCCGGCAGAACGAGGACCTTACCGTCTGGCGTTGCCGAGTTGCCTCGCACAAAACCGCCTTCAGCTCGGGAACCAAAGACACCGCGAGCTGAAGGTGGATCCGCCGAACGTGGTCCAAACCCTCGCGAAGATCGCCCGGTGCAGTCGCCTCGATAAGCCGCAGGTGGTGAACAGATGTCTGGAGGGAACCTAAAAGACAAGATAATAAGTTCGCCACCCTCTGTCGCAAGGTAAAATCCTTGTCGACAGAGGACTTATCTGGGTGAGAGAAGAACGGGTTAGCTATAGAACAAATTTCAAGTTTGGGCGCGCTTATCCAGGACCAGAACTTGCCGTCCAATCCGCCGACAGATACAAGAGGAGGCAAAAGCAGTGATGACTCCGGGGGAGGGACTGAAGTAGATCTGTCGACGGATCGGTTGGCGAATTCTAAGGCCTCAGCAAACCAGGCCTCCAATGGGAGAGGGTTATCGAGCACGACGGCTAAGCCAGGCTTACCGTCGTCGCACAAACCTGTCCCATAGGAGGACAGTCCCGTCAACACAGCCAGGGACTGAACATCCTGAAGGATGTCCTGGCGGCTGAAGTCTGACCAGAGCTTAGTCCGAGGAGCAGACGGGGGCTTGGGCTTCACCGAAAAGTACTGAAGGTCAGCCCGTGTCGGGTAAGCCCGCACCTCCACGTCAGCCACCTGACCATCCACCCTGATCGCCCTGAACTGCATCTTGTCATTAATTTGCACCGACCAGCCAGATGGGAGGCCCCTCTCACCTGACGGGAAGCCGGTAGCACGCTCCGGGTGGGAGGCCTGCACCCCCTTCCAAACAACCAAGGAGCCATAGAGGAGCGGCATGGTCCGCGACGGGACCTTGGCTTTCTGGATGGGGGGCAAGCACGGACCCTGCCCTAGCAGACGGAGAACCCCCGCATGGGAGACAGCAGGGGCAACCTCCTGAGCTAGGGCAGGAGCAGTACTAGCCGACGACCGGGCAGGCGGAGAAGCTGGGCGAGAAGGAATGTGGTCCACTGCAGAAGGGAGGGGGACCGTAGCAGGGGTAGGTTGGGTGAGGCGCTGAGGTTGTGTCACCGCCAAGAAGCGCGATAAGAGGGAGTCTTGCATCGCCTCCAAGCGCTCGTCGATGCGTGACACAACCCACCCCTGCATAGCCGACAATCGATCCGAGAGAGGCGACCCCCCCGAAGATTGTTCGTCCCGCAGGGGCGAGCGGGAGCGAGACCCACGACACGAACCAGCAGCGTCGCGGCCCAAAGAAGGCGAGCGACGACGGCCGTGTCGCCTCTGAGGGTCTCGTCCCCGATCACTAACGCCCGAGGGGGAAACATCACCATCCCCCTCTTCCAGTGACACGTCAGCTCCTGAGAAAGGGGACCCCGAAACCTCGCTATACTCCACCGAGTCAAGAGGCGGGGTACCCCCCTGGCAAGATGGGAAGTGAAGGTCAGGGATAGAAGAATGAGGAGGAGCAGGATGACGGGAGTGGGAAGGCTGGCCGGGTGAAAGGAGGTCAGAAGGAGCCACGGGGGGAAACAGAGCAAGGATCCCCGGGGCTGAGAGAACAGGGCGGCCCGACACCGAGGCGGAGGAGGGAGGGACCTCCACCTTGGGACGAGACCGTGAAGGTAGAATAGGCACTGAAGCAGGTGAAGTAGGAGGAGGAGAAGCAACTACATCTTGGCGGACCCTCCTGGACAGTGTAGGAGGAGGGAGCAGAGGGCCAGCTACAGCATGAACCTCCGCGCGTGTAGAGGACAACGTAAGAGGACGTCGTCTGGGCTGGGGAAGCGGGCGGAAGGTAGTAGAGCCCCTATCCGTAGAGGCCAGGGGAGGGCGCACAGGGGCAGAGCCGCTAACCCCGGCCTCAGGGCGATAACCATGACGAGGGCGATGGGCGTCGTCAAGGCGATCAGGAGGACGACGAGGGGCAGTAGAGGACGGGCGACGAGGCGAGCGAGAGCGTGGACGGAGCTGGGGACCCTCCCGACGATGTGACGACCGGCCGCGGGACCCAGGGGAGAGGGCCCGAGCAGGGAGAGGGCCAGGTGAACGGCCTTCAGTCGGGTCAGGGATACCCAGGGCGACGCAGATCCGGTCGTCAACAAAAGCCGGGGAACGGTGGCCCACAGTCCTAATGTGGTGGGAGACTACCGCCCACACCGACTGAAGGGAAGCAGAGGCCACTGCCGCCGCCGAGGAACCAGGGCTATGGTCCACCAGGTCCATACACGGGCCACACAGAGCAGGGAGGTAGGCCGTAGAGGACACACATTGCGAGTGGCGTAAGCAGGACCTGTGGCTCTCCAAGCACGGGGAGCCACAACCCTGGCAAAAGCAAGGCATCCTACCTGCAATGGAAGAACACACACCATAAGCAGCACGTCGACGGAGTAAGTGTAGAGAATGGCCAAGAAGAACCAGGGAATGAGCATGGGGAAACAGTAACACACATGCAAACCGGTATCCGTACTCACCCTAAACCGGGAGCACAGAGGTAGGTGAGTAGGGCGGGCGAGGCGGAAGAGCACGAGCAGAACCTGCAAAGATGGAGAAAGTGTTAACCACCACTCAACACCTTACATGCAGGGTCTATAACACCAGTAAAGTGCACACACCAATATAGTTACAGGCAACAAGATGACATAAAAAAGGTCAACAGTGAAAGCCAACTACAGTAGGGTCCCGCATAAAACGAGTCTCGATTAAAACGAGCGACCTAAAATATTAATATTTAATTTTTGATCAGAATGAATGTGATCACATAAAACGAGTCCGCCGCCAAAGTGGGGCAAATCCGAGGAGTTTTCAATTAGCGCGCCGGAATATCGTACAAAGCGTGATTGGCCGTGACGTAGGTGCGCATTGTGACGTCACTGGCGTTTGAGTCCTTGACGGGGAGGGTGGAGGGAGCCAGTCGGCCATATTTTTTGCCTCGGTGCCCTTCCGCGTGTTCGCTTCTGACGGGAACATACGTTTTGGGTGAACTATACCTGTGTCGGACCACCAAAATGCCGCGACGCGAGTCAGGGAAGCGGAAGTCGATCACGTATGATGTAAAAAAGGAAGTGATCGATAGAAAACAGAAAGGAGAGGGAAATACAGCCATTGGACGTGCATTAGGGCTAAGTGAATCTTCGGTGAGGACAATTTGGAGAGGGAAAGAAGACATTTTGAAGGCCATTAAAGCCTATGGAACATCTAAGTTGGACACAAGGAAAAGAGCCCCCGATGAGAAAGTGATCCACATGGAACGGTATCTGAGTGTGTGTGTGTTTTTTTTTTTTGTTTTTTTTTTTTTTTTCTATATTCCAACTACTCCCTCTCGGGCATAGGCTGAGAGCCTGTACATTCCACCGCTTGTTCGGTGAAGCCCGTGAGGTCTTGTTCCAGTCTGGGGAGTGAGACATGTGAAGCATCCATCATGGCTCGAAGCAGCTCCATCTCTGAAGCGGCTGGTTGCTTCGCTCAAGTGCTTCACCGTCTCACCCTCCAGACTCAGACCCTCACTCTCAGAATGCCACCTATTGAGCAGTGAACTCACTAGGCATTGTTCCCCTGTAACATATTTTGAATATGGGAATATTCATACAGTGTTATTTAATCAGGGAACAATGAGGGTATTTTTTTGGCATTTCGGTGGGCTTTGTGGTAATGCACTGATACTAGGTACAGCACAAATTCAATCCCAATAATATCTTCCCATTGACATATCGGGATTTGAACCCGGGTCCATTGGATTACCAGTCCAGTGGCATGACCACTCCACCACACCTCCCCTCCACACCTTAACTAGGAAGGAAAGTGAAGGGGTGGCATTAGACAAAAAACAAATCATGGAAATGGCAAAAACGTTTTACCATACAATTTGCCAGAAGGAGCGTTGTCCCCTTGGTGCTTTCAAGGCATCCACTGGTTGGCTATACAGGTTTCTTGGGCGAAAAGAGATAAGGAACATAAAGTTTACAGGTGAATCTGCATCAGCAGACACAGTCGCAGCTGATACTTATCCAGCTGTACTCAAAAATATTATAGAAGAAGGTGGGTATAGTCCTGACTGTATCTATAACATGGATGAGGCTGGGGTCCAATATAAGAAAATGCCTAAATCCACCTTTTTGTCCAAGTCAATGAAGCAAGCTAGGGGGAGGAAAGTCGACAAAAGCCGTTTCACAGTGCTTTTTTGCTGCAACTTGACCGGTACCAACAAAATGAAACCTTTGATTGTCCACACTGCTGCACACCCACGATGTTACAATCACCTTTCTAACATGGCACAGGCTCCAGTTTATTGGATGAAGACAGCAAATGGGTGGATGAACTCCTACACTTCTGCAGAATGGCTTCTTAAGATGTTTGTCCCCGATGCTAAGTGGAAATGTCAGCAGCTGGGTATTCCATTTAAGGTGTTACTGACAATGGACAACTGCCCGGCGCATCCTTTGCACCTCATAGATATGCATCCTAATGTTAAAGTAGTTTTTCTCCCTCCCAACACCACTTCAGTTATGCAGCACCTTGATCAAGAAGTCATTTCAAACATTAAAACATTTTATCAGATGAGAGTGTATGCTCGTATGCGAAGTGAGACTGAAACTGGTGTGGAAATCCAACAAATTCTCGATGAAGTTAGTGACCAGGATGAAGACCATGAAGAAGCAGCCCCTCCCATCCCACAAGCAGCCCCTCCCATCCCACAAGCAGCCCCTCCCATCCCACAAGCAGACCCTCCCATCCCACAAGCAGACCCTCCCATCCCACAAGCAGCCCCTCACAGCCCACAAGCTGAAGATCCAGACGATCCAGCTGCCCAGCCTGCTCAGACTGCCGCCCAGCCTGCAGACCCTTACCTGCTAGCACCCAACCCACATGCCATAACAATTAAGCAATTTTGGAGACAATTTACCATCAAGGATGCTATTGATAATCTCCTCTTGGCATGGAAAGATATTAATGATGCAACGATTAAGAGGTCGTGGAAGAAACTGACTCCACACCTGGTGACCAGAACGGCAGGTGCTCAGCGACTCGCGGACAGTGTAGCCCTAACAGTGGAGGTGGCAAGGCAGGTCCCAGGGTTTGATGAAGTCACAGCAGAGGAAATATTAGAGATTAATGCTGAAGGTAATGAACAGTTACCTGACGGGATTGTAGCAGAATTAAATATTGAGGACGAGCTAGGGGAAAACAGGCAGCCAGCTGAGGTTCGAGTGCAAAGGGAAGGGACCATTTCAAATCAGGGGCTGAGCAGACTTTTGGCTGGGGCTGAGTCCATAAAAGAGCTTATTCTTGAGTTTGAACCCAACACTTTTAAAAGGGAGGAATTCTGTCAACAGTTAAAATTTCTCTTTCGTGGCTACACAGACCAACACAACCAGAGAGTTAATGAGCGAAGGCAGACCCTAATGACTCGGTACATTCTCCCTGCCAATGCGCCACAGCCTGCCCCTGCCGAAGAGCCCCAGCCTGGCCCATCAAACGAGCCCCAGCCTGGCCCATCAAACGAGCCCCAGCCTGGCCCTTCAAATGACGAGTTTGAGGGCTTTATGAGGGACGTGCAGGAGATGTCTGGCACACGTTCACTCGCCACCCTCAGAGCTCTGGGTCACACGGCGTCGTCTTCCGACGGCAATGAGTGACCTCCTAGATGCCTCGGAACCCCTCGCCCCCTGTACATAATCCCCATTAGATTTAAGGTAAGCTACAATATGCCTATTTTATCATTTTTATTTATAACTTATCACTTATATATGTTTTGGTATGCATTAAACAAACAAAAAAACACGGAAACAAGTGACCCATCGACCAATATCCATTTTCCCCATAGGTTACGTGTTTCACATAAAGCGTGTTCACATAAAGCGACCTCGTTTATCGACCATATACTCGTTTTATGGGAGACCCTACTGTATTTCCGCAAATTTGCGGGCCTATTGAGGCATAACCGTACCGACACAACCCTCCCGCAAATTTGCGGGACCCCCCAGCGATCTACGCAAATTTGCGGGGAGCCGAAACGTCCCAGAGGACCGAATCGAGCTCCCGCAAATTTGCGGGACCGGCCGAGATGGTCCGGCGCCGAAAAAGCGAGAGGAGCGTCTAGGGAATACCAAAAAAGGCCACAAAAATGCGTCATCTCCTTATGAGATGAGAACTCCAAGCTTGGATGGCCATCAAGCTGAGCAGTGTCTTCCTTGATATATGATCCTAACTCAACCGGTAAAGGGAGAGGCAAGGAAGACACACCAGGGGAGAGGAGGCACATCCCCCAGGAACCACCCAACCCACAGAGATAGAGTAAAGCCCATGAGGAGAAGTGGCAGGGAGGGTGGTTTAGCACAAACAGGGGCCCCCCTGGGGTACCCCTGGAGTGGGCAAAAGATGAAGAAAGGATGGAGGTGAAACATGAAGGGAAAACAAAAACCAGTAAACGAAACTGGTGAGAAAAAGGGAGGCCTAGCCGTGAGCAGAGAATGTGTCAGGGGCGAAAAAAACCTGTGGTGTGAAGTAGGGGCCCCCCCTGGAATATCACGAACCACCTGTCGCCCAGGCCCTTGAGACACAGTGAAGGCTCAAAAGGGGGGACTGGGGAAGAACGCTATAATGCGGCCGACACAAACTCTACAAACAGCACCGCCACCATCGAAATCGCAGATTGTTTACCAAACGTTACACCTTAGGCTATGACAATATGAAAACTCATAGGGGCATAGCAATTCCTGAATGAGAAAACGAGCTAGGCTAAAATAAGCTAAAAGCTAAACTATGCCCAGACTAACAGGAAAAAGAATATGAAAAGAGAAAGAATGAAAAACATACACGAGGAACGCCAGGCGCCCCTGTACCTTCGGTAGGCTATTTCCACACGCGTCTCCAATTTGACACACTTAGTTTCTTACAGTTTCTTACAGTAGATCCTCTGGAAAAAGGCAAACTATGCCTGTGTATCCAGCTCAGTACCAGTACTTGCACTGCTGCGGTCGTTCACGGTGTTGGCGGCGGCGGTAGCAGACGCAACATTTTACTATTCTGTATTTATGTTTTATAATCAAACTTCAAATCTTGTCTTCCCCATGCTTTATCAAGATTACTTTCAAACTCCCTTATTGATTCGGAATCGACTACATACTGGGGCAGTGCGTTCCACTCATTTACCACTCTATCACAAAATGAGTTCTTTGCCTTCTCAACCCTATTTCTTTCTTTGTAAATTTTCTTAAGAGTGTCCTCTCGTTCTTGTTCCCTCCCGCATCAAGAAGATACCTTCACACACATCCTCATCGTACTTTCCCGACACTATCTTAAAAGTCTCTATCATATCCCCTCTCTTTCTCCTATATGCCAGTGTCGGAAGCCCCAGTGTCCTCAACCTCTGCTCATAGCCCGCGTTCTTCAACGTTGGTACCAGCTTGCTAGCTCTCCTCTGCACTTTCTCCACTGCTTCTATATCCTTTACCATATATGGAGCCCACACCTGGTTTGCATATTCCAGGTGCGGCCTAACCAGCGCTGAATAGAGATTCCTGAAGATTTCTTCGTCAAGTGACACAAATGTCCTCCTTATCAGCCCTACAATTCTATTGGCTTTGTTTATCTTTTCCGCTAAATGTTCTGAGAAATTTAACTTATTGTCTATCACTACTCCTATATCCTTTTCTGCACTCACTTCCTCCATCGCTTCATACATACTGTATCCTACCTTGTCTATCTAGCTAGTCCCAATCCTCATGTACTTGCATTTTTTTGGATGAAAAGGCATTAACCAATGCTCAGACCATCCCTTCATGCCCTCCACATCTCCTTGAAGCAAACCCATATCTTCCTTACTCCTCACTCTTCTATACAGTTTAGTGTCATCCGCATACAGGTATACCTCACTTCCATTAGTTATAACTTCAGGCAAGTCGTTGATAAATATAACGAACAGCAGGAGCCCATTTACGTGTGCCCTAGATCACGTAACATCTGTCTAACAAAAAAGAAGGCCAGATAAGCCGAAACGAACCTAAACAGGGTGAATTTGAAGGAGAACAACAAAAGCAGACTCAAGCAAATGGCGACGCGTGAAAAAATGATAACAAGAGAGGGTCGCTCATGCGCACGTTCGACAAGGATCTGCACATGACGGAACACGGGATGGGCCTTAAGCGGTAACTAAGGTAAACCCCTTTTTCTTCTCTTCTATGCTTTTTTCACCTTCGGTGGTAGTTTTGTTTAATGTACAACGTCTCCTAGAGCAAGATAAGGAGTAGACTCTAGACGTTTTCTTTTTTAACCGCGGTTGGAATGACGACATAGCAGTCAAAATAGACAAGTCGTCATTGCAATTAGGTTAATAGCCTTGACGTTGGATTTGCCAAGACTACTAACAAATTTGAGACTTTAAGTGAATTTGAGCTCGATGTCTTGTGCCTGACAGAGACTTGGTTGTGTGAATCCGACATCCAGATTATCCGCAGTGCTTTGCCCAAATCATACTCCATAATTAGCGTGCCTAGACCTTCTGCTGACAACTCTGGTGGAGGCGTAGCGCTTATTTATTCTCTCGCAATCACAAATATTTCTCGCTCAGACTATGTTCCTGTCCCATCTTCTTTTGAACTCCTGGAAGTAGTAATTAACCATCATCAGCAAACCTTTAGAATTGCAACTATCTATCGACCAGGTCATCGAGGTACGGATAGAAACTTCATGGATGAGTTTGGTCAGTTTTGGAGGCATTTGCTAGTAAGACTGGTGGGTTGCTGATCTGTGGTGACTTTAATTATTGGATTGATAATCCATCTTTGAAGCCCTTTTCTTCTGAATTTCTTGAATTGATCGGTCATAATAGTTTTGTCAACCATGTGTCCCACTCGACTCATATTTGTGGACACATTCTTGATTTGGTCTTATCTCCAGTTGGTTGCAATCGTGTGTCGGGTATTGAAGTTGATCCGATAGATCCTACAGTCTCTGACCATGCTTTAATTACTTTTTATATCAGCGTATCCAAAGTCTCTTTCTATAATTAGGAAATTAGGTTCAGAAATTACAAAAAATATTGATCAAGAGCAAATTTGCCATGAAATTGGCCAGTCTCTAAATGCCATCAGCTGCTCTGTTCTTTCATCCGATGAACTAACTGAGATTCATAACAGGGTACTTCAATCTGTCTTTGATCATCATTGTCCGGAGATTGTGAAGACAATTATTGTGTGTGATGATTCACCTTGGTATGGCCCACCAGTTAACTCTCTCCGCAGACAACGTAGGAGAGCAGAACGAAAGTGGCGCTTGCACGAACGGAGGAAGCTCGACTGGAATATATATCGGCAAGAAAAGATGTAGTATGTGCAGTGAAAGCTGAAAAGTCTATTATCAAAACAGTCGATTCCTGTGGCAATGATCAAAAGAAGCTTGCTGAGGTTGTAAATGGTTTATTGGGTCGGAAGAACATGGCTCCCTGTCCTGCCTCCGTGCCAAGCGCTCGACTGGCCTCTGATTTGTCTTCATTTATCACGACTAAGATAACACGCATTAGAAATGAGTTAGATAATACATTGATCAATGACGAGTTTTCGGTGGATTTCCAACCTCCACATGTAATTAAACGTATCCTTTCATCATTCCATCCAGTGGACACAAGTCAAATTATTAGTTATGTCAGAGACATGAATAAAACTTTCTGCAAGCTTGATCCTATTAATGTATCCAAGATGTCATTTGTCTATCTGCATGTCACAGATTTCATCTGTAAAATTGTAAACAGATGCTTCATGGAGGGTAACTTTGTTCAATATGAGAAACAAGCTCTATTGGTGCCTCTTCTAAAGAAACCTGGACTTGATGCTGCGGATATGTCAAATTACCGACCTGTTTCAAACTTGTAATTTCTTTCAAAAATAATTGAGCGGGCCATACTTGATCAATTGTTACCATTGCTTGAACAGAACAAAGCTGTTCCTCTTGCTCAGTCTGCATATAGGAAATACCATTCAACTGAGACCTCTTTATGTAAGATTCAGAATGACTTGGTGGAGAACACATGCAACGGGAAGGCGTCTCTCTTGGTTTTGTTGGATCTTTCTGCGGCCTTCGATACAGTGGACCATGACATACTGTTAAAAGATCTGCACTCTTACGGTGTTTGTGAAAGAGCACTCTTGCTCCTCAAATCATATTTATCAGATAGATTTCAGCGTGTGGCGATTGGCCATACCATCTCTGACCAAGCCCCCCTGTTGTTTGGAGTTCCTCAGGGATCGGTTCTGGGACCGATCCTCTTTATAGTTTACACTAGCAGCTTGGCATCCTTGCTAGATGCTCATGGTGTTGCCTATCACTTTTACGCTGAAGACACTCAGTTGTATGTGAGATAGAAAACATTAATGATACTAAGACCAAAATGGAATCTTTATTGTCTGACACTAGGATCGGGATGGCAAAGCGGAAACTCAAACTGAATGAGAACAAAACAGAGATCATTATCATTCATGGAAATAGAAGGGGAAATGATGCTGAAAAGGTAGTTGTTGTTGATGAAGCTTTTATTTTATACTAGCCCACTGGGCCTAGGCCCTCTCAAGGCTAGTGGTGGAGAAGGTGGTACAGAGTTTAAAGTCACGTATATGTCAGTAGTTATATGTCATTGTATAAATTTATTGCTCTCAGGAAGTGACGAATAGGGGTGAAATTGAAAGAGTCTGAGTCAGAGAGGATGCCATGTAATGAGGTGTTCAGCAAGAATCTCCATCTTTCAGATGCATAGACGGGACAAATACAAAGAAAGTGAAAAACAGTCAATGATGTATGGCAATGTTGGCATTCAGGTGGTTGACCACGAGGGGTGGACATCAGGTAACCATGTGTGAGGCGTGTGTGTGGCCTAAACGTAATCTAGTTAATAGGGTTTGGTCTGCATGTGAACCATTAATTGAAGAGGGCCACAAGTGTATGTCATCCTTAATGGAGCGAAGGTGGCCAGTTAATGGTTGCGCTCTCCACTCAACTCGCCAAGCGTCATAAACATGGCGACGGAGGACAGGGAGCATATCCTCCGAACGCAGCAAAGTAGTAGAGGGTGTACCATGACACGCTTGCTTAGCGAGGAAGTCTGCACGCTCATTCCCGGGAATTCCTACATGCGCGGGGATCCAGCACAGTGTGACGGAACGATTAGCGCACTGTAATTTGTGTATTGTGTGGATGATAGTCTTGACCAATGGGTCCTTGGGGGCAAATACACATAAGGCTTGCAGTGCACTCTTTGAGTCACTACAGATAACGACCCGTGGAGAGTTCCTCGACAATGAAGAGATGGTGCTTAAAGCACCTTGAATAGCCCATAATTCAGCAGTGAAAACCATGGAGTGATGGTGTAAGGTACTTTGATACAAGCCATGGTCTGAGACTGCAGCGCAACCCACGGCATCCGCAGTTTTCGAGCCATCGGTGTAAATGAAAACAGCCGGGATGTGATCATCAAGATGTTGTAAAGCGAGATGTCGACATTGAGATGGGGCTTGGGCATCAAGTTGATCCGCTAAGTGAAAGCAAACTGTAGGGTGTTTTAGGGTCCACGGAGTGATGTGACTAGGAGGGGGAGTTATGGGAGGAATGGTGATACTGTAAGTGGAGAGCAATTGGCGAGACAATATTGGGAATGGCACTGGAATGGTTGAACGATAGTTATCTGTGGAATGGAATAGTTCTAGTAGAGTTGGGTCATGACGGAGGCGAACAGCCGTACGCATGAGGAATAATCGACGGTGGTAGGCTAGAGGTAAGGTCCCAGCCTCACATAGGATATTGGAGACACGAGAGGAACGGAATGCCCCCGAGCTAATGCGGATGCCCAAATGGTGTACGCTGTCGAGGGTTCCTAATGTGGAAGCAGAGGCCGTGCCATAGACAGGGCTACCATAATCTAGGGCTGAGAGGATGGTAGCTCTGTAGAACAGTAAAAGCGTAGCGCGATCTGCACCCCAATGGACTCGTGCGACTGTTTTCAGAACATTCATTCTCTGGAGGCAACGTGCCTTTAAGCAGGCAATGTGACTCTTCCAATTGAGGTGAGTATCAAAGATTAAACCAAGGAACCTGGTATGTGGAAGGATCTGAATATTAGAATTTCCCATGGTGAGAGTAATGGACTGTTTACGTAAATGTCGAACATTTCTATAGAATACAACGGCGTTAGTCTTTTCAGCAGAAAATTGAAAACCAGCAGTGGATGCCCAAGAGTGGACGGATTTTAGAGCAATGTTGAGACGCCGTTGTATGTGAGTCAGACTGGGAGACGTATAATATATTGCGAAGTCGTCCACATACAAGCTATACGATATTTCAGGTGGGAGGCTGCGTATGACACTATTGATCGCCATAATAAAGAGTAAGCTGCTAAGGGCACATCCTTGTGGTATTCCATTAATTTGTGACATAATGTCCGATAGGAGACCATTATTTTTGACCTGGAATGTACGGTTAGAGAAAATGTTGTAAAAAGCAGGGAAGAGGACCCCGCATGCCAGAATCGTGTAAATTTTTAAAAATCCTGTGTCTCCATGTTGTGTCATAAGCCTTAGCAATGTCAAAAAATATTGCCACTGTGGGTTGGTTCTTGGAGAACCCATCACGTATTTGGTGTTCAAGGCGAATAAGTGAGTGCAGTGTAGAACGGCCAGGGTGGGAACCATTCTGATATGGGGATAGGAGGGCATGTGACTCAGCGTAATGTAAAAGTCGAGGATTGATAATTTTTTCCATTAATTTGCAGAGGCATGAGGTAAGCACAATCGGTCTGTAATTTGTGGGAAGACTATGATCTTTTCCAGGCTTCGGTACGGGTATAGTGTAAGCATGCCGCCAAGACGGTGGGAAGTAGTTACTTATTCAAAACTGATTGTACAGTTGTAAAAGATGTTGTAGCGCACGTGGATGGAGGTGACGGATGAGAGCGTACGAGAATCCATCCGGGCCAGGAGTAGTGTCTGTACACAGGTCGAGCGCGTGACACAATTCCGGAATTGAAAAAGGGGTGTTATATTCATGTGTTTTCCCGCTATGAAAAGATAGCGGGCGAGATTCCTCCATACATTTATAACAAAGAAATTGACGAGGCAATGACTGGTCTGAGCTGACGTGACAGAAATGTTTGGCATGTATGGCAGCGATGTCAAGGGGGTCATGTGTAAGCGAGTCCGAGGCAGGGTCTTTGAGTGGAGAGAGTGGAGGCCGTACAGTGCGTCCGTTGATACTGCGAAACTTTTTCCATAAAGTAGAGAGAGGGGTGCGGGAATTGAAGGACGAGATATATGATCGCCATGAAAGTATCTTGTTGTTGTTGTTGTTGTTGTTCCCTAAGCTGCCTGGCCGAACAGCCCCGAGTCCCTGAGGAAGGCCATGGCCACGATCGGGCTTTCCCACAGAGCTCTCATTGAGTGTAGATTGTGTTGTTGGCGTAAGTGGTTGTGTGAAATGCAGTCTTCTATGATGTGTTTAATGGTATGGGGTGCTGTGTTACATCCGGGCAGGCGTCGACAACGGAGTCATCCAGTCTCTTCTGATAGCTCAGGAGAGCTGGATGGTGTCCGCATCTCAGCCTGGCCAGGTGGACTCTGTCCTCGCGAGGAAGGGAGGTTTGGAAGGATGGATTTCGGGAGGTCGTGCATGCAGCTGCGTGTTGTCTGTGAGTGAGTGGATGGATCGGTGAGAGATATGAGTATGGATGTGCTTCTGGAAGTTGGTTCGGGGTGGGCAGGGAGGGAGAGAGGACAATAATTGTGTGTGATACCGTGTGCTGGGTGTTGTTTGATATTTCTTGGTGTCTGGGTGTGTTGCCATGTAGTTTAGTGGGTGGTCTTGGTTCGTGGAGGCTGCTGCCAGGAATTGAGTGCCTCTCATGTCCAGATGGTCTTTGACTTTGAGGATTTGGTTTCTTGATGTAGGTGATCTGTGGGTGCAGTAGCTGTGCAGCCTGTAATGATCTTCAGGGCTTTGTTTTGAATAGTCTGTAAGGTCTTATGATGTGTTTCAGCTAGGTTAGAAGCCCAGGCTGGGCTTGCGTATTCCATCACTGATCTTATGTAGTTTATATACTGTGGTGGTAGTTTCTTTGTTGTGTCCAAATTTTGTGTGAGCAAGTGACCTGAGGGCGTTAAGTCTGGGTGTCAGTTTCTTTTTAATGTTTGTGGTGTGCTGTTTGAATGTCATATGAGTATCATATGTTACTCCTAGGATTTTGGGTGTGTGTATGTGTTAGGGGTGTGTGTTTTTATGGTGAGTTGAGGGATGTATTCGTGTTCTCCTGTCCAACTTGTGAGCAGGGTTGCGGTGGATTTGGCTGGGGCTAGATTAAGTCTGTTTGTAGTGCACCAGCCATGTAGTGTGTTGAGATAGGATTGAAGGAGATCTGTTGCTCTTTTGGGTCATGGTGTGTGCATGTGAGTGTTATGTCATCTGCATAGGAGGCTAAGTTTATTTGGGGCGTATTGGGTGTAGTTATATCGTGCATGTACAGATTGAAGAGTGCGGGCGATAGGACGGATCCTTGTGGGACTCCGTTTTGAAAGTTTCTGATTTTAGATGACTGACCGGCAAAAGATACGTGTGCACATCTGCCTGCTAGGAAGTTGGCCAGCCACCGTTTTGTGTTGTTGTGCATGTTTGTGTTGTAGATTTTGTTTGTTAGGTTGTGGCGGGGGATGGCATCGAAGGCTTTACTAATGTCGAGTGTGGCTAATAGTGATCTGTGTGGTGGTCTAGCTGAATTGATGCCGTCGAAAGCTCTTTGTGTAAGGTCTGTGAGAAGAGTGTTTGTGGAGTGCAGTGGCCTAAAGCCATGTTGTGTTGGAGCTAGGGGTAGGTCAGGTGTAATTAGTTGTAATACTAGGCGTTCCATGACTGGAGGGGGAGCAAAGGAGTGTGATGGGGCGGTGCGAGGAGGGTAGCGTGGGGTCTTTGTTGGGTTTGGGGAATGTGATGATGATACCATGCTTCCAAATGTCTGGTATTGTGTTGTGTGAATAGCTGTAGTTTGATATGTTAGTGAGTGCTTGTATGCCTTGGTCCCAGGTGTTGAGGTGTATGTTGCATATGTTGTCTAGGCCACAGGCGGGTGAGTGCTTGAGATTGTTGATGATATGCTTTGTCTGGTGATTGGTGAAGGGTGTATAGTCAGGGTCTGTGGGGAATTGTCTCTTACGTCGGATGACACGTCGGTCGTCTTTGTGAGGTTTTAGGTGGCTGACATGTGAAAAGTGATTGATGAGAGTGTTTGCTTGTTGTTTACATGAAGGAGTAGAGTCTGTTGTTGTGATTGCAGCATGTGATTGTGTTGTGTTGCTGTTGGAAAGTGTGATGCTGTTTAGTGTTTTGTAGAGTTTTTGGGGTTTGTTTGTGATCAAGTGTTTGTAGGAAGTTATTCCAATTTAGTATTTGTTGTTCTTGTATTTTGTTGTTAGTTTGGGTGTTGAGTGCTTGAATTTGTTGTGTGATGTCTTGTGTGTGGGGTGCTGGGGAGTGTTTCAGTATGTCGCGTTGTCTGATGAGGTTTTGAATTTCTGGTGTGAAGTTGGGGTTGTGTCTTTTTCTGTTACCTCTTGGAATGTGTTCTTGTCAGCGTTTTGGATAGTTTTATTGAGTATGTGTACAGCATTGTTGATGTTAGTGATGGGTGTATTGTTTAGAGTTGTGAAGTGTTGTTCTGTCTCATTTGTGAATGCTTCCCAGTTAGCTTTAATTGGTGTATGTGTGTTTGTGGCTAGCTGGGGTGAGTCTGGTTTTGGTGGTGATAATGATCGGGAGGTGGTCAGAGCCTAAGGTTCTGACCACCCTCCAGGATGTTGTGGGGGCGAGTTCTGGGGAGCAAAAGGTGATGTCTGGAGATGATGGGTTATAGAGGGCTTGGTGAGGAATATGGGTATGTTGATGGATGTCGTTAAGGATGATGAGGTTATCGGTTTGGTTTTGTAGTACTAGCCCTCTGTCTGTGTCGGGGTTGTCGACAAACCAGGCCGACGTCTTGGCGTTGAAGTCACCACCCAGGATGATGTGTGGGGTGTGTGGGGTGTTTGTGATGTGTTGTAAGTGTGGTCTGTATTCATTTGGTACTGTAGGGGATGTTTGGGGAGGGATGTATGTGTTTATGATGGTTATGTTGGAGTTGTTGCCAGTGCGTATTTTAATTGACTGTATTTCTGTTGTGTTATCATTTGGGGGGAGGAGTGATTTGGTTTGTACACTGGTTACTATGTATGATATTTCTTTGTGTACCAGGGTGATGAGTCCACCGCCCCCGCCGACAGCCCGGTCTTGTCTGATGGTGGTGAAATTATGAAATGGGTGTTTTTTTGTGTTGTGCGGAGTTTTGTTTCTTGTAAGATGGCAATGTGTATGTTGTGTTGTTTGATGAAGTGTGAGAGTTCGTGTTTCTTTGTGTTGATGCCATCTATGTTCAGTTGAAGAATGTTAATGTTATGTGCACGATGTATGTTGGGTGCTGCTGCACGAGGATGGGGTGGGGTGGGGGTGGGGGGGTGATGGGGGGGGTGGGGTGAGGGAGGGGCTGGGGGTTGGGATGGGTGGGGGTGGGGATTGGGGAGCAGGAGATGGGGGTTGGAATGGATTAGGATGGGGTGTGGTGTGTTGAGTTGAGGATGTGGATGGTATGGGAAGGTTAGGTGGGTTAGGGAGGAGAGGTGGACGGGTTTTAGGGGGGGAGTGGATGATATGGGAAGGTTAGGTGGGTTGGGGAGGAGAGGTGGACGGGTTTTAGGTGAGGGATTTGACTGGGAGAGGGAGGGGCATGAGGAACAGGTCCAGGTGTTTGTGTAGTGTTTCTTGGAGGCAAGTGTTGTGCAGGTGAAGTGGGTCCAGTTCCCGCATGAATTGCAGAGAACTGAACCCTTAGTATGGCGACTCGAAGTGATGGGTTTTGAGCAAGTTGGACATATGTATGTGAACGTGGGTCCTGGGTTGCTCTCAATGTCTCCGGCTAGAAGAAGTCTTCGAGAAATGACAGCCGGAGAGTCATTTCTCGGTGTAGGAAAAACTGTGTGATGTGTGTGTGTGGTGTGAGAGGTGTGGAAATTCCCGGCGCGACCGAAGCCGCTCCAAGGACCCGTGCCCCCAGGGAGGGGGCAGGGGATGGTTGTGACGGTTTGGCTCCCGAAACTGCTCCCCGCGGCCGGCATCCGGTTTTCCTCCACTGGTCGTTGATTTTGTCTTCGGCTGTGGAGGGTCGGCAGCCATCCGCGGTTGGCAGCCTCGGGAGGTGGCCCCACGGCGTAGACGCCGCCACATCAGGAAGTATCTTGTTGTCAAGGATACTGCATTTGACAACTGCACAGATCTTGTTATAGAACGTTTTAAGGGCAATTTTTTCAATAGTGATGGTTATAAGGTCAAAGCAACGATTAGTGGAAAAAAGTCGGGGGGAAACAGTCTTTAACCCTCCTGGCCCGGGCAGGCTCTCAAAATGACAGTGTGGGCTACCCGGGCGATCTGGTCAAAAAACGTCTAGGCCTAGGCTACCGTATTTTTTTTTTAGTTTAACTGCTAGAAATTTCCCACGCATCTATAAATGTAGTGCGGTTTCCAATCTGTAGACTGGCGTTGAGTAGAGCTCTCTATGTCAACTGGTTCAGTTGTGATGACGATTTCAGTGGAGAGCACTTGCAGGCGATGTTAGCAATATGACGATCTTTTCACTACTGAAACAACGACATACAGACATACAATAACAAACGAGTCTTCTCTTTCTTGTTTTCGGAGGTGCGGTGACGTAACGATCGGCTTTGTTTACATGCGTCGGACGCACGGCGTTCAGACCAAGCTGAATAGGCTTTCAAGCTTACAGATTTTAAAATGACAACCGGGCTCCTGCCCTTCATTCGTGGTGTCATTTTAAAATGACAACCGGGCCAGAAGGGTTAAACGCCGCTGCCTAACACTCAGACGCTGAAGAAGGCGTTCCACACGATGCTTGAATTTTATCATTTGGGCTAGAGTGGGCATCCACCAAGGGACCTGGCGAGGGTGCGTCAGCGAGGAGGTAAGCGGGATATGAGTGCGAGCAATGGAGTTCAGGAAGGACGAAAAACAATCAAAATTGTGTGCAGGGGAAGAGGTAGGGGAGAAGTCCGAAACGTCTGCAGAGGAGTGCGTATAAGACGTCCAATCGGCATTAGAGAGATTATAACTCGATATTTGAGGGGAGGATGCAGGGCACAAATACTTAAGGAGTATAGGGTAGTGGTCGCTGGAGAAGCGATCCTGTAAAACTGACCAGTCAAATAGGGGAGCTGCGTCATCCGAGGCAAAGGAAAGATCAACAGCGGAAAATGTACAGTGGGTAGCAGATCTGTAGGTGGGGGTGTCAAAGTTGAGACAACAAAGAGTAGAATGAAGGAGATATTTTTCAATTTTATCGCCTGGGATGTCTGTGTTTGGGTTGCCCCAAAGGGGAGAGTGTGCGTTAAAGTCGCCCAGAATAAGGTACGGTGGGGTCAGTTGTTGTACTACTTGATGAAGGTCTGAAGTATTGTAATGACAGGAGGGTTGATTGTAGGAGGAGCAAACAGTCAAGGAAGGAAGGTTTGGTAATGAAATGGAGACGGCAGTTGTTTGAAAAGGGTTGGGGTCAAGGGTGACAGGAACAAATACGCACTTATAGTGCACAAGGATGACCGTTCGGAGATGTGAAGGGGTTATAGGGGAGCTAGCAGCAACAGTATAATGCCTGGGGGGGACAACAAAATTGCCTACATGTTGGAGGCAAATGCATAATGGTGAATATAATTTAAGTAATCGTTGTAATTCTCCCATACGGAGGCGAGTTTGGTATCCGTTTATATTCCATTGCAAAATGTTATATGCCATCAAGAATAGGATTGTCAGAGTCATCGACAATAGTGGTCTCTTGAAGAGAGTCTGGTAAAGGTTGTGAGTGTGGAGAGGGTTGTGTGGATGGAGGTGAAGGGGTAGATGTAAGGTCTGTACATTTTTCAGAAATAGCTGTGAATTGTGTGACTAGTTTAGGAACAAGGGTGGGGCAGTGGAGGAGTTTTTGGCGCAGAGTGTTCATAAATAGATAAGCGGAGGTAACATCTTCATCAGGGTTAGGGGGAAGTGTACGTGTGGTGACAAATTCCTGCGTCCGAGCAAGGAGGCAGGGATCCGTGGCACAGATATGGGGTGTGATGTAATTACGGAAACAAATTGGACATCCACATTTGTCAGGTGGGATATTGGTGTGACATATCAATACAGGAGATTGTGAGGGGCTCGGGGTATGATGAGTCTTTATCGAAGGTTCGTCAGATGATGGTGTCGTAGGGTTAGCAGGAGTTTGTGGGGGAATGTCCCTAGGTTTGGGAGCATCGGGATCTGGGCAGTGGGGAGCAGCTAACGGAACATGTCGCTCAAGGTTACAGGGAGGATCAGGCGTGGTGAGGGTGGTACGCACATTGACAGGAGGTTGGTGAACATCAAATTGGGATTGTGATAGCTCTATATTAGTCAAGTCAGAATCCAACAGGTTATTGTCCTTCAGGAATCTCTGCATCAAGTCCTTGGGTGTAGGATCAGATTCACAAATATGGGTGCTACAATAACAAGGAGTCGGGTGAATTTGAGGATCTTCCGCTGGAGCTCGCTTGGAAAGAAATTTGTGAAGATGTTCGGTGAGTACTGTACGGGTAGAAGTCTTGTGCTGAAGTAGAAAGAATCGGCCGCAGTTATGGCAGCCACAGTCCGGATCGTGGGTAGGCATAACCCACTTCTGTGTGGTGGAACCGAGTTTCGAGGTCCGGGATAATGACCGGATAGGACTTGCAACCTTACGCTTTTTCCGAGGCTGCGACTGGGTGGAGTGAGATTGGGGAGAAGTCTCTATATCTGGTACTGTGTTACATTCCATGAGGTTCTCTTCGGCAGTCATGTTCCAAAACTCAGTATCATCGGTCAAGTTAGTAAATCCCTCGAACCTGTTAGAGGTGGATAGGTCCGGGGAGTTAAGGTGAACTAAACGGAAGGTATCATTGGTGGGGTAATGTTGTGGGCTAATAGGTGGTGCCGGAGGCTGCTCTGGACGCTGGTGGTCAGAGGAGTCAGCGGGTGTAGTTGATTCATACCGTCGATATGGAGGAGATTTACCTTCCTGCCTTAATTGTGCTGCAGCAGACCGGAAGGGGAGTCCTTTTGTGGCCTGTAAATGTAATACGTCACGATGAAACGCAAAGTGCGGGCATGTTCTGTCATTGGCTTTGTGGGACCCGTCACAATTTGCACAACGGGGCGCGCTGGCTTGACAATTGTTGAGAGCATGTTGTTCTGAGCCGCAATTTAAGCAACGAGCATTGAGAGCCCGACACCGTGGGGTTGAATGCCCAAGCTTCCAGCAATTTGTGCATTGTCTCGGCTTGTTAACATACCTTCGTACCTGCAGTTGGCGACCTGCAATACGGACATGCATAGGGAGGTCATGGCACTTAAAATAGATTTTGACAATGCGTAGTGGGGGCCGATTTCCACGCTGAGGAGCAGTATAAGTGTCAACTTTAACAACAGTGGGGTCAGTTCTTTGCAATAATTTTAAGATACGATTGGTTGAGTCTGTAAAGCTCTGATCTGCAAATTCGAAGTCGGAAGGGAGCACAACCGTGCCAGTACACTGATTCAGGTATTCATCTGGTTTACCTGTGTATCTGTCGTTGGGGGTGTCGAGGTAGGCTTGTAAGGCTTCTGATTGCTCCTGTGTTTTCACCTCAATCATGCGCTTGGCCGATCCAACAGCATGCATGAAGTCACCAATATCTTGTGCGAGAGTATCGTATAGACTGAAATCATCCATAGGTTCACCAGAGACCGTGAAAAAACGTGACCAATCAGGGGGACTGAACATAGCGTTATAAGTGTCCTTCGAAGCAGGGGTATACGTGTTACGTTTACGCCTTTGTCGGTTATGCGAAGGTACGAACGGTTGAAGCGTGTGAATGGCAGAGGAAATACCGGCAAGGTCTTTTCCTGTACCTGCATCAATGGCCCGTTGAGATCGTGGAGGTACAGAAGCAGGTTTAATTGAGGTAGTAGATCCTGCATCCGGAGGGAAGATGGTAACAGATGGAGTCACAGACGGGTCAGGGATGCAAGAAGCATCCGTAGGGGTGTCAGCTGAGGGCATGCGAGGTTCTTCATTAAGGTTGTCAACGGAATGAAGAGGTAGGCTAAGGCTAGAATCATAATCTGGTAATTGAGAAGTTAAAGTAGAGACTGTGGGGTTGTCATCACTATTATTGATCACAGAGGCAGTACTGTGCATAGGAATTGATGCCGGGGAGATCACCTGATGGATCACACTACCCGACGATGGAGAATTCGTCACAGTATCCTTAGGAGGCTTGCCAAGGTCTGTGGGTGCCATGCCTGAGTGGGGAACTCCGGCACTGTTGGCAGCAGGGGAAGGGTCCTTGAGGCAGTCCAATTTCTCGCAGGGGTCGGCGTCAGAGGGGGCAATTTTAGATTCCATAGGACGAATATTTCTAAATTCATCTGAGTCAGATTCCAAACCCACCATGGAGCCACAATTAGAGGACGGGACGACCGCCCTAGGAATTCTTGCAGATATACACCCCGACTAATGCACCTTAACCCTCCAGCCCCGGCTATGTATTATATATATACAGTATTCCTCGAAACCCGGGTGTTTTGGCCGAAAAACGTCTAGGCTAGGCTACCGTATATGTGTTAATCTGACTGCTTCCCGCATTCCCGCGCATCCCCAAGCGTAGCTGTGTTATTTACATGTAGAATGGCATTAAGTAGAGCTCTCTAAGTCAACTGGTTGAGTTGTGATGATGATTTCATTGGAGATAACTTTATGGCCAAAACAGCCACTTTACACTACTTTTCGATACTTAACAACAACATACAGGCACACACGAACAAGCGACGCTCTCCTTCTTGTGGCCGGAGATGCGGGGCGTCGGTCCAGCCGGCTGTTGTTTACATGCGTCGGACCGACGCCTCGCACACGAAGCTCACAGGCTTTCAACCACTGGGCGTTCAAGAGCCCTTCCGGGCAGCTGTTATATGCTTTTTTATGGGCGTTCAAGAGCCCTTCCGTGGTGAGAGGGTTAAGGGCCGTCGATCCGTCGATCGCCGACCCAGCACAAGGGTTAGGGTTTGGCATAAAAGTTTCCCCTCGCTCGAACACGTCGGGTACCACAGTTCGACGGGTGTAGGGATTGCCGATCCACAACACCCTCCAACGAAACCAAAGAGTGAGTACGGTCGTTTATCACATGACAGTCACGGTGCTCCCAAAGGAGGGGGCAGCGGGAAGATGGGAAAAACGGAAAACAGAAAGGATGAGAAATGATAGGGCCCACTACAATTAGTTGGGGGCGGCAGGAAGGGTGGGCATGCGGGCATGCACTCCCCTCCTGCCGCCTCCGTCAGCCCCCGCACGTGTTCAAAAGTGAAACCAACGAAGCAGGCAGAGCGGGGGCTGAAAAGGTAGTGACTCTGGATATAGGAGGTTCTCAACTTCAGCCAGTAAGCTCAGTGCGAAACCTTGGAGTATACTTTAACTCTAAATTGAGCTATGAGAATCACATCAATCAGGTCATCAAAATTTGTAATCTCCAAATCAGAAACTTGTATTCAGTGAGACGGTTTCTTAACAAGCGCTGTCTTCTAACATTGGTTCACTCAATTGTCCTATCGCGTGTGGACTATTGTAATGTCTTATTGGTTGGCCTTCCTAATTACTTGCTACAAAAAGTTCAGTCCATACTAAATAGAACAGTGAGGCTCATATTTGATCTACCTCCAAGAACCCCCACTTCTTCATATTTGATAGAGTTGCACTGATTGTCAGTTAAAGCTAGGATAGAGTTTAAGTTGTGTCTTATGACTTTTAAGGCACTTATGTTTGGCGAACCTAAATATCTTGCTGACATCTTAAGACGCCCTTTGTTCTGGTGCGATCCTGAGAAGCAGTGATGATGTGCTGCATCTTGATGAACCGGTAGCTATCCAGCAGTCCTCTTTCTCTGATCGGTCCTTTTCTTTCGTGGCTCCTAGGTTATATAATGAATTGCCTTTATCAATTAGACAGCTGAACTCCATAGACTCTTTAAAAAAAAGTTGAAAACCTTTCTCTTCTGTAGGAGTTATGATCTTGCAAGTGGCACAGTGACAGGTCGTTACAGACTCTAATTGCTGCCATGTTAAATTGTTGTTGCTTGAATTACAGGTGAACTGCACCACACTTATCTTGATTGTGGTGCAATGTGTTACGAGCGCTAGTGAATTCCTCTGGAAGAACTGGCGCTTGCGAGAAATAAAAGACCAGACGTTGGTTGAGAGACTCAGACCAAGAGTGAGAGCAGTGGAAATGAATTACCTAAGAAGTGCGTGCGGAGTTACATGGAGGGATAGACAGACTAATGAGGAAGTAAGAAGGAGGTGTGGTGTGGAGGTAGATGTGCTGGAAAGTGTGAAAAGGAACAACTTGACATGGTTCGGCCATATGGAACGTATGGAAAGCGAGAGAATGACTAAGAGGGTGTACGAGAGCGAGGTGGAGGGACAGAGAGGGAGAGGTAGACCGAATGAGAGGTGGAAGGATGGAGTGAGGAAGTATATGAACGAAGGCGGTGCTGGTTGGGGGGAGGGGCGTCGATTGACCGGGGACAGAGGTGCATGGGGGGCAGTTCGTTCGTGGCCACCCCTTCGGGGATCACGGCGTCAGGCAATAGATAGATAGATAGATAGATTATTATTATTATTAAGGAAGCCACAGGCTGAGAATGACAATAATTTCCTTCAATAACTCGCCCTTTTGCACTAGTCATAACTTTCTTCTACCTTTTAGGTTTCTTTGGGTCTTTGTTTGATTTAGGTTCGTCTGATTTGCGTTTGTTTGCCATGATAAGTAAATACTATAGATGAGAAAATAGAGCACAAAGTCAGGTCAATGAGGTCAACACAATCAAACAACCAGGCGGGAACTGTGTGGAGTGGCGGGAAAATATTCCTACCGCTAGACGGGCGCCAAACTATTTGCGGGCGCATTTCAGAATACTCTTTTTTTTTTTTTTAATTTTTCATCCAATTTTAAATACTGCATTTTCAATTGCCAGTGGAAAAACCCGCGAATTATCAAATCAGCGAATCTCAAGGGTTCACTGTACAGTATGCAGATTGTAATCATTGATGACCTGGTTTACATAATCCTTATACAGTACAGTAATTTTTTTTTTTTTTTAAAGTCTATTCCAAGATTTTAGACTGGGCTCACTGGACGAAGTTGAGATTCGCCCATATCCAGGGTCAGTGCATTCTCAGCACTGAAGTATGATCTCAGTTTTGCCGTCATTCAACTTAAGTTTCCTCACTGCCATCCAGATCTTAATATCGGACAGATTCCATTTTTATCTTTATACCATTACTTATCATCTTTACATACAGTTGAGTGCCACTAACATAGAAGTGATTGGTAACATCATGAGCATCAAGCAATACAGATTATTGATCGCAGTTCACGGCCTACTGCATCAAAGGCTGCAGACAGATCTAGCATAACCAAGAGCGAAGACATCCCGCTACAACTGTTTTCCACCAAGTCATTATGAATCTTACTTAAAGAAGTTTTGGTTGAGTGATATTATCTATATGCAGATGAACCAGGGGAACAGCTCCATTTTGTTCAAGTAGTGGTAACAGTTGATCGAGCATAGCCCTCTTTATTATCTTTGAAAGGAATGAGAGGTTTGAGACAGGACGATAGTTTGACATGTTCTCAACATCAAGGCCGGGTTCCTTGAGAAGAGGCAGTAGCAGAGCTTGATTCTCAGACTGCACAAAGTTACCTACCATGAAGCATTGATTAACTATTTTACAAATGAAGTCAGCAACATGCAGGTGAGACAGTGGCATCTTAGACATATTTATGGGATCGAGCAGGCAAAACGTTTCATTCATGTCTCTGATATAATCAATAACTTTGTTCGTGTCCACTGGATGGAATAAAGAAAGGATACAATTTGTTACACATGGTGGCTGGAAAGCCACTGAAAATTCATCATTGAAGAAAGTATTATCTAACTCATGTCTTATGGTCATGCTACAGCCACGAGCCGTAGCATGGTTAGTAGAGAGTCTGGCTGTTGATCGAAGGGTTGGCAGTTCGATCCCACTCCGTGCTATTGGTAGACGTCAGGTTTTGGACAACTCTGTCTAGAGATTTATGGCAACTGTCCAAATTAAATCCCTTGCTACTTGTAACAAGGTCACGCCCTAGCCCTGGTACAAGGAAGTGCATGGTGTTAAAAATGGCATTCTGTCTTATGGGAGTTATCTTGGTTGTGAAAAATGAAGAAAAATCAGAGGCCAGTTGAACACTAGATGTAGAAGTGGAATTGGCAGTTTCATTTATCTGACCTAGCAAGTTATTCACGCTACAGCCGACTTTTTTTTTTATCGTTGCCAAAGGAATCAACTCTGTTTTGATAATACCTAATCTTTTTGGCTTTCACAGGCAACAGGCCGTAGCGCGGTTGGTAGAGCACTCGCCTGCAAACCATGAGGTCAAGAGTCAGGGCAGCCAGTGTGCTATTTGGCAGACGCCAGTGCAGTGGTGGACGGTGCGGTCTAGCAATCTGTGGTAACTGTTCACTGAAGTCCTTGATCATCAGGGACTTAAGTGAAGCCCAGCTATTGAGCAGGGAGTGCATGGTGGTAAAAAAATGCTTCAACTGCATCACAGTGCAGACTACAGCCTTTCTCACAGATATACACTGTAAATGAGTCAGGTCTGTTTGCTGCGAACGTCATTGCTGTTCAGATTTCCAGGTCTGTTTGCTGCGAACGTCATTCCTGTTCAGATTTCCTAAGTTGTCTACAGAGAGAGTTAACAGGTGGGCCGTACTAAGATGACTCTTCGTGCACAGTAATTGTCTTCACAATCTTGGGATAGTGATGATCAAACCTAGATTGTTCATCAGATGAAAGGACAGAGAAGTTCATTGAGTTCAGGAGCTGGTCCACTTCATGACTAATTAGGTCCTGGTCAATGTTCTCATAGTTTGTGAACCAATTTTCCTCTGTATAGGTGAGTCTGGGGATGTCAATATGAAAAGGGATCAAAGCATGGTCAGAGACTGCATGATCGATTATATCAACCTCAACACAATACAGTACACACAATACGGTGTGAGTATCCTAGGTTCGAGTCCTTGGAGTACCACATGTATTCATTACTTTCATTGATTTCATTACTTAGGTTTATTTGTAAATTAATTGGTGGGTTGGTGAAAATAAATATGAATTTATCCAGGTTCAGGAGTAATTTATAGCAAGGCCTTCCTTTGTGGTTAAGTGCCCCATTAATTACCCCTTCCATTCGTCTAAATATTAGGCTACCATAGAGCAGATGGGAGTATGTACAGTACAGTCAACTTGTTTAATCTACAGAGTTTCAGACTCTATGTCTCAGCAATTATGTGCTTTCAGATTGCTATAGGAAACAATATCGCTTATATATTTCTTGATTCATCCCTTTTCCATTTTGTACCTTGCACATTTATTTAATACATTAACTTATAAGCTTCTAATAAGCCTAAATAATATTCTGAGACTGCGGATTATATGAGTTGACTGTACTGTGCTTAGATTAATATGCAATATTCGAGAATGCATAATATATCGTAGGCTTGTGCATAAACCTTTATCTGTCTTGATAGCGTAATGCTTAGTGTGCGGAATTTCGGTGTGAGTATCCTAGGTTCGAGGCCTTGGAGTAGCACTTGTACGAGGGAATATCGTAAAGTTTAAATTATCACCCGGAAGTTATTGAGCTATGTCGATGAAATGTTGTCAGTGTAATAACTGGTCCTTATGTGCATGATGGTGCAAAAAATTTCTCCTAAGTTTGTTTACTTTCTTAACAGGTGGCGCTAGATGTCAGTAACCTGCAAGATGGAGAAGATTGAGGCTCGCAGCGTGATTAAGTTCCTGCATTTGAAGGGTTACAGTGCCCGGAAAATCCATGAGGAAATGAAGGCTGTCTATGGTGATGATTGCCCGTCATATGACACTGTTGTGAGGTGGAAAAGGAATTTCCTTCATTTCATCATGGATTTTCCGGGCACTGTAACCCTTTAAATGCAGGAACTTAATCACGCTGCGAGCCTCAATCTTCTCCATCTTGCAGGTTACTGACATCTAGTGCCACCTGTAAAGAAAGTAAACAAACTTTAAAAAAAATTGCACCATCATGCGCATAAGGACCAATCATTACACTGACAAAATTTCATCGACATACAGTAGCTCAATAACTCCGGGTGATAATTAAAACTTTACGATGTCCCCTCGTATTCATTACTTTCATTGTTTTCATTAGTTAGATTTATTTGTAAATTAATTGGTGGGGCTGTGAAAACAAAGATGAATATATAATGATTATTGTTCTAAACTTAAATTCTACTTGACATAAATTTTTTTTTTTTTTTTTTTTTTAAATACTGTACAGTACTGTGGCTTACCTCATATTCCCAGTGAGCAGCGGAGCCAGCCCCTCTCATCTCGTAGCCGGGGATACACACACACACACCACACGACATGTCATAATCACCAGCTGCAGGATACCATAAGAACGTAAGAAAACGGGAGTCTGCAGAGAGCCGATTGGCCCACATGGCAGATCCCTTTCACACTCAACCTATCTCATCCATATGTCTATCAAATTTTATCATGAAGCTCTCTATTATTCTTGATCCCACTATAGCACTCGGTAGCCTATTCCACATACTATATTTACAACTGTTACCAAACCATATTTGCCTATATTTCTTCTGAAACAAAATTGATCTAATTTGAAACCATTTGTTAGAGTTTTTTCGCTATCACTGAGCTTCAGTACATCTTTTATGTCCCCTTTATTAATCCCATTAACCCACTTGAACACCTCTTATCATATCTCTCTAACGAATGTAAGCCTAATTTCTTCATATGGAAGATTTATAATTTTATGGATCATGTTTGTCATTCTTTGTTGTATTCTCTTCAAGGAATCTATGTCCATTCTGTAATAGGGACACCAAAATTGAACAGCATAATCCATATGTGGCCTTCCTAACGCTAGATAAAGCTTTGAGATTACGTCTGCTGTTCTATTACCTAAACTTCTAGATATAAATCCGAGAACTCTATATGCCATATTTCGAGCACTGATGTATTGATTTCTTGGTTTTAAATCACAGTTGATGATGACTCCCAAATATTTTTCATTATCTGATTTTCTTATGTCCACGTTATCTAATTTTTTATATCCTACATTTTCTATTTATTTCCAAAATTTTACTACACTGCATTTATCTACGTTGAACTTCATCTGCCAATATACTGCCCATTCGTGTAGTGTAGGCCTATATTGATCTCTTTGGAGGGCCTGAATATCATGATCAGAATTTATCACTCTTCCTATTTTAGTGCCATCTGCAAATTTAGTTATTTTGCTAGTTATTCCTACATCAAGGTCATTAATACAAATTATGAACAGCAGAGGGCATAAAACAGATCCTTGTGGGAATTTAAATGCATGTTAAAGCTTTAGACCAAAAGCTTAGAAATTTGAATAGAGTATGATACTCTATTGTGTAAATTATTTATATTATTTAGCAACTTTTTATGCTTAACATATGAATGCCAGTCCACAGGAAAATATGGGGAAACTGTTGTTTGACAATGACATTTTTTATTATAAATAACAAGAACAAAATTGGGAATTGGTAGGTAAATGTATATAAAATAAATTAAAGATAACCCATAGAGAGAGGCCTCAATTAAGTTACCTTCGGATTCATACATTTGAAATGATGGCGGGAAAATTTCGGGTTGTTTTGAGACCCTTAAGTAACTAAATGTAACAAAGCAATCCTTCCATACAACTAACTCCTTCAATGTTGACCGAGATATTTAAGAATATTAAATCAAAATACCTCATATAAGGGTCTAAACCTTATATAACACCTAAAATTCAAAACATGGTCTAAGAAAAATAAATAAAAAATAAATACAAAAATAAAACAGAAAATATGCTAGAAAACCTATCACTAATGGGAGGTCTTTTCATTGACTACTTAACCTAGTTACATTGACAATTATAAATGCAAAAGATAATTACTTCAGGAAGAATCTTGAAGAAAATTCAGAGAATATAAATACAAACTTGGAATCTAACAAATACAATTGTAAACAGAAATATCAACACCAAGCTTAATGACACTTTACTTTTGGACAATTAAAATTACAAAGCCTAATGAAATTGCCCTCCAATCTAAAAGGATATTTTATTAATGTTGGTAAGTAACATGCAGAACAGATTGAAGATTCCCTCATAAACTTTAAATCATATCTCTCAAACACACAATGATTTCTCACCAGGTTACGATGAAATTCCTATTAGTATAATAAATAATCAATTCACTGTCTCCAGTTTTGTTGCATATCTGATACTACTTCTTCATAACTTGCATATTACCTACCCGATAGCACTATCGTTAGTGAGTGCTATATTTTTGTTTTGTAATATTATACATATCTTATCAATATTTGTATTTTGTACTATTGTTAACGTCTTGTCATGTTGCAAATTTGATTTAAATGAACATTTTGACATTTGACATGTAGTTTCTTTATTCATGCAGAGTTTAGTAAAATTTACCAGAACGTCTCGGACTTACCAAATTGACTAATTCCTTGAACGTGACGATAGTGCGTTGTTATGTGTGCGATTAGTTTGCTTGGGAACCAGATTAACTTGCTCATGTAGTAATGTACACCCTATGTGGTGGATTGTGTTCTTTTATTTCATACATTTTATTTTAGTAAGCGTTGTTTCCACATAGCGATTTTAATGAGTTAATTTGACTTTATATTGTCTTTGTCCCAGTTTTGGTTTGCTTAGTTTGCAAGTTTTACATTTTAATTAATGCTTAAAGTAGCTAAAGTCACTCTTATTGTTATTGTTGTAGTTCCCCAGACGGTCTGGCCGATCAGTCCCGTATCCGGAAAACCGAAGCCGCTCCGGATGTTCGGGCCCCCGAAAGGGCCACGGAGAGATGAGATCAGTCTCTGAGAGGGCAGCGGGGGAGGGGATTATCATCCCACGGACTTGCACCCCCAGGCCAATGCCCCCACTGTCTTGCAGTGCCACCCGATCGGGCGATCTCGCCGGCACCTAGAAGGAAAAGTAGTACAGTAAAAGAGACAGACAGAAATAGCTAAGGTAGGGTAGAGGATGCGTACATCATTTCACACCATTGTCAACTTATCCAAATACGTCACCGCCAGGTAAAACTAGTCAGTATCTGGATGGTTCCGGTCTACCGGTCTTGGGACTGCTCGGCCAGACAGTCTAGGGAACTACAACAACTAGTCAGCCACTTAAACTCCCACCATGACATTCAACGCAAGAGACAATTCCCCACAGACCCAGACAATGCACCCTTCATTAAGAGTCAGACAATTCCCCACAGACCCAGACAATGCACCCTTCATTAACAGTCAGACAATTCCCCACAGACCCAGACAATGCACCTTTCATTAACAGTCAGACGAAGCACATCATCAACAACCTCAAGCACTAATTTACCTGCAGCCCAGATATAAATTACATACACCTTTGACACCTAGGACCACAAGGCATACAAGCACTCACCAACATATCAAACTGCAGCTATTCACACAACACAATACCCAACATCTGGAAGCATGGTATCATCACAATCCCCAAACCCAACAAAGACCCCACGCTACCCATCACTCGCCTTCTAACTCATGAAGCATAATATTTCTTCATCAATTGAGTAGTAAGCCTTTGGAATGGACTACCTGTACCTACTAATGTCAATGAGTGTAGTACTGTACTGTTGAAACTTCCCAAATTTGACTAGATAATTGTTTCGCTCTTAACCCTCGATTAACTGCATTTACAAACAAATAGCACCACTCTTTTCTGTGGTACCGTTACCTTTTTTCACATACAGTAGGTAGTTTCAGTTACAAGCAGCCTGGTAAGGATCAATAGATCTATTGTAGCTTGTTTTCCTTTCTTCTCCTTTGTATTCCTCTGCACCCCCTCAAAAGTTACTGAATGTATTATACTCCAATTAACCATACCTCACATTCCCCTAGCTACATCACAACACAGCTTTAGGCGGGTCTGTTCGGCCAGGCAGCTTAGGGAACGACAACAACAACAGCTTTAGGTCAATAAACTCCACAAATACCCTTCTTACAGATAACTTCCATGTGTTTAAAACTAGATTGAATACAAGTAGTCATGGGGACAGGACAATACGAGCTTAGCTCAAATCCTGTATACTACAACTAGCTAAATACAACTAGGTAAATACTATATGAATATGTGAATTTGTTTCCCAGACAAATTAGTCGCACATATATTAAGGTATGTATGTACTGTACGTATGTATTTACTCAAGCCCATTCCCCATTTTTCCCTTTTTTTTCTTTTCTGGGGGTGGCCGACTCAAGACAGAGCCCGAATAGTGACAACACAACAGAAAACAATGAACACACAAAAACAAAACATAAATTCACACACATCTAGGTCACCCAGGAGAAGACCCAGAGACCAGGGTCACCAAGGTCCCTCCGGCACTCCCCTGACCCCCGACCACCCGGAGAGGTTCCGGTCTCAGCAGGCAGACATGCAGCGAACACCACCATATGTTAACCCTCACAGACCGGTCTCGCCTTCTATAGGATAGCCCTGAAACCCGGGAGATCTGGCCGAAAAACGTCGTAATAGGCTAGCCCTATCTTTGTTATTTTAACTGCTAGAGAATTCACACACATCTCAAAACGTAGCCCTGTTTCGTATCTGTAGACTGGCGTTGAGTAGAGCGCTCTAGGTCAACTGGTTCAGTTGTGATGACGATTTCCGTGGAGCGCATTTTGCATAAATTTTAGCAATATCTCGCAATAATAACAACTAATCTTGTTCTCCGAAACAATAACAACAAAAGTCAGACTTCTCCTTATTGTTTTCGAAGGTGCGCGTCGCTCCGACCGGCTGTGTTTACATGCGTCGGATGCACGGCTTTCAAAACAAGCTTAATAGGCTTTCAAGCTTATGGTGCTCATGATCCCATCTGGGTGCCGGGCCCTAGTTTGTTATGGGATCCTCAGAGCCCAACCGGGAACCGAGGGTTAAGGTACTCTCAACATATTCAAGGAATTTGTCAATTTGGGAAGTTCAGGACGTTCTGGTAAATTTTGATAAATCTTCTGCTAACTTCTGTTCCTCGCCTGGTTAACTTCATAAGTAATATTTTACCTTGAAAATTTACCATGCGTGGATTATATTTACGGTTGGAAATGTACTAAAATTGACGAAGAATTAAATTTGTTTTAATACACCATATGTATGTACAGTTTCCCGGGTGTTGCCGCACCCTCCTCAGCTCCCCGCCTTGCAGTGGCTTCGATCACCTGGGCTTTATTAATGGTAAACAGGGAGGGTTCTATGGGGGTGCTCGGTTATGGCCTTGGCCTTGCTCGGGACCTTGGGGATGCTTGGCCAGACAGCCTGGGGAACAGCAACAACAACAACAATAGTATACATGTATGTATTCTCTTTTCATTTATCCTCTCCATATGCCCAAACCACTTTAACAATTCTTGATCTGATTTCTCCAGTAACACATCTCACCTAGTCATACAATTTAACACCAAACAATGGTGTGCTTAAAATTGTATGACAAAATTGGTTAGGAATCGCTAGTATAAAGTAAACATACTGGCTGGTGACTGTAGTGGTGCTGGAGTAAGGAGAAGGTCGTCAGCGGAGGCAGCACTCTGGTATAGTCGACTACCACCGTCACCCTCTATCTCAAACCCAGCCTGGGGGGAAACAACATTTACACTCGCATAACGTTATCACCATATTAGCTCATTCCTTAGCTAAATACTGTCAAATAATTTATTGTTCATCAAAATATAATATAAAAAATCCTTTTAATCATTAAAGATCTTCAGTATGACAATTTAAACACTGAATAATATTCCAAAGGTAGACAGGATGTATTAAAACAAGTCTCATCATACTGAAGAGGTTTATGATTGAAAATGTATGCATAGGTATTGTATCATAATTATTTCAATAATATACAATAAGCAGCATAAAGAAAGAAAATATTGAACTTACACTCATGGAAGTATATGGTCGTACTTCAGAAGGTGTTAGCACTCTCAGTCCCCTACATGGCAAGAAATATAAATCATTAATTAAACCTTACCTACAGTATAGGCCTACTGTACTTTCAAAACCATTTTTGTTTTGGGCTAGACAGTATTTCCACAATAGATTTTTTTTTTTTTTAAATCGTAGTTTAACCAGACCACTGAGCCAAAATGTAACTCTTATAGGGCTGGCCTCAGCCAAAGCAACACAATAGAAAAGTAATGGAAAACTATGACATACCAATTTTTTTATTTTTTTTTATTATACTGGTGATTCTTATTGCACTAATTTTCACTATCAAATAAACTTTAAAGGTCTATAGTAATCCTTGATGCATGATAGCATAACTCAGTCTGTATGTACTGGTACCCATCTACCCTATGACAATTCTTTAGGGGGTAGTCACTGTTCTTAAAGGCAGACAGTGGGCCCAGAGTCTGAAGTTAACATGAGATTGGTGTGGTTACAGTGTGTGTATACAGTAGTACTGTACTGTACTGTAGAGTATAACATTACTTACACCAGATGCCATATGAATAATAAATTCACCAACCTAACATTGATGGTGTAATGGTTAGAGCATGTAAGTTTTGTATGTGGTGTCCTTGGTTTGAATCCTGGGAGTATCACATGCTTTCATAAATTTCATTTGGGTGGATATTTTTTTTTTTTTTTTTTTTTTTTAATACAGTAGTTTAACCAGACCACTGAGTTTCAGAACAAAACTCTCATTGGGCTGGCCCGAAGGATTAGAGCAAAATGAGAATAGACAGTTATGGATGAGGACGCATGTACCGAGACAGACTAAATCAGGTTAAGGTGTAATGGTTATTGGTGTTAAGAACGATATTAAAAATAATTTAGGGCTACTTTCCCCGTGACTGCTAAGGCTAAGCCAGTCCCATCCACCCGTCTCTTACATCATGATAGAATATGGAATGTGATACTTATCCTGTCACACAGAGCTCCCTTATTCTCAGGGATACCATATACGATTTTATGCTTGTGTACATTATTTTTGTGGGGTGCTCTTGAGACCCTGGATCCTACCTTTAAACAAAGATAGGTGTGGTTGATGGGTTAAACCTTTAGGGTAGTTTGGAGGCAGTGACCTGGGAATGGTAATCTTTCTATACTGGCTAACTTACCAATTATCACTGGTCTGTACTAAAGTGCGAGAGATGAATAATTAACTTACAGAGTCCAAGGGTCGACGGAGGTACTCATGGAGCGATAGGTGCGGCGAGGGTGTTGGTTGTGGTGACGGGAAGTGAGAGCAGCATTCTCTCTCGCCACCACCTCTTCTAACACACGTCGCTGTACCTCACGCTCTATCAGTAGCGCCAATCTGAAAAACAGGTATTTGGTGCTATATTAATGAACAATTCTACACTTACCCGGTACCGGTACTGTATATCTGTATTTCTATCTATCACAATTTGGTTAATTTTTACTTTTAACACCTTCTAACAAACATTCTTTACAGTGAAGACAAGAGTACCTGTCCTCCTGAAGTAATGTGGAGTCCAGTGGCAAGTTATGGGGTCTCTCAGCTCTGCGTTTCTCCACCCCTCCCTCCTCATCCTTTTCTGTTGGTCCTTCAGCTTCATCACCAGCTACCTCCTCTTCACTATTAACCTGCCGGGTACCGTTACTCTTACTACCTCGTTCCAGCTCCATCACCTGTGTCTCCAGATTACCATAATGAGTCTTTAACGCCTCCAGTTCACATATCTGAAAAGTTACTAACACAAATTAATCTATTATCTATATTATATAAAACTACAGTATCTGATTAACTCAATGACTGCGGGCGCCTATATAATAAATATGGACATAACTGCGGCAATTTTCATATGACATCGCCGAAATTATGCGTAGTACAAGGCCTGGAAGGCAGGCAAGCAAGTCTAAGCAGCGCGGGTCCGTCCCATCCATCGCCAGCCGTGTCTGGGCAAGCACTAGTGTAGTGGGAGATATCTCCAGCTCCCTTACAGACTTGGGGATAGCGAAAATCGCTCAAACCCGCTAATTTTTACCGATTTAGCCTCACCTGTGTAATATCCTTGCCCGGCAACCAGAGGTCATACAGACATGATTCAGGTGTCATTGGAAAGGTCTGTTCCTCTACTTTCAGGGATATACATACATACATACATACATACGGGTTTAAAGACAGCAGTGAATGTGGCTTCCATGGTACAATCACAGTACCGGTACTGCACACAGTGCACAGCAATCATAACACAGTGGCTAGTCTTTACTGTAGCACAGTACAACAGTCTTTCCATAACAATAATTGAAATACGTTCTAGCTCTTGTCAATACATGAAAATGTGCAGGGAATGAAGGTCACGTTTAGTTCAAAACCCCCGTATGGTACAGTGGTGACCAAGCAATTGTCATATGACAATTGCCGCAGTGATTGCGTTAATCAACCAAATATTTAAATAATTTTAATACAGTAATGGATATTACTATCTGGTTAGGGGCGGGTGCCCAACCCCGAAAAGAGTTGAAATAGGGGAGCTATTACTCCGCCAAAGGCGGCTTTCTAGGGCCTTTCCTAGCTGATGCTGAGAGGATTGGGTTCTAGTCATGTGGTGATGGGCTGGTCTATAAGAGTGAGAGCTGAGCGACCCATAACTTACTATGACTGTTCCCTTTACTTATATATTTTCAAGATCTCACGTGACAGCGTCTTTTCCGTGGATTGACCTCCCTACTGCCAACCTAGAGGTTGGCAGATTGGGAGCCAAAGTGTCACATTTTTCCTTTGCCCCTCAACTTTCACTTAATAATTGCTGAGGGCACAGGGCATTAGGTTGGGCTTTGGTTTCCCAGGTGTTTCCTCACCCTCCTCAGCTCCCCGCCTTGGAGTGGCTTCGGTCACCCGGGCATTATTAGTGGTGAGCAGGGAGAGTTTTGTGGGGGCGCTCGTTTATGGCCTTGGCCTTGGCCTTGCTCGGGACCTTGGGGCTGTTTGGCCAGACAGCCTGGGGAACAGCAACAACAATAACAACTATCTGGTTAGTCTTGAATACACAGTATTCTTTTTTAATAGGCCTATGACAGCCATATACCACCTAGGTGAGGTGGCTAGTTTTGTGTGTATGAACTATGAAGTGCATGTCGAGTGTAATTCTACTGTTGGAGTGACTGTGGTTGTGTATTGTTTGTAACCAGTGTAAACCACTACATCATGCTGAATAAGTGCAAGAGTTTATATAGTAAATGTGACACTAGTCTACAGCACCTCTGAAGCCCACACTGCAGAGAGGGGTTGGAGGCCATGAGGATATATATCAACTAAGAACTTATCCAGTGTCTTGATCCCAGGCCTTCTGAATCCATATTTAGAATGCTACCTCTGCTCCTCATAGGCTCTAACAAATGTTGTGTGATTTTGTGGATTTTTTTTACTGGAGGTACCAGTAGGGAATTGCAGCCTTACATACGGTATTACATATTTCATAAACTAGTGACCCACCTTTTCTTGGATGCTGACATTAGACTCGTGGCTCTTCTCTCGTAGCTTGGAGATGACTTCAGCAGCCTTGGCGATCTCATCCTGGGGTGATATCAGCGCACTCTTCTCCTCCAGCCCAGAGTACCACAATGATGAGGTATCTATCTCACCGCTACGAACACCACCGTCATCAACACTACTCAATTTGGTTTCTCGAGACGACACACTACTCAATTTTGTTTCTTGTGTGGATACCGGTACTTCATCTGCATAGTTCCCTAATGCATGTTTGTGTCTGTTACCATTTTCTATCAAGCTGTTATTGTTCTGAGATTCACAGTTATCGTTATCTATGCCCGAGGAGCCTGTGTTTGTCTGCATGGGGCTGCTGTGTAATGAGTTATCATCTCTCCAACATAATTCAGTAGCAACAGTATCA
Source organism: Paralithodes platypus (assembly GCA_032716605.1). NCBI lineage: Eukaryota > Metazoa > Arthropoda > Malacostraca > Decapoda > Lithodidae > Paralithodes > Paralithodes platypus. Next base: position 21,736,049 of record CM064519.1, on the reverse strand, counting down.
GGTGAATAGGAACTTGACACTAATTCCTTATTCTCATCCAAATAGGCTTTTATGGTGGGAAAGTTATGTTTTGATTTGTGTTTGTCCCCGGCTCTCACCGGAGTGGAGGTGGCTTCTGTACCGATCGCTGGGGACCCCTGGGGCTTCTCTAGGTCACTGGGCTGAAGGATGGGAGATGTGAGTAAAGCACCAAGGTCTAATTCGCTGGGACCACTTTCTAAATTATAATTACCGGTATTTTCTGCCTGAATATCACAAATGCCAACGTTATTTGTTTGGCCATCACTCTCAACCATACTAGTTCTGGGGGATTTATAAACTGAAGAACACATACCATCATCATCCTTTTCAAAATGTGACAATTCGCACTCTCCCTCATCTTTGTTAGGCACTTTAGGAATATCATGACAACTGTGGTCAACGAAGGCACCCGTTGTAGTACTAGTGTGAGTGTGTCTGGTGTGAGGTGTGTGCGATGGATGTGAGGGGTCCAGTGGTAGAGGTGATACAGGGGAGGTCAGGTCACGGGGGTCGGGGGACAAAATAGATGTAGCAGTGTAGAAAGTATCAGAGGCTGGTGTGGAGTTAATGGACCCAACTGCTTCTTCTCCATCTTTCTCACTACCCAAAGGCAACGTCAAACTGCAAGAATAATTGTAAACATTTAATAAACAATTATAAGATATATAAACCAGTCTTTAAACTTATATGCATGTACAGTATGTACTGTATGTATGTATGTCACATACTGTACATACACCGCCGGTGTAGTGATTGACTTCAGACAGCATGTGTATACGTCTCTTTTTGAAGAACATATTACCTATTCTCATTCTACACTCTCCACATATATCTTTCATTCTTCCTCTATTCTCGTTTACACCATCCACACCAAAACTACCAATCAGTTCCTCACCAGATTCACCGCCTACCCTAGCATTCAGGTCCCCTACAACTATGTGACAACAGAAACTGACACTTGAACAAACCCTGACCTTGACTTCCTGACGTCGGAGTTAGCGTTGGGTGTGCGAGGTAGCGGTGTGCTGGGTGAGGTGGGTTGACTGTGACTATGTAGACTGGTCTGGGTGGATATCTCGCACAGGTCCGCTGGCTCACATACACGCGAACTGGCCTGGGGGAACACACAATATTTTAATCTCAGAATTACTGTACTGTACAAACATACTACTGTATACAGTACATACATGCAATGGCTTAACATGGTTTCCTATGACATGGTAATGACTCAGGTAGGGTTGCCTATCAACAGTTGGACTTCAGTACATTAAAGTTCTGCCATCATACTTCATAATGTCATCACTATGGCTGATAGCCTAGTGCTCACTGTGCCTCAGTAAGCCACTAGGCCTATAGTGATCTCCTGACCTACAAACCACCACAGCCAATTCTACCACATGAATGTCATAAATGTTACTACCTGACAAGTTTACCATCCTAATCTTACCGTGTACTGCAGGTTGGTCTAGGTTAGGATATCACACGTACAGGTCCTCTGGCTCACACACATGTGAACTGGCCTGGGGTACCCTTCAATGTTTCACTCTCAGTATGGTAGTATTAAAGTCACAACTGTCCTATAAAACACCACAACAATCACCATAGCCAACTATACTATACAAATATTACTGGGTGGACTTTTCACAACTGTCTATTGGTTCACACACATAAGAACTGGCCAGGGGGAACATATAATGTTGTCTTATTAACTCTTAATATTACCAATGTAGGCCTACTCTATGACAATATCCAAATGAAATATAATTATTTTGAATATACAAAATATTGTTTATATGAAACTAGTTCTATACTGTATTTGTTATTAATCAGATATGCTAAAAAAAAAAAAAAATATGTATTACCGGTAGGCCTATATAAAATATATTATAATATATTATATAATTATACAGAATATCATATATTATGTGCTAGTTTTATAGTACCGAGTATTTAATTTCATAATATTGTTTTGCTAAATCATCAATACATTATTTCCACACAGTGATATTTATAAGTTTGTTTGTCTTAATATTGTGCAGTTTCTGGCTTTGGTTTGTTTGTTTTGCAAGTTTTACATTTCAAAATATACATAGATGTGTATGTATTTATATTTAGTTTTTATGTTGTTGTTGTTGTTGTTGCTGTTCCCTAGGTTGCCTGGCCGAACAACCCCGAGTCCCTAAGGAAGGCCATGGCCGTGATCGGGCTTTAAGCGTTATTAACCTTTAAAACGCGAAATTGCCCTAGGGGCTAGGGTAGTTATTTGTGAATTTCTAGCCTTGGATTCTGACAGAATTTGTTATATTTACGATATAAAGCATAATTTGTTGTCAATGTGCTTTTATTTTACATATATGATGAATATATGAACCTTGAGGAGCGATAAAATAAGTGATGAACGCATTTGAGTGACTGGATGGATCGGCGAGTGATATGAGTATGGATGTGCTTCTGGAAGCTGGTTTGGGGTGGGCAGGGAGGGAGATGTGACAGTATTTGTGTGTGATACCGTGTGCTGGGTGTTGTTTTGATGTTCCTTGGTGTCTCTGGGTATACTGCCATGTAGTGTAGTGGGTGGTGTTTGTTTGTGGAGGCTGCAGCCAGAAATTGAGTGGTCTCTGACTTTGAGGACTTTGGTTTCTTGATGTAGGTGATCTGCAGGTGTAGTAGCTGTGCAGCCTGTGATGATTTTTTGGACTTTGTTTTGAATGGTCTGTAAGGTCTTGTGATGTGTTTCAGCTAGGCTAGAAGCCCAGGCAGGGCTTGCATATTCCATCACTGATCTTATTATATTGTTTGTATACTGTGGTGGTAGTTTTCTTTGTTGTGTCCAAAAAAATATGTAGAGGTTTCGTACATATGTGCTCACATCTGAGGCTGAGATGTATATTTACCTAATTGTACTTACCTAATTGTAGTATACAGGAGTTGAGCTTTTTAGGCTCGTATTGTCCCGCTTCCTGAGTTACAATTATCTAACTTTGCCTTAAAAATATGAATGTTTTTTGCACACACCACTTCATCTTCTAACTGATTCCATTTACTTATACTTATACAGGGCCCTGGGTTGGGCTTTGGTTTCCCGGGCATTTCCGCACCCTCCTCAGCTCCCCCGCCATGGAGTGGCTTCGGTCACCCAGGCTTTATTGTGGTCGGCAGGGAGGGTTCTGTGGGGGCGCTCGGTTATGGCCTTGGCCGTGCTCGGGGCCTTGGGGCTGTTCGGCCAGGCAGCTTGGGGAAGAACAACAACAACAACAACAACAACAACAACAACTTATACTTCTGTAAGGGAAACTATACTTTCTCACATCTCCTTTGCATCTTCCTTTCATTAGCTTATATCTATGTCCCCTAGTTCTACCATTATCCTTCACAATATAATCCTTCTTGTCCACCTTCTCGAGTCCTCTCACACATTTGTACATTATAATCATATCACCTCTCTCCCTCCTATCCCTTAGAGATGGTAAATCTAATTTCTTTAATCTCTCCTCATATGGTAGTTCTCTCAGTTCTGGTATCATCCTCGTTGCAGCTCTCTGAACCTTTTCCAGCTTCTTTATATGCTTTTTTAGATGTGGTGCCCACACCACTTCCGTATACTCCAGTCTTGGTCTCACCAATGTTTTTATTATTTTCTCCAGCATATCTCTGTTTATATAGGTAAAGGCTATTTTTATTCTGTTTAACAGTCCATATGTTTCTCCCACTATCTTATTCATATGATTCTCAGGTGAAAGATCACCCCTAACAGCTATCCCTAAGTCCCTTTCTTTCTCTGATGGGTTAATAGTATGTTCTCCTAACTTATATTCCATATGAGGCCTTCTTTTACTTACTCCCATATGTATAATACTGTATGTATAAATGTAGAAAATAATTCATTATTCTTTTATTTTCATCATATATATAGTGACAAAAGTCATAGAATGAGTTGCTAAAGGTAAGTTCTCACATTCCCAATCAAATTTGCCTGCAGCGTGAATTGGAAGACAAGCAGTGATAAAATAGCCTCTTGACTGTAATCTCCAAAATTGTTTTGTTTGTACCTTTACACTTAGTATCGCCACGGGATCCAGATGGCATTAGGTGTAATTGGAATATTGCTAATTAGTCAAAATGTCAAGTTTTCAATTTACTTGTTTTTAACTTTGCTTAATCAAAGGTGAGTATAAACTTTGGGTTTCTATTGTACAGTAAAGTACATACAAACCTTTATATGGCGAGAAAAACTGCTGCAGTCAGCATTGGTCTTGTCTAGATCACTCTCCACACTAAGTAAAAGAAATATATATTAGTTATTCTACATATCGTGGCCCTTGGTTCCAACAGGTAATTCCTAATACAGTACTGTATATTGTAAATAATATTGTCTAGTATAGATCATAATAATATACATGAGTGAAAACAATATGACTTTAATATAATTTGCTTACAAAATAATATATCAATCAATTAAATATCATAACAATATATCATGCAATACTGTATATAAGGTGTTGATTTTCGGTGTGAGCATCCTGGATTCGAATCCACGGACTGCCACATGTGTTTGTAAAATTTCATTAATCGAATTTAGGAGTATAGTTGGTTGTTGGAAGGAACATAATAATTGATATTGGTTCAGGGGTAATTTATCGAGAGGACTTCCCTAGTGGTTAAGGCCCCATTAATTGCTCTTTCCATTCACATATGCATAGCCTACGTGAGTTGCAGTTGGGATCTGTGTACATGCTTAGATTGATATGCAGGATTCGAAGTTGCATAATAAATCGTAGGCAGTGTCCACCATTCTTTAACTGTCTTCGTGGTGCGATGCATAAGGTGTTGATTTTCGGTGTGAGCATCCTGGATTCGAATCCACGGACTGCCACATGTGTTTGTAAAATTTCATTAATCGATTTTAGGAGTATAGTTGGTTGTTGGAAGGAACATAATAATAGTTATGTATTAATATACTGATACCGTATATAACCAAGAGTTCAAGATTAAACCAAAGAGTAAATAAAACTGGATCACTAATAAATAACAATAAATTGAAGGCTCCGATTAATCTTGAAAGGTGCCAAACTGACCCCGAAAGGTTGTCATAGGATCTGACAAGGTCGGTGGCGGAGCGTGAGAGGAAGGAGAGTCGGGAGAGGTTGAGGTGTGAGCGATGACCTTCCTTCCTTAGTCGTGCAGCCTCCTGGGGGTCACTGTACCGAAACATGTGACTGCCTCCCACCACCACCACACAACCTAAACATAATAATAATAATAATAATAATAATAATAATGATATGTATGCAAGTATGTATGTATGTACTCAGGCACATACCACTTAGCTGGGGTGGCCGACTCGAGACAGCCCGAACAGGGATAACACAACACAACACAAAAACAAAACAAAAAAACTCACACATATCTAAGTCATATCGAAGGCCTTCGATACAGTCTGGCACAAATCTTTAATTTCTAAACTACCCTCCTTCGGTTTCTATCCCTCCATCTGTGCCTTTGTCTCTAATTTCCTTTTCGGCCGTTCCATAGCCACGGTTGTGGACGGCCATTGTTCACTTCCTCACCCTGTAAACTCCGGTGTTCCTCAGGGCTCTGTCCTATCTCCTATTCTCTTTCTAATTTTTATAAATGATCTCCTCAACTGTACCTCAATTCCCATCCATTCATACACAGACGACTCAACCTTACACTACTCCATTAGTTTTTCAGAACGCCCCAGCCAGCAATCCCTCAACGACAAACGTAATGAAGCCATAGAACTCTTAAATTCTGAGCTAAATACTATCTCCAATTGGGGCAGAGAAAACCTTGTTACATTTAATGCTTCCAAAACCCAATTTCTCCATCTATCTACCCGTAAGGAACTCCCAGCGGACTATCACTTATTCTTCAACAATACAAAAATCAATCCTTCATCTTCTCTCAATATTCTTGGTGTCTCTTTTTCTTCTGCTCTCAGTTGGAAGGACCATATTACCAGTCTTGCTAAGGCAGCCTCCCAGAAGCTGGGTGTGCTCAACCGCCTTAGAGGGTTCTTTTCCTCTGCACAGCTTCTTGCTCTGTACAGGGGCATAGTGCGTCCTTGTATTGAGTATTGTTCACATGTGTGGGGAGGTTCCTCTCACACCGCTCTCCTAGACAAAGTTGAAAGGAAGGCCTTTCGTATCATTAACTCCCGTCCACTTACCAACTCTCTGCAATCTCTCTCTCTCCGCCGCAATGTTGCATCTCTCTCGCTATTCTATCGCTACTATAATAATCAGTGTTCCTCAGAGCTTTCCCAGTGTATACCACCTCCTTTACGTAGGACACGTGGTACCCGTCTTGCAACTCAATCCCACCCCTACTCTGTGCAACTCTCCAACCCAAGAGTGAAACGTTACTCTCAAACTTTCTTCTACTCAACAGCTGAGCTCTGGAACTCTCTCCCAGAATCAGTCTTTCCCTCTTCCTATGACTTAAATTGCTTCAAACTCCGTGTGTCCAGGCATTTTGGCTCGAACGTCCCTTGACTTTGGCCCTGTCACTCTTTCAACAATGGGGGAGGCACTCGCTATAGGCAGTTCTGCCTTTTGCCTCCCTCCCCAGCAAAATATTCGCAGGTCCCAGGCCTGGAGAAGTTCCGGTCTCAGCAGGCAGACACGCAGCGAAGCTTTACCACCACAATGCCCGCTCACCTCACATCCAGGAATGACCCTTCATAAACACCGGCTCCCGGGCCATGCGCCTGACGGACTATCCTCAAGTCCAACTGGCGCCCGACCCCCTCTCTCAACGACCGCGTTATCACACATCTATTCACAAGCATTCTCCATTCATTCCTATTCATTAACACTTCTCTTGACTGTTATACAGTCATCTTTCTATCTTCCAACGCTTGTACTACACCATCTCTCCATCTCAACGAAAGTATTCCTATCCCTCTATCTCCCCTTGTATCTGACTCATATACTCTCTTTATAAGCCTTTCATCTCCCATATGCTCAACATGTCCATACCAGCACAGCACCCTTCTGTCCACTCTGGCCGACAAGGGTTCCTGCCGTCCCACTCTCCTATGTACCACTTCATTCCTCAATCTGTCTCTCCTCAAGCAGTTATCTCCATCACATCCAACTTTCTTCTCTCTTGTGCCTTCAGAGCCCACGTCTCGGCCTCATACATCACTGTTGGTACAACTATCCCTCGATACATTGCACTTTCAGCTTTCATTCCGGGATTTCTCCCCTTCCACATACTTCCCATTGCTCCGAAAACTTTTCTTTCCTTCACATACTCTCTGTTTTACCTCCATTTCCACACCTGCATCCTTGCTTATCACTCTTCTTAGATTTAAAACACTTCACTTGTTCCAGTATTTCCCCATCCAGCCGCACATCTAGATTCACCCTATGAACACCTCTATTACACACCATCAATTTACTTTTATTGACGTTCACCCTCAGCTTCCTCCTCCCACATACCACACCAAACTCTTTTACTCGCTGCAGTTTCTCCTCAGAATCCGACACCAACGATGTATCATCAGCAAACAGCAACCGGTTCAACTTCCAATCTCTACCATTTTTTCCTACTAAGCCCAATCCTCTACCCATAGTTCTCATTTTCACCTTCCTCATCACACAATCCACATACACATGTACTGTTTTTTTTTTGTATGTGAGTGAGGGAGACAAAAGGCAGAACTGCCTATAGCGAGTGCCTCCCCCTGAATAACGTTTCACTCTTGGGTTGCACAGTTGCACAAAGTAGGGGTGGGATTGTGTTGCAACACGGGTGCTACGTGCTCTACGAAGAGGGGGTGGTATACACTGAGAGAGCTTTGACCAGACGCTGATTCAGGCGTCATTCTTCCTTCACTGACATATCAAGTAAACCAAAATCCTTAATACATCAACGAATGGGAAGGGGATGGTCGGGAGGGCCCCAGTCGTCAATGATTACGGGGCCACTACTAAATATTAGGGTTTCTTTATCTCCTTACAGGAGTCAAACCTATAATTTATTAGTGGCCCCTCCATCATTGACACCATTGGTCCACAAGTACGTCCCCTTCCTTCCCGCTGAAGACCAGGAAGTCCAGGACATAGCCAGTTTTGCAGTCGCACAGCACAAAGTATTTTATGCCAAAGCGATGTCTTTTTGAGGGGATGTACTGCCGGAAGCTGAGTTTTCCCCGGAACAGCACAAGAGACTCGTCAATGACGACCTTGCGGAAGGGCTTGAAGTAGGAGGTGAAGCGTTCTCGCATCATCTCGTACAACGTCCTAATCTTCCACAGCTTGTCTGGGAGGTGGACATCGGTGATGGTGACAAGATGGAGCGCTGCGAGGATATCAAGGTACCGGTCGCGAGACATATATTTCCCGAAGGCAGGGGTGGATATGAGATCATTGGTGATCCAATAGTCAGGCAACCTATGCTTCTTGACATGAGGCATTAGCATGGTGAGTGCCAGGAACACCATGAACTCGTGATGAGTCACTGGGATCCACTGCCTCATGTGGCCCTTGGTCACCTTGCCCAAAAAGTGGACCTGGAATTGGTGCTGCTTATTTGTCTCTTTGACAACATACCCTACCACCTCCTCATCAAAGAAGGCCTCAAAAAGTTTGTGTGGTGGAGCATTGGGGCCTGCGGGAAAATTGGGGGTAATGCCTGAACCCTCCTGTACCTCATCAAAAGCTGGCACATCAGGGTTGTACTCATCCCCCTCAACTACGTCTTGCCACTGAAAAACGTAGAATGGGTCTTGTCGACGCTGACGAGGAGCTCCAGCTGGTGGCCCAGCACGCCCACGGCCAACTCGGGAGGCGCGCGCCCTAGGGCGGCGCCCAGCACGACGCCGGGCGAAGTGGATGGGTTGAGGGTCGTCCATGTCCATGTATTCATCGTCAGAGTGGTCATCTTGCCCTGACGGTGGACCTACATAATCATGGCCAGAGTCTTCTGAGTGGTGCCCTTCATCATCAGTGGCCCCACATAATCTGGCGGGGAACGAGTGATGCGTGGGCGGCGTGCGGGTGGGCGAGGTGGGGAAGGAGTGGCAGGTGAGGCTATGTCCCTCCGAGGTCCTGGGCTCCTTGGCCTGCGACGAGTGACAGAAAGCAATGCTTCACTGTCACTAGGCCCAGGTATTGGTGATGCGAGCTCAAATACTTCATCAGGAAGACATGTTGAAGGCAGGAGAGGTGGGGAGGACCGTGGAGAAAGTTGCGGGGGCGTATGGCTGGGGCGGGCAGGGGTGGACGCCGCGGGAGCCTCGAACAAAGCCCGCTTACTTTTCTGTCCTTTTTTGGTATATTTTCTGCCTTTCCCCTTTTCGGTAGCAGTATGTCTCCTGTCGGGGGACCTAGGAGGCAAATAGGCCGAAAGTGGGGGGTCCTCAACCCTTGGCAGTGGTGGGGGTGGTGGGGAAGAATGCGGGGCACCCGGGTCATCTTGGGTGGCTTGGGTAGATAAGGGAGACAATGGCGGGCGAGATGAGTCACCACCACGCTCACCCTCACTCACCAAGTCTTTTTGCTTCTTCCCTAGCTGCCGCGGCCGCCTTTTCAAGTATTTGCTTCTTATATAAGTGTAGCTTGAAAGGCGATTTAGCTGGCAAAGGGCTTGGAGTCGTATCACTCAAGTGAAACTTGGAGTGACCTCGAACTCTCCCACTCACTCACTCTCTTCAATTCACTGTCTTGAGGTAAAACAGCTTCCTCAAAAGCTGGTACATTACCTTCATCACTCTCATCATCTCATGTTCTCTCGCAAATCCCAGGAATTACTCTTCTTTGTCACTCTCATTGCCATAATCACTTGACTTATATTTATCACTGCCTTCATCTTCAACATTATGCTTGGGGCGGGTGCCCAACCCCGAAAAGGGTTGAAATAGGGGAGCTATCCCCCCGCCAAAGGCGGCTTTCTAGGGCCTTTCCTAGCTGATGCTGAGAGGATTGGGTTCTAGTCATGTGGTGATGGGCTGGTCTATCAGAGTGAGAACTGAGCAATCTCTGCCATACCCATAGCTTACTCTGACTGTTCCTTTTACTTATATATTTTCTAGATCTCAAGTGACGGCGTCTCTAACGTGGATTGACCTCCCAATCTACCAATATTGGAAGCCAAAGCGTCACATTTTTCCCTTGCCCCTCAACTTTCTCTTCATAATTGCTGAGGGGCACAGGGCCCTGGGTGGGGCTTTGGTTTCCCGGGCGTTTCCGTAACCCTCCTCAAGCTCCCCGCCATGGAGGGGCTTCGGTCACCCAGGCTTTATTGTGGTCGGCAGGGAGGGTTCTGTGGGGGCGCTCAGTTATGGCCTTGGCCTTGCTCGGGGCCTTGGGGCTGTTCGGCCAGGCAGCTTGGGGAACAACAACAACATTATGCTTGGCATCAGCACGCTCATAAAGTCTCAATGTCGTCTCAATACCTCCGGGAGATAACACATTTAGGCGATGGCGTCGGGGTAAGGCGCGACGAACTAGGGCGGGCGTCGTAGGGAGCACGGTATCGGACACAGAGGAATCACTATTTGGCGTACTATCCATGATGGCGTCGGGGTAGATACTGTTGCTGTGGCGTAGTTTATGTCTGGTGGCGCCACCTACCCTCCCACGATACCAAAAATTTACGCGCGGCATTCGAAAGCACATACGCAAGCAATGGGCGTTCAAGAGCCCTTCCGGGTTGCGCGGGCCGAGTTTGTTATGGGCGTTCAAGAGCCCTTCCGGGTTGGAAGGGTTAATCAAACATACTGTATATATAAATGTGCGCCTTACCTTGCCGCGTAGAATGGCGTTGAGTAGAGCTCTCTAGCTCAACTGGTTCCGGAGTGATGGTGATGGAAGTGGAGGTAACTTTTGCCGCGTATTTACCTCGGCGCGTCCGAACACTCAACCGCGGCCCCGGCTACGACGCCCAGTTGCACTCGTCGCTCCACCCGCAATTATGCCGGGAAGCGATTTGATAGTGTTGTTGTTGTTGTTGTTGTTCCCCAGGCTGTCTGGCCGAACAGCCCCAAGGTCTCGAGCAAGGCCAAGGCCATAAACGAGCGCCCCCACAAAATCCTCCCTGCTTACCACTAACAAAGCCCGGGTGACCGAAGCCACTCCAAGGCAGGGAGCTTAGGAAGGTGCGGAAACGCCCGGGAAACCAAAGCCCCACCCAAGGCCCTGTGCCCCTCAGCAATTATGAAGGGAAAGTTGAAAGTTGATAGTGTGATAGTGTTTTATTGTTTATTATAGTTATTATGTTATTTTCACTCAATAAAGTTATTTACATGAAGTTATTTGTGTCTCTGTCACTTATTACTTAGTTTTATTATTATTATTATGATTATAGTGTCACTTTCACTGGACTTTGATAATTGATAGTGTCATTTTCACTTTTATGTATTGTTAGGTAAGCTAATAATATATATAGTGTCACTTTCACTTGTTCATATTGTTAAGGCACTTATTATTACTTGTGTGCATCTCTTTCACTTATACTCAGTTTTATTATTATTATACTGTCACTTTCACTGGACTAGGCTTATTGATAGTGTTATTTTCACTTATTTATTGTTAGAAATTTATATTTTAGTGTCACTTTCACTTGTTCATATTGTTATTGAAGGCACTTATTATTACTTATATGTGTCATCATCATCATCATCAAATCCGACGCCTCGCTTCCAGAGGAAGCGCCCCAAAAGGGACGGCCATGGCAGAAACTGCCTCCAGGCTCCCAGACATGCCCCGACCGACCCACTCCACAGTGCCACTTCCACTAAGTGGATTATAACCATGAACACTGAAGGAGCAGACCCAGAGCAGTCCCTCACCCGGATGGCAGTTCCACCACTGTTTTGCTATTTTATGTACCCCAGTGGGGCCCTGGCTGGAAGCATACCAAGCACAGGAATTTTCTGGAAATAGGAACCAGTGGTCCACTGCTCCAGAGGCTGATTGCACCACCAAAGTGGCGGGCGGTGGGGTCGCCGCATCCCTACGCCAGAGAGAGAAAGGCCAACTTGTGCCAGTGGGCTGTGAGAGTAAGACACTAGGGAAACATGTATCGCTCCTGTATTGGCAAAAATTTTCCGTCTGTGTACTCATACCTCATGCTTCCCAGTACCCTGGAAAGAAGCAAACATCCATCCAGTTCCTAAAAAAGGTGCCTCTTCAGATCCATCAAACTACAGACCAATAGCTATAACTTCCACTCTTGGCAAAGTTTTTGAAATTATATTAAATAATCACATAATTAAGCATCTGGAGAATAATAAATTAATCAGTGATAGGCAATATGGTTTTAGACGATGTCGATCAACTGCAGACATTCTTTGCCTTCTTACGCATCAAATCAACCAAGCTACAGACCAACATGGTGAAACACATACAATAGCACTGGATATATCAAAGGCATTTGATAGAGTCTGGCATCAATCCTTATTGTCGAAGATGTCACACTACGGCCTTGCATCATTAGTTCCACTAATTTCTTCTTATCTTCATAACAGAAAATACGTGTAATGGTAGATGGCCTTTATTCTCAATTTCACTCAATAAATGCTGGTGTTCCCCAGGGATCAGTTTTGGCCCCAACTCTGTTCCTCATTCATATCAATGATCTCATATCTACCACTCATAATCCAATACATTCCTACGCAGATGACTCAACACTCCACAGTTCCTTCACATTTACCAATTCTTTCACCCAACCCGATCTTATAAATTCAAAAATAAACACTGCAATTTCTCTGAACCAGGACCTTTCTAGAATTAATGAATGGGGACAAGAGAATCTAGTTTCCTTTAATGCACAGAAAACCAAGTACATTCAATTTTCTAACCGACAGAATCTCACTGACTCCCATATATTTTTAATGATGTAAATATTCCCACTTCCCCTAGTATTGACATTCTCGGTGTAACATTAACTACTAACTTGAGCTGGACACATTATGTTAGAAGCATTGCTAAGAATGCCTCTAAAAAACTGGGACTCCTGTACAGAGTTCGAGAATTCTTCACTGACGAGCAGTTGGCCGTAATATATAAAAGTCATGTGCGCCTCAGATGGATTACTGTTCACCTCTGTGGGGTGGAAGTAGAGTGGTTGCATTGAGGCAGTTGGACAAAATTCAAAATAAAGCTATTAGATTAATCAATAACCCTGCAATCACACAGGACCTTCCTACATTATCCATACGAAGAAACGTTGCATCCCTTGCATTATTCTACAGATATTTTCACAGCAATTGTTCCGAGGAACTTGCTTCAATTGTGCCGCCTCTCCACATCTTTCCCCGTAGAACTAGGGCAGCTGAGAGCGCCCATGAATTTACACTTTCTCCTCCACAATGCAGAACTTCTGCTTATCAGAATTCATTTATCCCCAGAGCTACTACTCTTTGGAATTCACTTCCCTCGAATTGCTTTCCACAAACTTACAATCAACAAATGTTTAAATCCAGTTGTTACAAACATTTTATGAATGGAGGATGCCTTTAGGCACATGGACCTTTTTGTTTTATCTGTGTTTTTCCTTCCTCCGTTCATTGTCTCTTAAAAAAAAAACAAAAAAAAAAACATGGGGCACACCATTATGGCCCCACTGCCTTCACCACTCTCAAGAAAAAAGTTAGAAATAAGAATTATGATAAAGGTACAGTCAGAAAACGGCTATGGGAAGTATATGTGTCCTTTTCACTTATACTTATACTTAGTTATATTATTATTCTTAGCCTACATTTGAGTGTCACTTTCACTGTTGTCACTTCCACTTCAAAAGTTAATTAGAGTGTGGAAGTCGTTGAAGCAGGTGCCAGCACACAGTCCAACTTGACACTCGAGGCATTCCCAAGTGGTTTTTGTGGCTTTGCGGAGTCTTCTTGTTGTGTGGCTGCACACATGACACCTCTTCTGCATTCTGGATTTAGTATTAGGACCCTGGAAAGGAAGGGCGTTGAGCTGGTGCTTCCTGAAAAAATCAGCACACCCCGTTCTGTCCAGCTGGCCTGGTCCTTGTAGTGGCCTCCCTGGTGTACCCGCATGTTTAGCCAGGAGCTCAAGTAGCACCTGCTTGTGGAACTTCCGCAGGGACTTGTACTTCTTGGCTCCTGGAGTCCTCAGACGGTAGATGTTGTAGGCATTGAGGACCGACATATCTACCGTATGCAGGATAAACTTCTTGTACCACCTGCAAGATGTTCGCAGGCAGTCGATGAAGCCCATCTGCATGTCGGACTTGTCAACGAGGCGCATGTTGAGGTTGTAATCCCGGACAGCAGCTGGTTTCCGGACGGGGTTCTTGGTTCTTCGGTCCACCTTCCCTGTGGCGACCATCTCGGCCTTGTGGCATGTGCTGAGGAGGTTGATCTTCCGCTGGTCATGCCAGTGGATGGAGAGGATGGGGCCACTCTTCTAGTGGAAGATGTCCGTCTTCTTCGTCTTGGTTGGGTAGCCTGGCATGCCCTTCCTCTTGCCCTTGACTGTGCCGACAGTTCCGGTCTTGCGGTCATGGAGGTACTTGGTCAGGATAGGCGACGTGTAGTAATTATCTGTGTAGAGGATGTGGTTTTGATTGAAGTGCCTCTCCATCATCTTCTTCACTACAGCACCACCGAAACCAATGAGGGGGTCAGTCATAATTTCTCCACCCTTGCCGCTGTACACCACAAAGTCCAGCACATACCCCGTCAAACAGTCGCAGAGGACGAAGAGCTTGATGCCGAAGCGGTGTCTCTTGGACGGGATATACTGTCGGAAGTGCAGCCTACCACGGAACAGGACCAGAGACTCGTCGAGGCACATCTTCTGGAAAGGAATCAGGTAGGTGGTGAACCGATGACGTATCATGTCATACAGCTTCCTGATCTTCCATAATGTGTCGGGAAGGTGGACTGCCATGTTGTTTGTCAGGTGGAGATAGGAGAGGATGTCGAAGTACCTGTCCCTGAACATGTACTTGCCAAATGCTGGAGTCGTTATGATGTCGCCAGTGATCCAGTAGTCTGCCAGAGCGTGCTTCCTGATATGTGTCATCAGCATTGTGATTGCCAAGAACACATATAGTTCTGCCACAGTGACAGCTCTCCATGCCACCATCTTGGCACTGGTCTTCCTCCCAAGAAAGTTGGCACAGATCTCATGATGGTTGTTGGTCTCCTCGACGAGGTATTCCATGATTTCATTGTCATAGAATCCACAGAAACGTTCACTGGGGGTAGCATCTGGGCCACAGGGAAATGTTGGTGACACCCCGGAACCCATCTGTACCTCGTCAAAGGCAGGACAATCTGGCTCAAAATCAGCCCCATCTGTCAACACAAACAGGTCGGATGCTGATGCTCGAGCACGTGCAGGTGCAGCAGGCACACGCCCTGGACGCCCTGGCACACGCCCTTGGCCACGCAGATGCCCTGCACGCCCGCACCCACGCCCAGGGTCAGCGGCGTCGGCAGACTGACCACGTCCACGACCTCGCCCTCTCAATCGTCTTGTCGGGACTTCCTCTTCCTGTTCCTGTTCCTGTACCTCCTCAGGCGACGTCAGGTCATCTGGGGCAATTTTGGGGTCGTCAGCATCCTCTTCAGGAGACAATTCGGGTGAAGAAGTGACCGGGCGTCGGCGGCGTGGGGAGCGGGAGGTTCAACAATGGGAGCTTCGGCCTCGGGAGTTGGGCTCCTTTTGCGGCGAGCCGAGGGCTTCTCTGCATCAAATAATGCTCTGCGGTGTGTTGAGGGCTGTGGCACACTACTAATACCACTTGAAGAGGCCCTTTGCTCATCCTGAAGGAGAGATGAAGCCAAGGGCTGTGGGTGACCCACGCAGCGTCCCGGGTCAAGGCGTCGGGACAAAGGAATGCGGGTGGTTGCTAGACCAGGGTCGGCGTCACTATAAATAATAATAATAAGCATGTTACTTATTTCTCATAAGCGCCAATTTTTCCGAAGAATTCACTAGCGCTCGGAAAGAGAAAGAAAAAAGAACAAAATCAATGCATCAAAAGAAGGCTTATATTTATTAGTGGCCCCTCCATCATTGACGAACATGCCTATTACATAAGGCATCCTCTTCAAACACTAATCCGCCGTAGTTTGAATCTACCGCGCAGAGCATTTAAAAACTGAGGAGCCTTCATCATGAGCGCACGCGACCTCACTCATGGCTTCAGTCATTATGAATTGGGTTCTCACTACGAAAAAACTTCGTAAAAAATAAAAAGAAAAAGAAAATAAGAATAACTATCTAATAAGCTTTCCATCATATCGTGGATGTACTTGTGTGGATCTTTGACCAGACGCTGATTCAGGCGTCATTCTTCCTTCTCTGCTCTGCGCTCAGCCTGCCCGGACGTGTCTCCCCACGCTCCGCTGGTTCCGCATTTGCTGCGTCCCTAGTGAGTTTTTTCTCATTTGTTTACTCCGGGATGTATCGAGTAAGGTTAGGATATGCGTAGCAGGAGTGTCCTGGGCTGGTTGCCCGCAGTGCAGTGTATTTTGGGTCGTGTGTTTGGGGCATCTATTTCGGATGTACCCTCGTGGTCCTGTTGTGGACTTGTGATCTTTTCACAGTTGAGTTAGCTTGTGATGCAGGCGGCTTTCATTACGCGTTAAATATTGCTGCCTTTTATCTTTCTGATGAGGTAAGCGTTGCTTACTGACGTTCCCAGCGTATTTTTCTTCACTTAGTGAAGTTTTTTCTGGGTCCCGAGTCAGTCTTCCCTTTGCCGGAAGTATTTGCTACAGTGGTGTGTTGGCGGTGGTTCCTGTTGTTATATTTCCAGTGTTTTTGTGTATATTTCAACATTTCTTATGCCGTCTACTTAGGCCTAGCCAGCCGCTCGTAGCTTTGCCACATGTACAAGTGTTATTGTTTATTTTTATAAATATGCCCTACTGTGTCATGTGTATCCGGGTTTAGTTGTGTATTGGCTAATTCCACGGACTATGTTTGTTTCCTGGTTTAGTTGTGTATTGGCTAATTCCACGGATTATTGTGTGGACTTAGGCTAGTCGTGCTTGGCTTTCCATCGTGTCCGTTGTACGTTCAGATGGTTTCTGAACGGGGTGGGTTACCTTCCGGCGGGTTTTTTCTCGGTTTCACCATGAAAAAACCCCGGCCGAGAGCCGTGTTGGGCCACACGTGGTTTCAACACAGGCTTGTGTCCCCGGCGATGAGGTGTCTGTGGCTCTCCAGGACTGCGTCTCTGTGTTGGTGCCTGTTTTCAGGCTCCCTTTGATTCCCGGCGGAGTGGCTGTACCCATCTAACATTGTTCAATGCGAACATATGTTATGAAGTTTTTCTACCCGGTTTTACAAACCACAGAAAAAACCTAGCTGTTGTTAAGGGCTTTCCTCCCCGGCGATCTTTTACAAAGAAGTGGGGACAGGAACTTATGGGGTTAACGTTTTGACATCTCACCCGGCGGGTGTACCTTGGTAGGGTGGGATGAACAACTAAGTAATTCAGTTAGTTAACCGATCCATTTTAGTGATACTATATGTATCGCCGCCTTTACACTTACGGCGATTGAAGGTTCAATTAGGGTTAACATCGTTTTTTACAGGTGCTCCTGGGTGGAGGAAATAAGGAATTTACAATTCAATTTCGATTTAACCACTTAATTTAGTGATACGTTTAGGTATCGCCGCCTTCAAACTTACGGCGATCTTTTGGTGACAATTCGTTGGAAATCAGATCTCGTATCAGCCTGCCCTGTGTTATTCTACTAAAATAATTCAAGGGCCGGCGTCTTTGTGGGGGGTTGTTTTTGTTCCAAAATTGAATCTTGAGACAGTCACCACCAGAAAGACTATAAACGCCATGCTGGTCCGTTATATTATGTCAGAGGGTATTCTTCACTTTCTTAAAAAGATATGTTTAGATATTCTGAGCCCCGCCGCGTAGCGAGCTGTGATCGTTGTGTCATTACATCTCGTTACCCGGTGGGTTATTAACACTTGTGTGCGAACATGTTGGGTTAACCTTATGAGCATTAATTCCTGGAAATTTTCTTTTTTTCCAGAGCTGGGCTCCGGCGGACCAATACAGACCCGGCAGTAGTTTTCCCCACCAGTCTCTGTCATGGCTACCTTGGCCCCAGTCTTTGCTTTATGCACTACCCCTACCTGTGCCGGTATCCCTATTTTTGCGCACACTCTTTGCATCAAGTGTGTTAAATGTCTAGACCGTTCAAGGGGTCTGTGGGTGATGCGCAACTGTTCCTTTTGCTCCCAATTAAGTGTCAAGGTCCTCCGCGACAATGATAAGACCGCAGCGGTCGCATTAAGAGAGGTTAGGCAACAGATGTCAGCATACACTACGATTGTAGCTCATCAGTCACTTCAATGTGACAACGTCCCTCTTTGGGATAGATTGCTTTTCGAACACCCTCCCCCTAAACGTTCCTCTCGAGTAACTAGTCATAAGCCGGCGGAGACTGGTCAGGGTTCTGTGTCTTCTGCTGCTACTCCGAAACGTCCAAGAGAGCCTACACCCCCGGCGACCGCCTCCTCGTCTCGGGAGAGATCTCGGTCTAGGTCACCTCTCAGACGCCAGCCATCTAGTCTTGCCTCTTCCCCTTCGAGTAAGAAGAGTAGGACGGAAAGTTCCACCAGTGGTCACGGCGATGAATCCTCCAAATCAAAGAGTAGTTCACGGTCACACCGTAGCCATAAATCTTCCAAAAAGGATTCCCATAAAAGAAAGACCTCCCTACATTCGCCAGCTTCTAGTGCTTCTCATCGTACCTCTACCCCAGACAGAGTTTGTGTTAGGTCTCAAGGGTCCAGTACGGTGCCTGTACCTAAAGAGGATTTACCCATTAATATTTTAACCCTGGAATTGGAGAGTTCAGGGGGATCAGTGATTGAGAGTGTTTCAGACTCCCAAGAGAGTGTAGGCCAGGGCCTCGGTGTTTGGCGATTTTCTCGGCCGGGGTCTGACCACCCACTTCCGACTAAAACTAGTCACACAGTAGCTGACGTCCACAGGGACGCGGCGATCCCATCCTCTATTCCTGACTTATCTTGGCAGCAAGGTACCCCAGCTTCGGCGGGATCTTCTCAGGAGGAACAGGAGGAGAAAGACGAGGTTTCAATAATTTCGGAGATGGAAGGGCAAGAGTCAGGTTCAGGCTTAGACGCCGCGCAGGATATTAATGATTCACCAGTAAGTACATCATCAACTCAATTTGTCACTGCGCAGGAAATTGATGGGCTACTTAGTCATGCTTTATCTAAATTTTTTGGCCAACAGGAAACTCCCACAGTGGACTTGGGGGCTCCCACGACAAGTTCTACGGTACGGCCTCTGATGACTTCTATTGCTTTATCTAAGATCCCTCACCCTCCCACTCTGTCACCATCAGTGGTTACTAGGCCTGCTACGGCGGCATTGACCACTTCGAATGTAAGGGTTATAACGGATGTCAATCCACCCCCTCTAGACAAGGCGCCTCTCAGAAAGGTAGCTATGCCCTTGCTTTACGGACCAGACAAGTTATGGGTCCTTTTGACCCCCACTAAACCAGAGCTCGCCCAACCTACCTTGTCAGGGGAACTCCCAGTACCGCGTGAGTGGGTCATCCAGGGCAATAAATCAAAGAAATTAAGGGCCTTGGATACTTTGGGAAATGTACTAGACGTTAATATAAAGGCTATACCTAGTTATTATCACCAAGACTATTTTGTGTATGCTACTAAGCCAGCTTTACCCCCTGCCTCAGCTTCAAAATTGTTTTCAGACTGGTCTAAGCTGGATGGGTTTAATGACATTAAGACTCTGTCAGCTCTCACTCCAGAACTTGATTTACAAACCGTCACAGACGAAGCAGCTAATCCAGTCTTGAAGGTGGGGCAGTTGGGTCCAGGACCTTGGGTGGATTGGGAGACAGAGGCTCAAAACTTTGCAACCACATTTACTTTCAAAACTTCCCACCAGATCCCTCAAGATACTCATTCGTGGTTCTCCATGCCAGTATGTTCTGCCGGCGGAGTCCCTTCAGCTTTGTTTTCTTTCTTAGCTGCCCCTAAAATTAATCTTTGTGAGCTAAAAGACCCTTTCACTACCCCTACCCCAACTCACCTAGACCGAGAATTTAGGCTAAGGGGGAAAGCGTTTCGCCTGTTCTCTCAATACATAGTGTCTCAACAGGTAGCAAAGTCTTTGCTTCGGTCCACTCATGCAATCGCAGACGCGGATGCCAGACGATCGGTTGAATTGTCCCGGCGACTGCTTCTCCAGTCGTCAATCCAATCTCTGGGTGACATACGCACCTCCTTGCTTGAGGCGGTACGAGCGAGACAAGACCTCAGAATGTCTTTAGTTCGCAAACTGCCTGATCGCATTGCGAATCAGGTGGTCATGTCACCAGTGCTTACTCCCTCTTTAATGTCCCCTGAAGTGTGGCGAACGGTGTTTAATATGGCGCAGGCCTTTAAACACAATAGATAGAGACAATAGATAGAGGTAAGTGTGTAGTAATCTTTGGAGATGTGGAAGAGCACCTGGCAGATATGAAGGTAAGAAAGGAAAGGGATGTTGTGAAAGTCAAGGGGATACTGGATTACTTAGACGAGGGTTATGGATGGGTAAAAGAACTGGAGGAGGTGAGAAGGTTAGGAATATATAAGAAGGGCGAGATGAGACCACTAAGAGTGGAACTAAAGTTTAGATCAACAGCAGAAGCAGTAGCCAATGTGAGCTGGAAATTAAATTCGACAGAGCTGAATCATATAAGGGTAAAAAAGGACCTAAGTGTAGAAGAACGAGAACAGTTAAGGGAACTCCAAGCTAAGGCTGATGAAGAGAATGGAAAGTTGTCTGAAGAGCAAAAGAAGAATTTTTTTTGGAGAATAAGGGAAGGGCAAGTAAGGAAGTGGTACATCAGGAGCCACCAAGAACCGAAAGTAAGAGGAGTGATAGGGAAAGAGACAGAGAGACAAGTACGAAGTCAAAGCAAGGAGACGGAGCGAGAGATAATGCAGGGAGCAGGGGACCGGAGAGAGCCAGGATGTGGTGGAGAGGGTGGAACAGAGGGAGAGAGAGGGGGGAGGAGAATAGAATTAGTGGGGGAGGTGGAACTGGGTCAGGGAAGGGATGGAGGAGGAGGAGGTGAACCTGGTAGGAGGCAGAGAGGGAAGAGAAACAAGGAGGTGGATTCAAATATACTGTGCTACTACACTAATATAGATGGAATAAACAGTAAAAAGGTAGAGTTAGATAATATATTAAGAAAAGATCAACCACAGATAGTCTGTTTGACAGAGACAAAGCTGAACCAGGACTTTGACAGCAACATAGTGTTTAGTGAAGGATATAATATGGAGAAATGATAGAAAGGGTAAAAGGGGAGGTGGAGTGGCAGTATTAGTTAAGAACCCTATGACAGCAAAGCACGTGGAGTTAAATAATGACAAGGCAGAAATAATGGCAGTTGAACTCAATGATATAGAAGGAAAAAAGCTAGACATAGCAGTAGCTTACATGCCACCAAAGACCAGAGCATGGAGGGAGTTGGAGTTTGAGGAGATGGTAGAGGATATGATTCAGTCGTTGAGAAGATTGCTTTTAAGGAAGAATCGATTGATCTTGGTAGGAGATTTCAACTGTAGTGAGGTTGATTGGGAATCGGGAGATGCAGGGCCAAATCAGAGATCTTGGGGAAGTCGGCTAGTGGAGTTGGTTACGGAAAATGTACTTGCACAACATGTGAAGGAAAATACAAGAATGAGGGGTAATAACGAACCTTCTAAACTCGATCTGATTTTTACAAAAGATCCTCACGAAATTAGTGATATAAACTATCTATGTCCTGTAGGTAAAAGTGATCACCTATTACTAAAATGGAAGTTGACCTCGAGTAATGCCAATAGATTAGACAATAGCTACATAAATGACAGATTAAATTATAGTAAAGCTGATTATGTATCCTTGAAAAGATATTTAGAGGGAGTAGATTGGGATCTTATTTTGAAGGAACGGGACGTACAAAGTAAATATAGTAGATTCCTCGAAATTTATAGAGTAGGAACCAATATGTTTGTCCCAAGATATAAAACTGGAAATTTTACTAAGCAGAAAGATTGGTTTAATTTGAAATGCAAAAGAGCTTTGGGTAGGCGTGATGCAGCTTGGGCTAGATTAAGAAGAAGGAACACTGAGAGTAATCGGAATAAATATAAACAGGAGAGGAATAGATATGTTAACATAATTAGGCAAGTTAAAATGAACTATGAGAAGAACATAATAAATAAATGTGAAAGTGACCCTAGATTATTTTATAAATATATAAAAAGTAAGTTGAAGGTAAAGAAACAAATTACTAAATTAAGAGTTGATGCTAGGACGTATGAAAATGTATCGGACATGTGTGAGGTAATGAATAACAAATTGGGGTCAGTTTTTACTAGAGAGGAAGGTTTTGACGAACCACAGGCGGGAGTACTGGAGAGTGGTCTTAGTAAGATTGAAATAACTAGAGATGAGCTGTTATCTGCGATGAGAGGACTTGAAGTAAGGAAAGCTATGGGACCGGATGAAGTGTCTGCCTGGGTTTTAAAGGAGTGTGCAGAGCAATTAGTGGAGCCAGTGAGGGACATAATTCAAGCTTCCTTAGATAAAGGACAGGTTCCTGTTGAATGGAAAAGAGCTAATATCATTCCGATATACAAGAATGGAAACCCTGAGGACCCTCTAAACTATAGACCAGTTTCACTTACTAGTATTGTATGCAAGATTTGTGAAAAGCTAATTAGGAAGAGATGGATGAAAATGTTGGAGAGAAAGAAAATAATAACCCCAAAGCAATTTGGATTCAGAGAAGGGACATCTTGTGTTACCAGTTTGCTATGTTATTACAGTAGGGTGATAGATGTACTCCAAGAAAGAGGCGGATGGGTGGACTGCGTCTACTTAGACCTTTCCAAAGCATTCGATAAGGTACCACATAAGAGATTGTTATCTAAGCTTGAGACGCTAGGATGTGTCAGGGGGAGTTTGCTGAAATGGATGGAGAGCTATTTAACAGATAGGGAAATGAGGACCAACATTAGAGGAACTTACTCATCGTGGCGGAAAGTTGAGAGTGGTGTGCCGCAGGGATCTGTGTTGGCACCTCTCATGTTCCTTATGTACGTGAATGACCTGCCGATAGGCATAAACTCTTACATGTCAATGTTTGCAGATGACGTAAAAATTATGAGACAAATAACAAATAAAAGTAGTTGTGAGGAGCTGCAAGGGGATTTAGATAAAATATACGAATGGAGCACCAAGTGGAAAATGAAATTTAATATAAGTAAATGTCATGTGTTAAATATGGGAAGAAGTGTGAATAAACCAAATTGGGAGTACAGGATGGGAGATAATAAAATTAGCAAGGCCGAAAAAGAAAAAGATTTAGGGTTGATTATACAAGATAATTTGTCGCCAGAGAAACATATTAACAAGCTCTTTAGCGGAATGTATGCAATGGCCGGGAATATGAAAGTTGCTCTGAACTATTTGGATGAGACCATGGTAGCGAAAATTATGAAGAGTATGATTAGACCAAGATTGGAGTATGCAGCAGTGGTGTGGTCCCCGCATCTAAAGAAGCATATTCACAAGTTAGAAAGAATCCAGAGAGCAGTCACTAGATTGGTTCCAAGTCTCAGAGAACTGCCATATGAAGGGAGGCTAGACAAATTAAATCTACCGAGTCTAAAAGAGAGGAGAGAGAGGGGAGACATGATAATGATGTACAAATGTACCCGGGGGCTGGAGAGGCTGGATAGGGAGGATATATTAATTATGGATACAGGAATAACTAGAGGCCACAGCTACAAAGTAAATAGACCTACCTGCAAGAACGATATCAGGAAGTTTAGCTTCCCCTATAGATGTATTGACAAATGGAATGGGCTGGAGGAGGAGGTGGTAGGGGCAAGGAACATCCATATTTTCAAGAAAAAATTGGATAAAAAGTAGACTGAGAGACGGGACAACACGAGCTTAGCTCAACTCCTGTAAACTACAATTAGGTAAATACAGTCCCACCCCTTCTAAGAAACCTGCCTTTAACTTCCCCAAACCCAGGCCAACCGCTAAAGCTCAGCCGGGGGGATCTAAGCCCTTTCTTCCACCTAAGTCCTCCCCCTCCCCTCAAGGTCAGTACAGGCATAGACAGAGTAGGTTTTCAGGTCAGAGAGGACGCGGCCATAATAAGCCAGGTCAGGGCCCGTCTTCGGCCAACACCAGCCAGCCGGCGAAGCGTCCAGCACCACCAACCCCACCATCAAAAAACTAAAGTCTCTCTCACTCCCGGTGCCAACCTTAAGGCCGGCGGACCCGAGGGTAGTACAGCCGGCGAACCCTTGTCTGCTAACTGGGTCGTTCCGAACGTGTCACCAAGCATGGCCGTTAAACACTTGGGCACGGATGGTGGCACGCAAAGGCATCACTTGGCAGTGGCTCCGGCGACCTCGCTTACGTCAGCCGACAACGGCGAATTTTGTTTCTTTAGAGGTGGAGTCACTGGTCCAGGAAATGATTGCCAAGAATGTCATCATCCCGGTCCCCCCAAATTACCCTGTATTCACGTCCAAGCTGTTTTTGGTTCCCAAAAGGGACAGTGTTCAGATGAGACCGGTCGTAGACCTGTCTTATCTGAACCTTCACATTCACAACGAGTCTTTCCGAATGTTAACAGTACACCAAATCAGGCTAACACTTCCGCCGGGAGGTTGGATGTGCTCCCTAGACCTGACAGACGCCTATTGGCACGTATCGGTCAACAAAAGATTTCAAAGGTTTTTGGCCTTACGGATCAGGCACCAAAATTTTGTTTTTCAAAGGATGCCATTCGGTTTGAACCTGGCACCTCGATTATTCACGAAATTAGTCCGGCAAGCCCTGATGCCGTTGTTAAAACAAGGAATCAGAGTGTTGTGGTACCTAGACGACTGGCTGGTGGTGGCAGAGACACAACAATTATGCATCAAACATGTCAACATCATTTTAAATCATGTCAAAACTCTAGGGTTCAAGGTAAATCTGGTAAAGTCAAACCTTGTTCCCTCACGAGTAATTCAGTGGATAGGGCTGGTCTGGGACACGGCCGCTCTCACTCTGAGTCAGAGTGTGGACAATCGCAACAGGTTTCGCAGGAAACTGTTCATGTTTCTTCAGTCTGACTACGACGCGGAGGGTCTGGGAGTCTCTGGTCGGCTCTCTCAACTGGATTCAACTAACTGTTATGTTGGGCCGGTTGAAAGTAAAACGTTTAATATTGGAAGGCAACAAATATTTCCCACTCTTACCGGCGGGAAAATTATGGCCCATCCCGAAATTAATCCACACCTTACTAGCGGTCTGGGCGAAGAGGGAAACGTTGCACTCAATAATGTCATGGACCTCTCCTCCACCAACGGTATGGGTAGACACGGATGCGTCAGGCACAATAGGGTGGGGATTTCAGTCAAATCAGGGGCACCAGGGTCAGGGGCTTTGGTCCCACTTAGAAATCTCTCACATCAATGTCAAAGAATTACTAGTCCCCTTGTATTTCCTTCAGGCTCACGGCCCTGCGTTACGGGGCAAGTCGGTGGCCTTCAGAATGGACAATCTAAACGCAGTTCACTGTATTCAGAAACAGGGGTCAACGAGGTCAAGGAGGTTGCTAAACGTGTCGGAAGAGATTTTTACTCTAGCCAACAGACTAGACATTTATCTTCACGCATCTTATCTCCCAGGCGTAGCGAACGTCTGGGCAGACGCTCTGTCCCGGAGACAGAGCACGACAGTAGAATGGGAGCTCAAGCAACCCATTTTCAACCTAATGATTGCAGAGCTCTCCCATCCACAAGTGGATCTGTTTGCGTCCGAGGAGACTCACAAACTCCCTCTATACCTCACCCGCCGGACGAAAACGCCGGCAGGGGGGCCAGACGCCCTAGTGACAGACTGGAACAGATGGAGCTCCATCTATCTGTTTCCTCCGCCAGATGCGTCACTAATGTGCCACGTAGTGAACAAACTACGAGATTATCGAGGCTTAGTCTCACTAATCGCGCCCCTGTGGCCGGCGCAGTTGTGGTACCAGCAATTGAAGACGTGGTGCCCGCACCCGGTGTCGCTCCCGGTCGGGTATTTCCACTTAAGACACGATTGGCAACCTAGCGACCTCGCTGACTTTTGCATTATGGACATTCAGGAGGCCAAGTGGCTAGCACCATACGGTAGAGATGTGACCAATAAATTATTAAATCAATATACTCAGTCTACGAAACGACAGTATCACTCACATTGGCAAGCCTTTACTTCTTGGATCATTAGAACAGAACAGACTGTGCCATCAGTAGCTTTAGTTTTTAATTATTTAAATTATCTGTTTGAGCAGAAACATTTATCTGTGGTAATGTTAAAAAATCACTTAACTGCAATTAGAGTGCCCTTTTTAGACCTTACAGGTCTCTCCATACCGGTGGCGGAGGAAACAGGTTTTATGAGAGCTTGTTTTAAACTCCGCCCACCTCCCCGTCAGCTCATGCCTACTTGGTCTCTGGACAAAGCTTTGTCTTTACTTCACTCTCGTCTGTACCAAAATACTGCAGATTTTGCATTACTCTTAAAAAAGGCTGTATTCCTTTTGGCTTTGGCCACCGGGAACAGAGTGTCTGAGCTGGCGGCGATGAGCAACACACCTAATTGCCTTAGGTTTGGTAGACTTAATGAATGTATTTACATTGCACCTTCCCCGGATTTGTAGCCAAGAATGAGCACAGTGCACACGTGTTTTCTGAGTTCACGGTGCTGGCGTTAAAAAGGGGAAAGGTGCACCATAATCTATGTCCAGTGCAAGCTCTAACCAAATATTTGAGAGTAGCTCCTCTAAACCCCCAAGGTGCTTTATGGGTAGCAAGTACGGGTAAACGCTTACTGAAACGGCGATTAGCTTCTCTTCTGGTCGAAGTCATTAAAGAGAGTAATCCCGGCGTTGTGGGTCGGGCCCACGATTTACGCAAATGGGCAGCCTCTTTACATTTCCTGAAGAATTTTTCAGTAGAAGATATCGCGTCCACTCAGTTGTGGGCGTCTAATCATACGTTTTTGTCTAGATACTTGTCAGTTGCTCTAGATAAACCTTCCTTACCATGTATAGCTTTAAGGCAGAGGGTCTAGGTGGCCCTGCAGTCACTTTTGTTTACTTTCAAGAAAAAGGGGGGGGGGGGGGTGCAGTCAGTTGACATAGGACACCCTAGACCCCGCCGGAGTGTGAGAGCTGTGATACAATTTATGGTTAATGTGATATGAAAATTTCTCGGCGAGAAATTGTGCTAGTACAATGTTAGTACAAAACAACGGGGTTGTTATAGTAGTTTTAGCTGCGAAAGCAATTTAATATTAAAACAGTGAAGATCTTTTGCAATTTATCTCCACGATTATTTTGGGGTTTATTATATTACATGTGCACATGTAAACTGATAACTTGTTATTTTTGTCACCACTCGTTGAGTGGGGTGCCTTTGTAACTACAGATCTGTTCACAGAATCTTCAGAGTTACCCTTTTTGTCAAGCAGGCTTCTTTGAAGCACGCACCTGCCTGAACCCCTTTCTTGTATATATACGGGCTACGCCTTATTAAATATATTTTCAAAGTAAGAATACTATGTGGTTGTTTTTATTATCTGCTTTTCTAGAGTTATGATATGATTACGAATGTCCCCCTCCAGTCTTAGAAATCAGGCATGTTCGTCAATGATGGAGGGGCCACTAATAAATTATAGGTGAATTGTCTCAGCGACTGCTTCTCCAGTCGTCAATCCAATCTCTGGGTGACATACGCACCTCCTTGCTTGAGGCGGTACGAACGAGACAAGACCTCAGAATGTCTTTAGTTCGCAAACTGCCTGATCGCATTGCGAATCAGGTGGTCATGTCACCAGTGCTTACTCCCTCTTTAATGTCCCCTGAAGTGTGGCGAACGGTGTTTAATATGGCGCAGGCCTTTAAACACAGTCCCACCCCTTCTAAGAAACCTGCCTTTAACTTCCCCAAATCCAGGCCAACCGCTAAAGCTCAGCCGGGGGGATCTAAGCCCTTTCTTCCACCTAAGTCCTCCCCCTCCCCTCAAGGTCAGTACAGGCATAGACAGAGTAGGTTTTCAGGTCAGAGAGGACGCGGCCATAATAAGCCAGGTCAGGGCCCGTCTTCGGCCAACACCAGCCAGCCGGCGAAGCGTCCAGCACCACCAACCCCACCATCAAAAAGCTAAAGTCTCTCTCACTCCCGGTGCCAACCTTAAGGCCGGCGGACCCGAGGGTAGTACAGCCGGCGAACCCTTGTCTGCTAACTGGGTCGTTCCGAACGTGTCACCAAGCATGGCCGTTAAACACTTGGGCACGGATGGTGGCACGCAAAGGCATCACTTGGCAGTGGCTCCGGCGACCTCGCTTACGTCAGCCGACAACGGCGAATTTTGTTTCTTTAGAGGTGGAGTCACTGGTCCAGGAAATGATTGCCAAGAATGTCATCATCCCGGTCCCCCCAAATTACCCTGTATTCACGTCCAAGCTGTTTTTGGTTCCCAAAAGGGACAGTGTTCAGATGAGACCGGTCGTAGACCTGTCTTATCTGAACCTTCACATTCACAACGAGTCTTTCCGAATGTTAACAGTACACCAAATCAGGCTAACACTTCCGCCGGGAGGTTGGATGTGCTCCCTAGACCTGACAGACGCCTATTGGCACGTATCGGTCAACAAAAGATTTCAAAGGTTTTTGGCCTTACGGATCAGGCACCAAAATTTTGTTTTTCAAAGGATGCCATTCGGTTTGAACCTGGCACCTCGATTATTCACGAAATTAGTCCGGCAAGCCCTGATGCCGTTGTTAAAACAAGGAATCAGAGTGTTGTGGTACCTAGACGACTGGCTGGTGGTGGCAGAGACACAACAATTATGCATCAAACATGTCAACATCATTTTAAATCATGTCAAAACTCTAGGGTTCAAGGTAAATCTGGTAAAGTCAAACCTTGTTCCCTCACGAGTAATTCAGTGGATAGGGCTGGTCTGGGACACGGCCGCTCTCACTCTGAGTCAGAGTGTGGACAATCGCAACAGGTTTCGCAGGAAACTGTTCATGTTTCTTCAGTCTGACTACGACGCGGAGGGTCTGGGAGTCTCTGGTCGGCTCTCTCAACTGGATTCAACTAACTGTTATGTTGGGCCGGTTGAAAGTAAAACGTTTAATATTGGAAGGCAACAAATATTTCCCACTCTTACCGGCGGGAAAATTATGGCCCATCCCGAAATTAATCCACACCTTACTAGCGGTCTGGGCGAAGAGGGAAACGTTGCACTCAATAATGTCATGGACCTCTCCTCCACCAACGGTATGGGTAGACACGGATGCGTCAGGCACAATAGGGTGGGGATTTCAGTCAAATCAGGGGCACCAGGGTCAGGGGCTTTGGTCCCACTTAGAAATCTCTCACATCAATGTCAAAGAATTACTAGTCCCCTTGTATTTCCTTCAGGCTCACGGCCCTGCGTTACGGGGCAAGTTGGTGGCCTTCAGAATGGACAATCTAAACGCAGTTCACTGTATTCAGAAACAGGGGTCAACGAGGTCAAGGAGGTTGCTAAACGTGTCGGAAGAGATTTTTACTCTAGCCAACAGACTAGACATTTATCTTCACGCATCTTATCTCCCAGGCGTAGCGAACGTCTGGGCAGACGCTCTGTCCCGGAGACAGAGCACGACAGTAGAATGGGAGCTCAAGCAACCCATTTTCAACCTAATGATTGCAGAGCTCTCCCATCCACAAGTGGATCTGTTTGCATCCGAGGAGACTCACAAACTCCCTCTTTACCTCACCCGCCGGACGAAAACGCCGGCAGGGGGGCCAGACGCCCTAGTGACAGACTGGAACAGATGGAGCTCCATCTATCTGTTTCCTCCGCCAGATGCGTCACTAATGTGCCACGTAGTGAACAAACTACGAGATTATCGAGGCTTAGTCTCACTAATCGCGCCCCTGTGGCCGGCGCAGTTGTGGTACCAGCAATTGAAGACGTGGTGCCTGCACCCGGTGTCGCTCCCGGTCGGGTATTTCCACTTAGACACGATTGGCAACCTAGCGACCTCGCTGACTTTTGCATTATGGACATTCAGGAGGCCAAGTGGCTAGCACCATACGGTAGAGATGTGACCAATAAATTATTAAATCAATATACTCAGTCTACGAAACGACAGTATCACTCACATTGGCAAGCCTTTACTTCTTGGATCATTAGAACAGAACAGACTGTGCCATCAGTAGCTTTAGTTTTTAATTATTTAAATTATCTGTTTGAGCAGAAACATTTATCTGGTAACGTTAAAAAATCACTTAACTGCAATTAGAGTGCCCTTTTTAGACCTTACAGGTCTCTCCATACCGGTGGCGGAGGAAACAGGTTTTATGAGAGCTTGTTTTAAACTCCGCCCACCTCCCCGTCAGCTCATGCCTACTTGGTCTCTGGACAAAGCTTTGTCTTTACTTCACTCTCGTCTGTACCAAAATACTGCAGATTTTGCATTACTCTTAAAAAAGGCTGTATTCCTTTTGGCTTTGGCCACCGGGAACAGAGTGTCTGAGCTGGCGGCGATGAGCAACACACCTAATTGCCTTAGGTTTGGTAGACTTAATGAATGTATTTACATTGCACCTTCCCCGGGATTTGTAGCCAAGAATGAGCACAGTGCACACGTGTTTTCTGAGTTCACGGTGCCGGCGTTAAAAAGGGGAAAGGTGCACCATAATCTATGTCCAGTGCAAGCTCTAACCAAATATTTGAGAGTAGCTCCTCTAAACCCCCAAGGTGCTTTATGGGTAGCAAGTACGGGTAAACGCTTACTGAAACGGCGATTAGCTTCTCTTCTGGTCGAAGTCATTAAAGAGAGTAATCCCGGCGTTGTGGGTCGGGCCCACGATTTACGCAAATGGGCAGCATCTTTACGTTTCCTGAAGAATTTTTCAGTAGAAGATATTGCGTCCACTCAGTTGTGGGTGTCTAATCATACGTTTTTGTCTAGATACTTGTCAGTTGCTCTAGATAAACCTTCCTTACCATGTATAGCTTTAAGGCAGAGGGTCTAGGTGGCCCTGCAGTCACTTTTGTTTACTTTCAAGAAAAAGGGGGGGGGGGGGGGTGCAGTCACTTGACATAGGACACCCTAGACCCCGCCGGAGTGTGAGAGCTGTGATACAATTTATGGTTAATGTGATATGAAAATTTCTCGGCGAGAAATTGTGCTAGTACAATGTTAGTACAAAACAACGGGGTTGTTATAGTAGTTTTAGCTGCGAAAGCAATTTAATATTAAAACAGTGAAGATCTTTTGCAATTTATCTCCACGATTATTTTGGGGTTTATTATGTGCACATGTAAACTGATAACTTGTTATTTTTGTCACCACTCGTTGAGTGGGGTGCCTTTGTAACTACAGATCTGTTCACAGAATCTTCAGAGTTACCCCTTTTTGTCAAGCAGGCTTCTTTGAAGCACGCACCTGCCTGAACCCCTTTCTTGTATATATACGGGCTACGCCTTATTAAATATATTTTCAAAGTAAGAATACTATGTGGTTGTTTTTATTATCTGCTTTTCTAGAGTTATGATATGATTACGAATGTCCCCCTCCAGTCTTAGAAATCAGGCATGTTCGTCAATGATGGAGGGGCCACTAATAAATTATAGGTTTGACTCCTGTAAGGAGATAAAGAAAACCTAATATTTAGTAGTGGCCCCGTAATCATTGACGACTGGGGCCCTCCCGACCATCCCCTTCCCATTCGTTGATGTATTAAGGATTTTGGTTTACTTGATATGTCAGTGAAGGAAGAATGACGCCTGAATCAGCGTCTGGTCAAAGATCCACACAAGTACATCCACGATATGATGGAAAGCTTATTAGATAGTTATTCTTATTTTCTTTTTGTTTTTATTTTTTACGAATTTTTTTCGTAGTGAGAACCCAATTCATAATGACTGAAGCCATGAGTGAGGTCGCGTGCGCTCATGATGAAGGCTCCTCAGTTTTTAAATGCTCTGCGCGGTAGATTCAAACTACGGCGGATTAGTGTTTGAAGAGGATGCCTTATGTAATAGGCATGTTCGTCAATGATTACGGGGCCACTACTAAATATTAGGTTTTCTTTATCTCCTTACAGGAGTCAAACCTATAATACAACACACATTTAACAATCACTAGCAGTGGCAAAATAGCCTAAACTCTATAGCCATCTGTCATGACACCTCTCTCAAGATCATAGCTTCTCTCAAAGAGAAAAGTCTTAAGTTGTCTCTTGAAGCATTCAACAGAACTTAGTTGTCTCATGGACAGCGGCAACCTGTTATACAACCTCGGAGCCATGTAGGAGAATGACCTCTCAATGAAAGAAGACTGCTGAAAAGCCCTTGGTTCATCAAGACGAAAAGGGTCATTGTCATGACGCACAACTACACCATGGTGTGCCGGTGGGCGCCTGAGCAGCTCCGCAAGGTACCTAGGCTCACCAAATTTGAGAACCTTAAAAGTCACTAAACACAACTTAAATTCTATTCTTGCTCTTACTGGCAGCCAGTGCAGTTCTATGTGAAGAGATGTAGTAGGAGTTCTAGGTGGAACACCAAAAATGAGTCTTGTGGCCCTGTTAAGAACAGACTGAACTTTCTTTAAAATATAATTTGGAAGACCCACCAACAGGGCATTGCAATAATCAACACGAGAGAAGACCAATGAGTGAACCAACGTCAGGAGGCAACGTCTGGTTATAAACGGCTTCACCAAATAGAGATTTCTGATGTGCAAGTAACAACTTTTAACTATCTGGTTTACATGCTCTTTGAAATCTAATCGGGAGTTCACATATACACCCAGATTTCGAACAGAGTTGGCCGGTCGCAGCTGAGATCCACCCACATTGATGGAGAGCGCACCTACTATATCATCAGCTCTTCTATTTCCTCGGATGATGAGAATATCAGTTTTACCATCATTTAGTTTAAGTTTTCTCGCTCTCATCCACTTCTTGATATCAGACATCAACAATTCCATCTTACTCCGTATATCAACTATATTTGTGATTCTCACATAAATCTGGGTGTCATCTGCATAAAAGTGAAAGGTGACATTATGTGCACGAAGCAGAAGAGACAAACTGCTGATATAAATTATAAATAGGATGGGACCTAAAACTGATCCCTGCGGAACACCATACTGCAGGGGTGTCGAGTCCGAGACCATTTGATTTACCATCACACTCTGGGATCTACCTGACAAGTACGACCCAAGAAGCAAGAGAGCGGAGTCACGCACACCACAATCATAAAGATCACTCAATAACAACTCGTGATCCACTGTGTCAAAGGCCGCAGAGAGATCAAGCAAGACCAATAGTGAGGCCACACCATTGCAAATGTTCTCAACTAGATCATTATGTACTCTAATCAATGCTGTTTCAGTTGAATGATGCTGTCGGTAAGCAGACTGAAAAATTGGGATAGTTCCATTCTGCTGAAGTAGTGGTTGTAATTGGTCAAGTATTGCACGCTCTAATATCTTTGATATGAAGGACAGGTTGGAGACAGGACGATAGTTCAACATGTTCTCAACATCAAGTCCAGGTTTCTTTAGACTAGGTCGGAGTAGTGCATGCTTTTCAGAATGTGGGAAGTTACCTTCAGAGAAGCACTTATTAATTATTTTGGAAATAAACTCAACTGTGTGATCATAGACTCTTGGTAGCTTGGAAACATTTATGGGATCCAACGGGCAAAATGTTTTATTGAGGTTTCTTATGTAGGACGAGATCATGTCCACCTCTACTGAGTGAAAGGATGAGAGGACATTATTAGGAATGTGTCGGGGTTGGAGTACAACTGAAAGTTCTTCACCAACAGAAGCATCATCCAGTTCCTGTCTTATGCGAGTTATCTTGCCAGCAAAAAATGACACAAAGTTGGCAGCCAACTCGGCATCGGGTACAGAAGGTCTTAAGCTGACTCTTGTTTTTCCAAGTAAACTGTTTACAATTGAAGCCAACCTCCTCTGGTCGTTACCACATGAGTCAACCTTTCCCTGATAATACACTTTCTTTTCATCTTTGATTGTGTGGACCACAGCTCTTCTGGCTGACAGATATTGCAACCATGTAGAGTCTGTTTTATTTTTCCGCCATTCACGTTCAGCTCTTCTACGCGCTCTTCTAAGAAATTTAACTCGAGTGCTATACCAGGGTGAATCATCTCGTACTATGATTTTCTTCTCTACTTCTGGACAGTGATGATCGAACACTAATTTAAGTGCATTTCTATGTACCTCCACCAGCTCATCTGAAGTAAGGTTGGAAGTATCAATACTTCCCAAGTACTGTTTTACTTCACTGCTAGCCAAATTTTGGTCTGTATTTTTATAATTTCTAAATCTGATTACTTTTTCATGTGTGAGTGGCTCAGGGAAATCAAAGCTGAAAGTAATCAAAGCATGATCAGAGGTATTAGGGTCAGCATTCTCAACATCAACATCCAGAACACCACCACAACCCACAGGAGAGAGAACCAAGTCAAGGGTGTGTCCTAAGATATGAGTTGGGTGGGAGACATGGTTTACAAAATTGTTCTGATCAGTCAACTCAAGGAACTCAGGAGAGAATGGCTTCAGATGAGGGCTGTCAACCCAGTAATTAAAATATCCACATATCAAAAGTCTTCCGGTTTTAGCAGAAAATTCCTCGAGAAACTGCCCACTCTTCCATAAAACCCCTATCTGTGCCACGATGGCCAGGCCTATAGACAACTGCCATTCTTAGAATTTGTTGATGGAGTTTTATTTCCACTTCCAACAGTTCATAATAAAGAGAGGCTGGGTTATGGCTTATTTGCAAGATATTCACCAGAGATGTGGAGTAGACAACTACCACTCCACCACCCGGATGATCTCCCCTAGGCCTAGGAACATTTATTATGGAATGGGTTTTAGGCAATGCCGCCTGGATAATATTCAGATCTGACTCGAACAACCAGGTCTCAGTGAGACATAATACATCAAGGTTACGTTCATCCAAGATCTCGCAAATATGATCCATTTTGTTACGCAAGGAACGAACATTCAACAGACCCAGTTTTAACCGGCTCCCGTGTGCATTTTTCAGTTTTTTGAACCTACAAAATTGGTGTTTTCAATAACTTTATTTCTCTGAGCTGTCATTAGAGGACAATTTCTACTTGAGGCGAAATGATTTGGCGGCTCCGTAACTGATGTGGAGCTCATACAATTTATACATTTGGGGGAAGTCTTGCTGGTGCAGTCTTTTGAGTTATGAGTACCGGCACAGAAGTTGCATTTTGGATCCTAATTTTTCCGATAACACCTGTCACTGGTATGGCCAAAGCCCTGGCAATGGTAACATTGTGTTACCCAGAAGCGATCGTATGCACGACATCTCACAAGTCCAACATACACAGAATTGCCATCATCCACAATGGAAGAGCGTATTTCAGGTGACATTTTTACTACCGCAGTCTTTGTGTGTGCATCACTCTTTTGCTTGGTGAATAGCAAATTCATAGCTAAGCCATCGTCGACCAGGGACTTTATTCTTGGGTTCTTGTTGAGGATGCTGGGAATGATCTCATTATCCTCAGCATCATTAGCAATGCCTACCAGAGTCATTTTTGGCAGCATCTTCTTTGGTTCGGAGACACTGAAGGCACTGTCCACCCCCAAACACTGATTGATGGCCCTTCCTGCGTCTTCTTTGGCTTTCTTGAATGGAAGTCGTACCACCAGTACACCTGAATCAGTTCTAGTTAACTTGTTAACCTGAACCAAAGCCAAAGCAGTCTCGATTGCCTTTGTATCTGGTGGGCTTACTGGCTTGGAGGATCGGTCTTTTGGCTTCACTACCAGGACCTGATGGTCCCAGACAGTTTTTTTCTTTCCACCATCTACCACCTCAGTGGTGCATTTGGTCGGCTCCTTTTTGGTCTCTTCAAATGTTTGCTGAACTATCTTGGCAAATAAGGGAATGTCGGGGGCAGCAACTTTAGTCTCAAGGATATCCATTCTGTTACCAATACTCTCTATCTCCACGGCCACTGCAGCAAGGGCACCCTTCACTTTGTTTACAATGGCAGTCTTCACTTCACCAACTAGGGCAGCCGTCAGGTCATCCAAGGTCTGCTGACTAATTGCTGCATCCTTAGCAGCCAGGGGGGTGGTATCGCAAACAGTGCAATGCCATTTAAATCCAGGTTTCTTCTTTGCAAGTACTCTGAGGTCCTCGTCATCAACATTTATACAGTTAACGTGAAAATATGTACCACACAAGTAGCAGCCCAGCGATTTGGCCTTGCCCACAACCTTCCCGCAACTGCAACTCTGCTTGCTTGCTGCCATTTCAGTGGAAGTAACCAATAATTAAAAACAAAAACACCTGTTTTTCGTATCTGATTAAAAATAAGAGAAAACCCTAGTTTAAAAAAAAACGTGAAAATAACTACCTGGGACAGACCCCAGGTAGCGCCGTCCCCGTCAGTGCCACCACAATGGGAAAAAAATAAAATGGAAAAGAAAAAAAGGGAAAGTGGTGTCTGCAAGGTCACCGCGGGCAGGTGGGGATCGACTTGGCTACCCTTTGGGGGTAGCCCAACCGAGATGCGTGGAGAGACCACGCACAGGATGGCAGATGTGTGTGGTGCAAAAACTTTAACCAATTTTGTACACTGTTTTGAGCTTATAGCAGTGACAATACAATTTCCACAGTACTCAGCAAGACCCTATTGGTTACGATACTGCCACTGCGCAAAGCTATCACTCTCTTCAGCTTCCCTAGCCTTTTCTGCGGCTGCCCTGCGTACTTTTTTAGCTGCACTTTTCACCAACGATTGTTTATAAAAATATTTGCCCACTTTCAAGGGCGTACGGGCAGGCAAAGGGGAAGGTCCTGGGCTAGGGCTAGGCCTAGGCCTAGGCTGACCTAGCAAAAATGGCGAGGGGGTAGGCCTAGGTTCTAGCACACTTGGAAGTTCAATAGCACCTTCCTGAAACACTTCCACATCAGGATCATCACTACTGTCTCCCCCCTCAAATAAATCCACATTATCGTCGTCTCCAAAGCCAACGAAATCGTCTTCTTCGCTTGCACTTATAAATTGTTCTTTGTCCACCAAGCTTTCGCCACTGCTCTCTTCAATATCAAAAAGTTCTCGCTGTATAGCACTATCACTCAACAAACGCTTCACTTTCTTTCGTTGAGCTTTCTTCTCGGTTGCAACAGGCGTCGAAGTTGCGAGCGGGGTAGTAGTGGGGCGCGCGGGAGGTTGCACCGAATCGGACGCGTCGGAATTCAGCTTTTTAGCATTACTCGCTATGGCGGCCACGTAGGAACTGATAACGGTAGTAGTTGAGGCTTGGTGGCGCTGCGATCGCCCCTGCAAAGTAAAATTTGGCCGCACGAAATTTGAAGCACGCTTTCAAGCACATGCCTTTTAACAGGACACCCGGGCTCCTGCCCTTCTTTCGCGGTGTCCTTTTAACAGGACACCCGGGCTGGAAGGGTTAAAGGACATATTGAGGGATTACGGGTTTGACAACCCGTAGGGAAGGAAGGAAAACCTTCTATTTAGGAGTGGTTCCGTAGTCAATGACGAAGAGCCTATACTATATATAGGCTGAGATTCCGGGACCCGTTCGGGATTCCCCGGAGTTCTTATCACAACCGTTGCGTATATAGCATAATAAACAATCCTTGGTTAATACCCATTAAATCTTACCAAGGGCTCGTCATTGAAAATGAATACCACTACAAATAAGAATTTAAAGAAGAATCTATCATTTCGAACCTCCCGGTGCCTCTGCCCTCCAGCTATGCTGCCGTCATGCTTCCCTTGCACGTGATGCCAGATTTTCTAACGTGTTTATCTGCCTCAAATGTTATATCAAGTTGGGCATGTGCATGGGAAGGGGAAGGTGGGAGGGAACCTTTGCGGCATTGACTACGAAACCACTCCTAAATAGAAGGTTTTCCTTCTTTCCCTACGGGTTGTCAAACCTGTAAATTAGTATTGGTTCCTTCGTCAATGACGAAGAGCCTAGAATATCACGACCGGAGGTGGGACATCAGATGCTCAACGTATATCGAGAGAACCAATTAACAGGCATCACCTTTTGCTCCCCAGAACTCGCCCCCACAACATCCTGGAGGGTGGTCAGAACCTTAGGCTCTGACCACCTCCCGATCATTATCACCACCAAAACCAGACTCACCCCAGCTAGCCACAAACACACATACACCAATTATAAAAGAGCTAACTGGGAAGCATTCACAAATGAGACAGAACAACACTTCACAACTCTAAACAGTACACCCATCACTAACATCAACAATGCTGTACACATACTCAATAAAACTATCCAAAACGCTGACAAGAAACACATTCCAAGAGGTAACAGAAAAAGACACAACCCCAACTTCACACCAGAAATTCAAAACCTCATCAGACAACGTGACATACTGAAACACTCCCCAGCACCCCACACACAAGACATCACACAAAAAATCCAACCACTCAACACCCACACTAACAACA
The DNA here is from genome assembly GCA_032716605.1 of Paralithodes platypus. Lineage (NCBI taxonomy): Eukaryota > Metazoa > Arthropoda > Malacostraca > Decapoda > Lithodidae > Paralithodes > Paralithodes platypus. The sequence continues at coordinate 21,697,421 of CM064519.1, read as the reverse complement.
AAAACGAAAGTGGAATAACTTCCTACAAACACTTGATCACAAAACAAACCCCAAAAAACTCTACAAAACACTAAACAGCATCACACTTTCCAACAGCAACACAACACAATCACATGCTGCAATCACAACAACAGACTCTACTCCTTCATGTAAACAACAAGCAAACACTCTCATCAATCACTTTTCACATGTCAGCCACCTAAAACCTCACAAAGACGACCGACGTGTCATCCGACGTAAGAGACAATTCCCCACAGACCCTGACTATACACCCTTCACCAATCACCAGACAAAGCATATTATCAACAATCTCAAGCACTCACCCGCCTGTGGCCTAGACAACATAAGCAACATACACCTCAGACACCTGGGACCACAAGGCATACAAGCACTCACTAACATATCAAACTACAGCTATTCACACAACACAATACCAGACATTTGGAAGCATGGTATCATCATCACATTCCCCAAACCCAACAAAGACCCCACGCTACCCTCCTCGCACCGCCCCAATCACACTTCTTTGCTCCCCCTCCAAAGTCATGGAACGCCTAGTAGTACAACTAATTACACCTGACCTACCCCTAGCTCCAACACAACATGGCTTTAGGCCACTGCACTCCACAAACACTCTTCTCACAGACCTTACACAAAGAGCTTTCGACGGCATCAACTCAGCTAGACCACCACACAGATCACTATTAGCCACACTCGACATTAGTAAAGCCTTCGATGCCATCCCCCGCCACAACCTAACAAACAAAATCTACAATACAAACATGCACAACAACACAAAAAAGGTGGCTGGCCAACTTCCTAGCAGGCAGATGTGCACACGTATCTTTTGCCGGTCATTCATCTAAAATCAGAAACTTTCCAAACGGAGTCCCACAAGGATCCGTCCTATCGCCCGCACTCTTCAATCTGTACATGCACGATATAACTACACCCAATACGCCCCAAATAAACTTAGCCTCCTATGCAGATGACATAACACTCACATGCACACACCATGACCCAAAAAGAGCAACAGATCTCCTTCAACCCTATCTCAACGCACTACATGGCTGGTGCACTACAAACAGACTTAATCTAGCCCCAGCCAAATCCACCGCAACCCTGCTCACAAGTTGGACAGGAGAACACGAATACATCCCTCAACTCACCATAAACAACACACCCCTAACACATACACACACACCCAAAATCCTAGGAGTAACATATGATACTCATATGACATTCAAACAGCACACCACAAACATTAAAAAGAAACTGACACCCAGACTTAACGCCCTCAGGTCACTTGCTCACACAAAATTTGGACACAACAAAGAAACTACCACCACAGTATATAAACAATACATAAGATCAGTGATGGAATACGCAAGCCCAGCCTGGGCTTCTAACCTAGCTGAAACACATCATAAGACCTTACAGACTATTCAAAACAAAGCCCTGAAGATCATTACAGGCTGCACAGCTACTGCACCCACAGATCACCTACATCAAGAAACCAAAATCCTAAAAGTCAAAGACCATCTGGACATGAGAGGCACTCAATTCCTGGCAGCAGCCTCCACGAACCAAGACCACCCACTAAACTACATGGCAACACACCCACAGACACCAAGAAATATCAAAACAACACTCAGCACACGGTATCACACAATTATTGTCCTCTCTCCCTCCCTGCCCACCCCGAACCAACTTCCAGAAGCACATCCATACTCATATCTCTCACGAGCCATCCACTCACTCACAGACAACACGCAGCTGCATGCACGACCTCCCGAAATCCATCCTTCCGAATCCTCCCGAGGACAGAGTCCACCTGGCCAGGCTGAGATGCGGACACCATCCAGCTCTCCTGAGCTATCAGAAGAGACTGGATGACTCCGTTGTCGACACCTGCTCGGGATGTAACACAGCACCCCATACCATTAAACACATCATAGAAGACTGCATTTCACACAACCACTTACGCCAACAACACAATCTACACTCAATGAGAGCTCTGTGGGAAAGCCCGATCGTGGCCATGGCCTTTCTCAGGGACTTGGGGCTGTTCGGCCAGGCAGCTTAGGGAACAACAACAACAACCAATTAACAGATAGGCTGACACCGGGAAAAATTTAAATTTAATTATAAAAGAAGAGGCGGGTACATTGGGAAGCCTCAGAAAGAAGGAAAGATGTAGGAATAGTTATAACTTAGAATGTTGTGGACGAGGAGAATTAGATGTAAAATCTTTTATGAAAGTATGCTTTAATTCCATAAAACTCTCTCAAATTATAAGCTCCCTGAGCTGTACAGAATAGTAATAAAATCTTTTGTGTGCATTGGTGTACGATAAACTATTCGTACACAATTATACCACATATACAACACCTACTGAGTCGTTCTAGAAGAGGATTCTTCGTCCTCTTATTTAATCAAACTTGTTGATGAGAATGAGATGTACAATTATACAAATGAAATTATGTTGTCAGGTCACAAAATATTCTTATATCATGATGCTCCTAGAGCTTGGACAAACAATAGTATAACATAAGAAAATTGTTCTCGTATTTGTATAAAACGGAAATCATGTATGTCATACTTATAACGTATGGTTATTCATTATAGAAGAGGACCCTTTGTCTTTCTACTTGATCACTCTATGGTGATGAGAACAAGACATAAAATTATAATAAACATTGCCAAGCTATAATGCTCCTTATGCCTGTACAAAATTAGTATGATACAAGGAAATTCTGTGCTTGTATGGTAGCCAGTATAACATAAACTATTTGTCTATACTTGTTCCCCATATACAGTTTATATTTATTCATTATGTAAGGAAAACCATTGTCTTCCTACTTCGTTTTGTTCTACCTTCCCCCCCTATCCCTTTTGGAGACTCGAAGAAGGAAGGCATAACTATGCACCGTAAGAACCTTCATCTTATGGGCCTGAATGTAAGAGTGCAATACCCGAACAGGACAAAGGGGTTGGTGCCGATTGCCCTGTTTCAAGGCAGGAATAGTAAAAGGAGTAAAAATGTGTCTCTCGTGTTCGTTGTTTGCTATGAAATCCGGAGCTGGGGCTATAGGTACACTTTGGTTTTGGGCCTGGAATTGCAAACAATTGGGGGATGCTTTCGTATATTGGGCTTTGAGTTTAGGATGTAACATAGGATCGTACTTTTCTCTCAGCCATTTGGCCCGGAAAACGTCCATAATGCAAAATTTAGACAAGTCTCAGGCTTCCAATTTGGTCCAAATGGAATTGAGAGGTTGGAATTTCCACTAGAGATGGGCACCACATTTATTTGAACTCCTAGAATTATTACATGTTGACATACTCGGAGCGTTGTTGTTGTTGTTTCTGCTGGGGAGGCTTATTAGACTGACCCCGGTGTTAGTGTTGGTAGTATGGCTGTCGTGTTTGTTGTTGTTGGTAGGGCTGGCGTGTTTGTTGTTGTTGGTAGGGCTGTCGTGTTTGTTGTTTTTGGTAGGGCGGATCCTGGCTAGGCTGGCTTCGGCCTGCCTGGGGTTGGTCAACATACGTGGAGCCTGAAGGCGTGAAGCCTCTAACCCGACTTTGTTGCCCATAGTTACCCCTGCCTGTGGCTCGCCCTCTACTTCGAAAGGGCATCTGGCTCGCCCCTCGGGGAATCTCAACGGAAGCCAAGGGGTTCCATCCACTACTGTGTGGGGGCCAGTCCCGCTTAGGTTTCTGAGGTTGATATTTACTGAAGTTATCTCTGAAAGCAGCAGAAGAGGGGGACATGAGGAGTGTACTAACTGCCTGCCATGTGTCAATTGACATGAGTCTGTTAGAGAAGATGGGGGAAGAAAAAATGCGTGCTTTAATATCTTTAGGTAGGTTATGAGAGAATTGTAGCCGAAGGTCTTGTCTCGCTCTGAAAGCTTCAAACAGGGATAATCTAATGTCTCCCCCCAGCATAAGAGGGTTGCTAATTGAGCTTTTCGGACGAGAGTTAAAGCGGCTCTGGAATCACTGTTAGTACTGTAATGGAATCCCCCACTACCCTCATACATTCAGACAGGTGTCTATTCAGTAGAAAATTAGAAAGAAGCCTATGGGCCTTTTGACGTGCTTTCAAGTCCTTCTCAAGAAGAAACTGAGAGGGGGTAGACAGCAGAGGATCAGTTAGCGGATGACAAATTATTTTGGGGCCCCGTAGAAACTCCCAGAAGCTAGTTGGTAGGGAATCGTCAGATCTTAAATGACATGAAGCAAATTTATGGTCCTCATTTGGAAGCTTACCAGAGGATCTGTCAGTCAGGGATAAAGCAAATTTTGCAGCCTCTGCTGCCCATGGACCTTGGTCCACACCTTCTAAGGTAAACATGGGAGACTGAGGGTCCATAGCAACAGTTTCTATCTTTGTAGAACACACTGAGGAAAGTGACTTTATGGCATTATGAGCGTCAAGCTTCGAGAAATCAGACCAAGGCTTCAAGGATTTCATGGCAGACAATACTGGAGAAGGTTTGTACACAAAAAATTGAATATCAGATATGGAAGGGAAAGGAGACACGACCACATCCAGCACTCGTCCCTCATAGTCTTTTGCCCGCAGTTGTTTTAACTCATTCATTTCAACGACCCATGATGGAGGTACCGGGTAAAGCTCCGCGATCCCCGTTTCCGCACCTTCTGGTGGCAGAGGTCCAGTTACTGGTTGCCAAACTCGGGCAGGGCCATACAGCAGAGGCATTGGCTTTTTGGGCAACTCTGGGTCCACTTCCAGGGCAACTGGAGTGATCGGGGCTAGGAATAGCCCCGACCTGTCAAGGGTGGAAATTATTGGATTCATCGGTTTAGGAGCACTACGGTCAATTGACTCCGAGGGGCGAGGCGGCGTGGTGGTCTTAAATTGTACAGGGACAGGTTGTAAGGGAATAGTTGGCAGCGTAGGGGGCACCAGCCTAGACGACAGCTTAACCTGGGGCATCAGAGACTCTTGTATCTGACTAAATTTAGAATCAATTGCATTGACAGCACTTTTGTTTGGAACAGAGTTTCTAATCTGGAGGTAAGCTTATCCGTCGTGGCTACTGCCGCCCTTTCTACAAGTTCATCCAAAGATAGAATTTCAGTGTTAGAGGGCAGGTTTGGTTGCTCCTTACAGGAAGCTGGGGAAGGATCAGAGACATGGGGCCCCCTGTCCACTGGTCGGAAAGAACCGGAGCCCCCTTCTCTCTGAGGTACTCTGTCCCATCCGGTCTCTCGCTATCATCTATATAGTTCACATTAAAATCATCGTAAGACACCTCCATCTCCACACTACCTGACGTTTCTGATTGAAAGGGATCGGGCTGGGGTCGTTGTGGTTCTAGTTGTACGGGGAGGGCCTGTTCAATAAACTCTGAAAATACTTGTTCCACTGGGGATGATTGTGAGTGATGGAGCTCGGCAATGGTAAAAGGTGGTGGGGTAGGACTTGGTGAGAGGTGCACCGTATCAGCAGTGCTACTAAATGACACATCTTTATCTAGGTCAAGCTTAACACATTTGGGGAGGACAGGAAGTGTCTTTTGATTTTGTAGGTATAGACCTCTTTTTAGAGGTTTCTGGGAAAGACACAGAGCTTCGAGGGCGTTGGGACGTGCGTTCTGGAATGTTTAAGAAGGAAACATAGTCCCTACTGGCAATGTCTGGGAATCTTTTCAAAGTTCTATCTATCTATCTATCTATTGCCTGACGCCGTGATCCCCGAAGGGGTGGCCACGAACGAACCGCCCCCATGCACCTGTGTTCCCAGTCAGTCGACGCCCCTCCCCCCAACCAGCACCGCCTTCGTTCATGTAGTTCCTCACTCCATCCTTCCACCTCATATTCGGTCTACCTCTCCCCCTCTGTCCCTCCACCTCGCTCTCGTACACCCTCTTAGTCATTCTCTCGCTTTCCCTACGTTCCATATGGACGAACCATCTCAAGTTGTTCCTTTTCACACTTTCCAGCACATCTACCTCCACACCACACCTCCTTCTTACTTCCTCATTAGTCTGTCTATCCCTCCATGTAACTCCGCACGCACTCCTTAAGTAATTCATTTCCACGGCTCTCACTCTTGGTCTGAGTCTCTCAACCAACGTCCATGCTTCGCTTCCGTAAGTCAGTTTCGGGATTACCACACTGTCATGCAAGGAGTTCTCACTCCATACTGACCACCCTATTTCTTGTTACTGCTTTTAGCGTTCCTACAACCCTCTTCCCCTGTTGTACCCTCTCCCGCACCTCTTCATCCATAGTCCCATCTTTACTCAACACACTGCCCAGATACTTAAAAGAGTTGACGATCTCCATAGCCTGATCTTCAGCTTCACCTCACACTCTGTGACTTCACCCCTTTCGAAGACCATAACCTTGCTCTTTCCCGTATTTACCTTCAAATTCCGTTTTTCGCCCCACTGTTCCAAAACTCATTTACCAGGACCCTGCAAATCCCATTCATTATCACTCATCAGAAACTGTTATCACTCATATGCATAACAGCAGTATAGGTAGCTTCCACTCACCATTCCCTCCCTTTTCAGCGATACACCAACATCCACGGCTCTTGATAGTATTTCTTTATAACTCCATCCAGATATACAGTAAACAACCACGGGGACATCACACACCCCGTGTTTCAAACCAACATTCAGGTCAAAGAACTCGCTCTGCTCACTCTCCACACGTACTGCCGCCTTTGCACCCTCATACATGCTCTTCACTGCTTTCAGCAACTTGCCCTCTACTCCGTATATTCTAAGTACTTTCCACAAACCTTCTCTATCCACTCTGTCATAGGCCTTCTCCAAGTCCATAAAGGCAACATATACCTTTTGTTTCTTCTCCAGATACTTCTCCACAACACAATTCAGGGTAAAAATCTGATCTACACATCCTCTTCCCTTCCTAAAACCTCCTTGCTCGTCGCCTATCCATTTCTCCGTTCTCACTCTCACTCTCACTCTCTCAATCGCTACCCTACTGTATACCTTCCCTACTACGCTTAGAAGACATAATCCTCGGTGGTTACCACACACTCCCCTTTCCCCTTATATAGGGGGACTATTATGCCAGTCTTCCAGTCATCGGGTGCACTCCCCTTCTCCCATGCTAGTTTGCACATTTTCCATACCCATTCTATCACTATCTCACCACCATACCTCAACATTTCCCCACACACTCCATCTGTTCCTGGTGCTTTCCCCAACTTCACTCTTTTCATGGCTTCCCACACTTCTGACCTGATCCCCACCTCCACCTCCTCCACTACTTCTCTTCTTCTCCCTCCCATACCATATCCAGCTATGTTTGCTGGCTCTTCATTCCTTACATTTAGCAACTCACTGAAGTACTCCCTCCATCTTTCGACTCTCTCCTGCTTCTCGGCTAGCATTCTCCCATTCTTATCTTTCACACCCTTGCTGTTTCCCTTGCCTTCCCTAACTTTCTTGACTTCTTTCCAGAACAGTTTCTTACTCTCCCTCCATTTTACACTCAGATTCCTTCCAAATTCCTCATCTACTCTTCTCGTACTTTCCTTCACTACTCTCTTCACCACCCTCTTACTCTTCACGTACCTCGCTCGTTTCTGTCTCTCGGAATCTTCATAGGATAGTTTTAAGCCTGTTAATTTCTGGGGGCCGCTAGTTATTTGTGTAAATTTCTCATTATTATTTCTTCTGTCATATATTAAGGAACACCCTGTTCTTAACATTAATCATCCATTACAAACCCCAATGTTCTTGAATAAACTAATGAAAGCATGTGGTCGTTCCGTGATTCAAACTCAGGACACCACACCCAGAACATAAGCATTTAAACCTGACTGTACTGCCATAAGATCTAACCCATGTATCCTTTTCTTCCCCACAGTTGCATTCCTGATCCCGTATATCAGTCTGGGCCCTAACATCCTCTTCCCCACGCTGGCCCCGCTGTTCTCAGGTTTGTGTGGGCTCCCGAAAACTCCTAGAAGCCTAGACCTCGAGAAAAAATACAAAGGAAGCCGCTGATGAGCACATGAAGAAGAACCTCAAGATAAGATCAAGGGACAGCAAACAGGAACTTATTGAGCCGATATGGCTAAGCAATGCAATAAAAAGAGAGATTAGCCAAAGAAGAGTCTTCAACACGGAAAGGAGGAAGGCAGAAAAGCAGGGGGATCAAGAGAGATTTCACAGATACAAGGAAATGTACCTCAACCAGAAAAATAAGGTACAAAGACTGATACGAGAAGCATGAGGAAAAGACAACATTAGAAATTCTGAAAGATCCCAACAGAAGCAAGAGGACTTGGGACCACATTAAAAGACGCATGAGAGGAGTGAGCTGCCGGCAAGCTACACCGAGAAACGCCGAATCTCTGACAACCTATATATCCTAAGATATTAGGTTGATGAAAGTTACAGAATGAAAAAACCCTTAATTGTTTTGTCAGTAGATTTCGGCAAAGCGTTTGACTCGGTGGACAGAGCAAGGCTCGTAACATCTCTCATGGATCGCAGCATACACCCTAAAAATTCAATATGAAAGACCCCCCCCCGCAGATAGAAGACATAATTGTATGTAATAGTATCACCTACCTGGGAGTAAGGATCACCAACAAGAGAGCTTGCTTCAGAGAACACATATCTGAGAGCTTCAACAAAGCCAACATGGCCCGCAGTGTGATGGAAAGGTGCTGTAACAGGCTGCTAATTGGAAAAAAACCTTTTGGAAGGGGCTTGCTTTACCATCCATACTACATGCTTCTGAAATTATCAACAATGAAGAGGACCTTAACAAGCTACAGAGGGTGGAAAATAAAGTATATAGAGCCATTTTGAGAGTACCAAGCTGCACAGCCACTGAGGCCCTGAGAGGAGACATTGGAGCCTCATCCTTAAAAGCAAGAGATATGAAGACCAAGATTCTTTTTGCGTCACACACTTTGCAAGAGGGCAGAAACAATATGATAAGAGAGATCTT